>BLKR01000410.1:0-541059 GCA_011170035.1 Teleogryllus occipitalis
AGGTACCAAAAGTTTGAAGTTTTGCAATTTGCGGAAAATTCAGTGATTTTAATAAAAAGAACATCTGCGACATTTTTATATGCCTACTTGGATTTATTCAAGCAAAACAAAAAATGTGACCACTTTACTAGAAACTTTCGAAAATGTTAAAAAAATGTTGGTGCATTATGTAAAGTACTCCCTACAGTTAAAAGAACAGTTTATAATTAACAGGTCCGAGGATTCAACCAAATCGCTTGGAGAATATCAATTTTTGTGAAAATCCTATGTACAGGTAGGCACTAGTGTCACCTCTCGGTTTTTCGGTTTGCTGTTGGTTCCTGGTCCCGATTACTCAGGTATACACTCTTAAAACAAAAAATGCTTGATGCGTTCACACTGGATGTCACGAGAATAAAAAAACATTACAGGAATTTTTGACCAGGGTCGAGGTTTCCTTTTTTCGATTAGGAAATGAAAAAAATAATCTAGAACCATGTTTGTCTTTTAAACAGAAAAATATATTCTTTCTCCAAAAAACACAAATCAAGAAACGACAGTAATAAACCTCTCTAACTTTGAATGACAAAAATTGAATTCAAACAATGCATAAAATCAAAATTACTAAAAAAGAAATACAATATCAATGAAAAAATTACACAGGGAAATTGATCAGGCACATGCACGAGAAAAATGTTCACACTCAGGAAATAACACAAATATTCCGTTTTTGAAAAATTACCCCAAGAAAAATAATGATCTAAATCTACGTAAAAAACCAAATGTGTATATAAACAATTGTTAGTTCAGGTTGCATAATTACATGCTTGAATATTTAATCTTGGTTAATTACTTATGGTTTGAATTCATCTTCTAAATGAACATTCACTTTCACTGTTGCTAAACAAATTCTATTTTAAAACATTTTCCAGTTCGTGTAAGTACGAACTAAACAAACATTTAATTTTCAGTTCGTTACTTTTCTAGTCAAGGTTTCTTTACAAAATTTATAAGAGAGTTCCTTTCATTTATATCATCTGGCTATATCGAACGTCAACTACCGGAATTTATAAGTTCCAAGTTGTTATGACCTTGACTGTACGTTCCAGCGCTAGTTTAAAATGGAACAGAATCTTTGATATGACTTTGAGTAGAAATTCTATCCGTTTTTTAACAGAAAGAACATACAAATTCAGATAATTGCAGGGGATTTATTGACTCACGTAAACATCGTTGTAACTTCTGCCGCGATTTCTCGGAATGTTAAAAAACGATGAATGGGGTCTGCCTTCAAGGTTCGTGGCTCGTGCATTAAAATCAGACGCGTCGATGGCTTCGCTCGTTCGTAGCCTCGTTCTGTCGTTCAATGGCGCCGAAATCCATTCAACATTCTCTCGGTTGAATGACGCGAGAACGAAATCGAGGAAATTGGCGAGATAAGCGGTAGAAGAATATTTTAAAACTTGGTGGTAGAAAAGAAAGACGAAAGTAGTAAGAATCTGTGAGAAATAATATTTTTCGTATTAGTTTTTCATTTAATCACTATCTCGGAGCATTTAAGATACATGTAGTAATTATGCTAAAGTTCAGCAGTACATTTATCCTTCTCGAATTTATTGTAACATATTTTGTTCTTCCTTTGATTTAAAATCAATATAAAATTTGCGTATTCAAAGTACAGTTACCTCTTATGAAAGCTTCTCTTGAATATATCAACGTTCTTCAGTAACACGCCACTTTAGTAGCTTAGTAGATTCTTTCCCAACGGAGACGGTCGCCAAAATGGCTAACAAACAGAAAT
The DNA here is from genome assembly GCA_011170035.1 of Teleogryllus occipitalis. NCBI lineage: Eukaryota > Metazoa > Arthropoda > Insecta > Orthoptera > Gryllidae > Teleogryllus > Teleogryllus occipitalis. The sequence goes on from BLKR01000410.1 coordinate 1,781, forward strand.
TTCACCTTTAATTCATAGGTCTTGCTTAGAAATTCTCTGATTGGTGGATCCGGTCAGGCAGAGACTTTTCTAGCGGGAATTATTTTTGCAGAGCCCTCTGTCCGTCACTTACTAAATTAGTTCAGCGTGTCAGCTCGTAGGTAGCTGTTACACTAGTATTGTTCTCAGACGAACGATCAAAAACCTTTCGGTAACAGGAACTCCTAAAATGTTAATTTCCCACCAAATGTCTTTATCAATTTTTCTTACATTACATGCATTTTCTGTACCACGTATATAAACTACATATACGAGTCCTAGTAATTTAAAAAAGAATGAAAAATATTCACTACTATATTATCTCACCAGGAGCGGTAGCTCAGTGCATCAAGTGATGTCAATGCAGCACCTCTGACCGGGAGGCCCTAGGTTCGAGTCCTGACGGCGGGAGGATTTTCGACACTAGTTTTTCAGCTAAGTCGAATTCAGTGACTGTCTGGAGGAGAATTCTAGCGGCCGGCTGTTCTGATCGGTAGTTTACCATGATTTCTCCGATCAACACCAGGCAAATCCCAGGGAAGTATCCTAACAAACGGGCCATGGACCGTGCGCCATCTTTCCTTCCTATTCCTTGTCCTTTCCGACCCGTTACACGCAGTACACTACCACATATTTCGGGATACCGGTCGGGAGTTTAGAGCTTGTCTCGGCTGGAGCGGTGTCTCACTGGTGGGAGAGTCCTGGTTAGGGAGAAACCCCGCTCGCCGACGGTAGGTCGGCGCCGGATCTCGCCATCTCCCGAGAAATAGCATGCACTATACTTAAGGGACTAATGACCTAAGCCGTTAACGCGCCCGGAATCACTAACAACCAACCCACCTATTTTATCTCCTTAAAAAGTATGCACACGAACGAGGCCGCAACCTCCCTTTTTCGGAGTAGGTTAAAAACACACACGACCTTACTTTCGAAGTCGATAAAATAAAAGGTACTCGACAGATGCATCCTCCTCCGTTCGAAGTCGTTTAAGAATCGAGGAATTGCATCAGTTCCTCGGCCGCGAGCGACGCGCGTCCGCTGGCCCCCGCAGGGCTCCGGCGGGATTCTTCGCCTCGAGATCGCATCACCGCGAAAGGAGGCTGCCCCGGGAATGCTCTTCGGAGGGGAGGGAAAAAGAGGCTGCATGCTTCAAATATTTACGCGGCGGCTCCGCGCAAACATGGCGGTCGACGGGCCGACGCCCGCCCGCGCAGCTCCACCTCGAAGGCGCTGGCCCCACGGAATAGATACTGCACAGAATGGGAAGAGGAGGGCGGCTCCTTTCATCTTCAGCGAGCCACCGGGCAGCGCGCACCGCCATCTTGAAACTGCAAAGGAACCACACGAATCAGCTCAAACGCCATTTTCTCAAAAACTGCTCCAATTTATTCTTCTAATTTTTCCAACGGGTTGTGCTAATTGCAAAAACATACGTAACCCGAGGGGACATTTCCTTAGCACAGATAAATATTAATATCGCGCATTGCAAATATTAATAACAAATATATATAAAAGGTAAATATTTATAAATACATAACTAGTAGTAAAACAGGTTTTTATTAGTACAACAGAATGGCACAGAGTTTCTCGTATTTGTTTCCTATTTTCTTTGGACTGGGTAACTGTTTAGCGCACTTGCCACATTATGTAGCCAGCTGCCATCTATCTCTGCACAGATTCCTTTTTTTTTTAAATTTCTGAATTCTTCGGTTTCCTAATAGTAGAACTGAAATATTACATTAAGAATATGAAAAACAGTAAAACTCGTCATGAATGACAATTTTCATTACAAAATTGAGTCGTTTTTACGAAAATAACGTTTAAGCGTTACAAAAATTGGGAACTTGAAGCTCAATTTTACAGAAAATTTTTGAGTTTTCGGAAAACTGTATTTGAAGCCATTTAAAGCACTTTAACTCACAAATACAATAGTGTTTAGAAATTGCTGGAAATGTGCGTTTCAACGGCATGAGAGTTATTTAAAGAAAATTATATTTGTGTAATTTTTGAAAAAATAAACAAATAATACACCAAATTCAATTTTATGTCATAATACACAGTTCAATTAGCACTACCCATTGAAAAAAATTATAAGAAAAAAATTGGAGCAGCTTTTGAGAAAATGGCGTGTGAGCTGCGTCTTGCGGTACCTTTGCGCAGTCTTAAAATGGCAGTCCGCGCTGCACGGTGGCTCACTGAAGATCAAAGGAGCCGCCCTCCACTTCCCATTCTGTGCAGTGTCTATTCTGTGCCACCACCAGTGCCACCGTCTCCGTCCCGCCCTCGCCACCTCGACCTGCTCCGCGCGACGCCCAGGACCTGTCCGGCCGGCCCGGAGGTGGCAGCTCCGCTCCGGTCAGGTTGCGCGCGTTGTGTACACGAAAATTCTCCACGGGCGTCTCCACACGTCACGCCCGTCTTCGCCTAATCCTCCCCCGATGCGCCCGCGAACCCGCTCCCGGCCACAGGCAGGGTCGGTGCCGCTAAATACCCCGTCTTCGGCTTATTTATTGCGGGTGGTCTTTTATCAACACCACCACCACCATTATCATCATTAGGGGCGGATTTTGAAGACCTAAAACATCGTCAAAAATGATCAATAATATGCTCTTAAAATGTTTTTAAAAAACCCTAAAAGCAGAGAAAAATGGCATACAAAATCTTTAAAAAACCAGTTCAGATGAACAACTCCAGCTGTTGGATACGTTTCTAATGTAATCGAGGCTTCTTCGTTCCGTTCAAGTAAACTCAGCTTGCAAACGTTTGTTTTGTTCTTTACCAGGAAATCTCCGTTTTTTATCCCCAAATCGAACGAACCGGCAAGGGCACTGACAAGCGTCACAGAATTACGAGTAATCGGCAAGTACCCCATACATTCTTCTCTTGAAGTCACGGGATCAGGCACGTAATTGTTCCGTGGGTTAACTGATTAGTGATGGCCACGTCAACTGCTTAGCTCATTAGTCCCATAGGGCACGTTTCATCGCGGGATGTGGCGATGATCCCCGAGATCCGATGCCGACCCACGTCATTTTGCATTTCACCACCCAGGTATCTCCCACCAGCAGGGCACCGCCCCAGCTAGCAAACGCTCCAAGCTCCCGACTGGAGTCCCGACATGAGTGGAAGTGTAGAACAAGTGTATGTATGTACATATTGATTGCTAGTGATTCCAGGCGCGTCAACAGCTAAAGCCATTAATCCTGTAACTGTAGTGCATGTTTTTCTCTCGGGAGATGATGATCTTCCCCCGCGGGATGGCGAGATCCGGCGCCGACCTACCGTCGGCTAGCGGGGATTTCCTTAACCAGATATCACCCACCAGCGGGGCACCGCCCCAGCCAGAGCAAGCTCTAAGCTCCCGGCAGTGTAGTAGTGAAGTGCGTATTAGTGTAAGTGTGTGTAAAGGATGAGGATAGGGCAAGGAAGAAGAAGGAAAGATCGCGCGCGGTCCAGGGCCCGGGGTCCGTGGCCCACTGAAAAGCTAGTGTCTAAAATCCTGCCACGGGACCTCGAACCTAGACGTTCCCGGTTAGAGGTAGGCAAAGAAGAGGAAGAAGAGATCGCAAGCTCTCCGTGGCCTGTTTGTTAGAGTACTGCTCCGCCATTCGCCGGGTGTTGATCGGAGGAACCACGGAAAACTGCCCATCAGAGCAGTCGGCCGCTAGAATTCTCTTCCAGACAGCGAATTCGAAATAGCACTGTAGCTAATGTCTAAAATCCAGCCACCGTTGGGAGTGGAACCCGAGAACCTCCTGGTCAGAGGCACTGCAGTGACATCAGTTGAAGCCCTGAGCCACCTTTGCCGGCAACTGTTCCGCGAAGGCGGCTGAGGGGGTGCGTGGGGGCGGGGCCCCTGGCACGGGAGGACTGCTCTCCTCACGCGTAACTGCGTTAGCGTCTCCAAGACACTTCATTTGCATAATGCGTGGACAGTGCAGCTGAGCGGCGGCCAGGAGCACGGGCGATGAGCGGCAGTTGGGGCGGGGCAGGCGCGATGGAGAGGGGCAGGGAGCAGCGAGATGGGACGGGATGGGACGACAATACCCAAAGCGGGTATGACGGAACGGAACGTGATGGATCGAAGCAAGACGAGAAGAATGGGCAAAGTGGTAAGGGCGGAGGAGGGGTGGGAGTGGGGTGTGGGAAAGTGGTGCAGGAGGGAGCGGGAGAGTTGGGAGCGGTGTGAGGGAAAGAGGTACAGGCGGCGGAGGGGAAGGGGTGGGAGCGGTGTGAGGGAAAGAGGTACAGGGGGTGGAGGGGAAGGGGTGGGAACGGGGTGAGGGAAAGAGGTGCAGGTAGCGGAGCAGGATGGGTGGAGGCGGATGGTGGCGGGGTGGAGAGGGCCGAGTCGAGTCGAGGCGGAGCAGGGCGCGGCGCGGGCGGAGTGCAATTCGGGGTTAACGCGGCCTCCTTTCCGTTGAGCGTTCTAACGGCGCCCTGAGCGGCTCCTAATGGTTTTTGCTTTCATTTTTCACGACCTAATGTGCATTTAATTTCACTTCCCACCTTCTCGCCACGGAAAGTACTAACGATCGTACTTATCTGCCCGAAATGTAACTTAGTTTGAGCGGTGATTTATTAATTTTAGCGTGGTATACGAAATCATGCTGAAGAAAGCAGAGATTGAGCTCACAAGGAAGAAAAGGTTTTTTCTCGGGACTCGGGGAAGTGCTCTCGTATGATGTGGAGGTATTTGGGGTATTGTGAGGTATAGCTTCCCAATTTCTCTCCGTAGATGAGCCATGCCTTCCCACGTTGAAGCACGATCCAGAAGGCGCGTTCTCTATAAAAATTCCTTTGAGGGTAACTCCAATAACCCCGAAATCAATAGTGAGAAATTTTCCCTTAGAACTATATCCAAGACCTGAAGTCTCTCGTCGGGAGAATATCGCATCATGGATGGATCAAAGGTTCTTGCAACCTCTAACAGTGTTGTTGCAGTAAAATCGACTTCTCCCTACGATTCGCTGTTTTGAAAATATGAATTAGACTGTCGGTTTTAAGATTTTTGTTTCAATAAATTCACTACTCATGGAGGCTGACGACTTACGTTGTAAATCGATACTAAAACTTCCTGAAGTGGGGTCTTCCGTTACATTAATTTCCTTTATTCCTTTGCATATGTAATTTTTTTATGGCCAAGAAACAATGTAACACTTGGCTAAAACGCCAATTATTAACATAAAAATAAACTGTATTCTCATTTAGGCACAAATAGGAAGTATGCCATGTAACATTCGACGTACGTTATTACAATTTCTCATGCATAGTACGCTGGATAATGCGTACATTTAAAATTATGTCAAGTAAATTATACTTTCAACAATGTCTTGAATGAGCTATTTGACACGAACGAGATATTAATTCAGAATGCAGAGGACGATCTGAAACAGTTAACGAAGGAAATTGCTAGAAACTAAATACCAAGAAACTAACTGATATTGTTTGTCAGGTAGTAGGAAAATCTGTAAATAATTATCTGCTTTTCGATTATAGAAATTCTAAAAATCGCTGTCTTTCTTCCTATTCCGTTTTGCACTTGTGTACAAAAAATAAAGTCACTTAAGTGGAACTGACACGAAAGTGAAATTAACCAATTTACAGAGATTTTTTTTGTGATCGTAAGAGAAACTAACTATGGAATTTCGGCACTTACTGCAAATATTCCATCCCACTGAGAATCCAGCCCAGTTTCTTTCGGACCTTGGCCAGACATATGCTCTTCCATCTGAGCTATGGAATCAATCATTGGATTCGTGTCAATTTAACATTCCTATAGAAGTCAGTGTTGGTGTAGATGAACGAATTGGAGTGATTCACATACTTGTTTCTTAAGACTGTCTCCGTCTGACCTAACTGATAGCCTACAGCGTGCAAGACATTCCATTTCGTACATTTTCAAGGTGATAGTGACGTTGAATAAAATGGAGTGATTCACCTAAGTATGTCTTAAGACTGACTTCGTCTGATCCACTGTTAACCTACAGCGTGAGAGACATTCCTTTTCGTACAATTTCACCTATCGTGCCAATTTAACAGTACGAGGTTGCAATATTTTCACTGAATCGTACAGGAAAATCATATGATTTTTAAAGATCTAAAAAAAGGCCGATCAGGACAATGTCATATTCAACAAGAGAAAAGAGTAGGAGTAGTGAAACGGTTTCATACACGCCCTGTTCGAACCCCGTTGCGGTCGGTAAACAGTCCTCCGGAATTATTAGTAATCTCGGTAATTAATTTTCATTGGCCAGCTTTGGTGTCTATATAGTTTACAGCTTAAATGAGGATAGTTCCAAGAGATCATGTTGCCTTTCATGCCAAAGGAGGTTGGAAGTTAAAGCAGAGACCCAACGTCTCTGCTGTTGCCTGTGCTGCTTCAGAAGCCTTTGCCACAAGCAGCAAATCGAAGCACGGCCACACAGCTTCAAAGCCGGAGGGCAACCGAAAACCCGCTTTATGAGCGACATCCAAACAATGTAATCTCCTTATCCCAACTTAAGGCCGGTAATGAGCGATCAGTACAGTGCCGCAACGTAATCGTGCATGTGAAATAAAATCTTAAAAAATAAAGTTTCATAGAATTTCATAAGTTCCGTGATCTTGTTCAAATACATACATTCGCCTTGTACATACGGTTAGCATAGAGAAAAACAAGACCAATTCTTACATTTTCCTAATATCTTATCTCTTTTGAACTTGTCAAATTCCTATTGAATCGTAACTTAAACACAGCACCGTCAATAAATTGTTTTTGTAGATACATGAATGTACAGTCGACAGAAACTGACACGATTCTTACGCATAAACCAATTTTTAGTAATTAATTTTGAAAGACTCAAGAAACCATAACAACATGCACAATATGTGGCCCGTTCTTTTCTTTCGCTGATGTCAAAGCAAGTCATATGATTTTATTGACGTTTAACACGTGAACTCAATTATTATTGAAATTAACTCCTACCAGACATTTACGGAATAAGTAAATATGCGAGTCACCAAACTCACAAGCTGTGACCAATACGACTAAACGTAGTAAATCATTCGAAAGGGGATTTGTGGCGTTATGGCTAGCGCACGCACTTTCTCCTACTGAAGCGTGGGTTTGATCTCCGGCCAATCCACGAGGAATTTGTCTTGGACTAAGCGAGGTGTCGCCAGATTTACTCAGGGTTTCTCCATTCCTCCTGATGTTCAACCCACCGTTTATCCTTCATCATTATCATTATGATGCACCCATCATAATCTCCACTGGATGGAACGACCTGGACAGTTGAAGGACCCTTAAAACTAAACTAGCAAATAAATCATCTTGAGCACATTGTGCATATCATCCCACCATGAATGGGGAGAAGGGTAGGACCGCACGCCGTGCGGCAGCTCCGGGTCGCGAAGCCCGAACGCATATCGACCCGTGCCCCGAAGCGCGCGTCGTAAACCACGCTTCGAACACCACGCAGCGAAAGCGGGCGCCAGGGCCGTTTTCAAAATTCGTTCCCGGGGCAGGCGGCGCTGGGGCTGGCAGCCCAAGGAGCCGCCTTTCTTCTTGCAGCGCGGGGCCTTCCTCGCAAAGCAACGACGGCGGCGGGACATTATCCGGGCGTGCGCGCAGTATTTCACCGGCGGCGGTGCGGGGTCGCGGCTCCACAAAGGCGGGGCGGGCACAATGGCTGCTGCTGCTGCTGCATAGAAGGCTTGTGTGTGCGCGGCTGGTTCGAGTCTCTACCTGGCGGCGGTAGTCGGGTAGGCGGGCGGGCTGGCTCTTGCGCGGCAGCTGGCGGGCGGGCGGGCGGCCGGTCGCGCTCAAGCGGACCCAACCCACCTCCCGCCCGCCCGGCGCAAGAACTCGCTTCCTTCCGGCGCGGTGCGGCGCGGCGAGGCCAGACCGGACGCCGCGCGCGTCCGCCGACGCCGCGCGACCCCCACGCGGCGCAATGCCTGCCCGCGACGCTTCTCCGACTCTCCAGCGTCAACGCTATTGAAAATTCGTATTACCCATAAAGCCTGGTATACACGGTACGCTTTTCGTGTAGATACCCATACAGTTTCTATACAGAAACTTAAACATCCCAAACCAGAAATACAAAAGCCAAAGTCGCGCATATACGGTCTATACGTTTTCTGCACGAATCGCCACAGGCCGCCGCTAGGGGTCTAAAGAAAAACAACTGAATTAGGCCGTCCGAGTGCGGACAGTGGTGGTATTTCTGTGTGTGCGTTCTGGTTATGATCTTTTATTTGGTATTCATTAACCATGAGGAACACAGAGAATAAAAATAGGAAGTCAAGAATTGGGAAAAGGAAAGTTTATAACAATATATCACTTCACACAATCGCACTTTGACACACCTAACCACAAAATCGCTATGGCCGATCACCGTTAGTGAATCATTCTGCCGTTTGAGGCGCTTGAGTCAAACTGTAGGCTTGCTGCATGAAAAATTATGAACGTGTTCATATAGACGTTCTGTACGTCCAATCTGCAGGAAAACTGTACCGTGTGTACCGGACTTAAGACATTGTTGAGTCTCTATTAAAACCCATAACAAATTTATTTATGTTTTCCATATATTCCGTCCACTAAAAAAGGAAATTTACTTTTTTTTACTCATGTTACCTTGTTAGTTTTGCAGTCGCGCACCCAGGATTAATTCCTCGCGCAAATTATTGTTGTCACAACTTTTGTACTTGTTCAAGTATGTAGTAATAAACACGTTAGGCATGCCAAGTTGCACGTATTTTTAACTACGTCATTAAATTATGTTATATAGTAGTAAGACAAAGTCCCCTCCCTTTCTAGGTGCTTCTGCCGCAAGGCAGTGGTTCAATTGCTTTGGTGCGGTGGATGAGGAAAGAAAAAGAGTGCAAGGGGTGTCGAATCGGCGTGAGTAGTTTGAATATCGATCCTTTTATATTCGAAACTAGAAATATTGAGATCCGTCCTAGGAGTATTTGCATCTGTACTTCTGCTATGGATGATAGCGACATTGACACTTTTGTTTCTGGTATTAGAGTTTTTGCGTAGTGTGAAGGACCTTACTTACCGTACATCACTTTTGAGCCTCTGCGCATGCACCAACAGGAACCGGAAGTGATAGCGGAGGCCACTGAACTTAGTGAGTGACTTGCATCGAATGCTAACCGACATTATTTCACATAATTATACTATATAGGATTCGTTCCCAACTGTCATGGGAACTCTATTTTCCCATGAAACAACATCAAGTTGGTGGCACAACTCTAAGTCGGTGATACTATGCATAATCTATATTCAGTAAGGGAATCCATTTCCACAATACCTATAAGCCCTAAAGCGATATTTGTTTCCAAAATCAACAATGCCATAATCGATACTAGCGAATAAAATCGAAAGTGGTCATCCGTAAGAAATCTGCAACACAGGAATCAAAACACGAATATCGATACAAAATACTAAACTATTTGCAAGTGCATTCGTTACACGTATTAAATTGATTGACTGATTGATTGATTAAAAAGTATATTTCCACACATTGGACATTTACACAGCTACTCTTGTGATTTCTGGTAATACTGTCATAATAGAAAAGGAGTATTCATCATTATAATTGCTCCGTCACTGAAAGCGAATGGCCCGTTTTTGAGACATGACCTTGGGTATGTCATGTACATGTACAAGAAATGTTCAAACCATCATAGGAGAATATGTTTTCGGAGTAAATACACCATTACTGACAAAAACTGATGAATGAAGTTAACAAAATCGTCGACAATTAGAGAATTCAAGTCTCTGCCGTGAACAATTATTAGTTTACATTATCTTTAGAGAAGAGTATGATGTTAATACATTGCATTATATTCATGAACTTGTACATAATTAATGAAATTGATACGTGTCTATTACGTACAAATACTTACACACAAGTATTAATTGCCTAGAAATATTTTTAAATATTGATTCGAAAAATGGAAATTATACAAGGGCGTTTCTATAATTCAAATTCAAGTCTTTAACTCAGCTTTTCATTACTTCCATTTGAAGTTTATCCTATTTTATTTCATTGTCAACTCAGACTACCACCTTATTGCGAGAGTTAAAACATTGAATTTTATTGTATTAAGTTTCTTTTCCTTAGAAAGATTTTTTTCTATATTACTTCAATGCCTAACAACGTTGTACCAGTTGTTAACATAGAAGAAAATATAATGTTCACACGACATAATGAACATCCAGTTTCCTCCACGCAGCCTATTGTGAAGTCTATTTGCAGGAGTAGATCCGTCCTCAGTGCCAGTTGTCCTACATTCGCCGCCCACCTCGCTGCGCCGTGCGAGTGACCCCGGACGCACAATGGCCACGGCAGCGCAAGGGTCGCGGCTCGAGCTCCGGCCGGACCGGTCCCCCGGCGCGGCGCGGCGCGGCGTTCGGTTGCGTCAGCCGACGCCTCTGCTTCCGGTGCCACCCGGCGCACGCTCGCACAACTGCCGTCTTTTTGTTGTTGCACGAATTGGTAGTCTTTGGGCCACGCGCACGGGCTCTTGTACCCACCAATAGTAAGCGCACGTGACTTATTTGGGGCGGGGGAGATCTGCATTTCTGATAATCAAATTTACACCCTAGGATTGTTTGCCCTGGGGGATGAGTTATGAAATGATGACGATGATGGTGATGATCAAGGATGAAAGGACAATTAGAAACACGAAAACACACAAACACCCATGCCCCGTGCGGGATTCGAACCCGTGACCCTCCAGGTATGGGGCAGCTACGGCTATTCAGCCTTAGCGACCTCGGCTACGACAGACATTATCTTTCTTTTTCTAATTTTTTCATATATTCGTATTATTAATTGAAAACATTAACAAAACCAAAGACCAATCAAAATACAATGTTAATATAACATTAAATTTAAATTAAAATTGATCATTTCCCAGAAATGTCGTTGCTACATTCTGCATAAGTTTGTATAACATTGTTATTATTATTATTATTATTATTATTATTATTATTATTATTATTATTATTATTATTATTATTATTATTATTATTATTATTATTATTATCTACAGTACCAATTTCCCATGCGCAGAAATTGATTGGAAACGATGCTTCCGGCCATGATGAGATGTGTGTACGATTTTTACACAGGAAATCGGGGAAAATCCAAAAACAATAAAACACTTTCGGTATTGACTAGAAATTCAAATATTTTACTATTATAACTAGATTAATATACCTGTACATTAAATTTAATGATCAAATTAAAATAACTGTAGATTTAATGTACGACTGTTAACTTAGCTTAGTTGTCTACATTAAATTTAACTGAACACGTACTACATTCAATTTAATGTACACGTATATTAAAGTTACTGTACGCGTACATTAAATTTAATTTACGCATATGAAAATTACTTTCATGTACTTTACATTAAAAGTAATGCAGAAATTTCTGACTTTAGCCACGACTCTCTCTTACTTCTTCTGCGGTGGGGCCGATCAAAGTACACAGAGAATATTCAAATAGTACAAAATAATTTTTTAAGGTTCGTCATAAATACGTCCACCATAAAAATACTTTAAAATGCATACAACTTGAAAATAAATAATCAATAATCAGGCAAACATAGAATTAATCAATAGAAAGTTTCATTCAACTAATTCTGCCTAAAAATTCCAAATACTAAATTAAGACAAAACTAATAAAAGAGGGAGCTTCTAATATGATTAACAACGAGCCTGACAAGAGTATTATCATTAGTTACACCCAGGGGAAATCTAGGGCCAACTTGTGCCAAGAGCTGGCGATGTAAAGAAAATTTACCAGGATGTCGTTCAGATTGGTAGTTCTTGCAACGTTCGGTGGTGTACGTAGAGCCAAAGAGATTGTCCACAAAGTCCGCCGCAAGAGCAATGGAGAGTGGGTGGAATGGAGGGGAGTTATTGATGATAGGGGTGACAGATAGAGTGGTGACAGCCATAGCAGTAGGGACGATTAATGGTGGCAAGCGCATGACATTCTCGTGTCGCTTTAGAGGGACAGGGTCCAGAAGGGCGGACCACCGCAATTCTCCCCACAAAAGGGATGTCAGATGCTGATAAATGTTATTCGAATTGGCAGAAAGGCGTATATAAATAATAGGTAGCTCTGAATTGTTTTCTTAATTTAATTAAAGAAATCAAATATAAATAATAATAATAATAATAATAATAATAATAATAATAATAATAATAATAATAATAATAATAGCTGCCACCAATAATATTCTGCCACCAAGTTACTACACTTAATTGCAGAATTAACAATAAATCTAATCTAATAATAATAATAATAATAATAATAATAATAATAATAATAAGCCGATCGTGGTACCCGAGATCGCTAAGGCAGTAGTGCGGTGGCGTTCTAGGACCGAAGGATTGCGAGTTTGAGTTCCGTCACGGACATTATTATGTTTGTGTGTATCTCTGTATATTTGTGATTGTCCATTTCGTTATTCTTCATCATATCATCATTTCACCTCTTCCCCAGGGTAACAACCCTGGGTGTACAAACGAATTCAGCAAGAAAATACTGATCCCCCATAAAAGACACGAGCACCTACCTTCGATAAACATGACTGAGCCCCAGTGGGTGGCACGTTCGTGTGATCCCCAGATGGCCAATTCGCGACCCAATAATAATGATAATAATAATAATAATAATAATAATAATAATAATAATAATAATAATAATAATAATAATAATAATAATAATACCCCATAACTCACTTTAAATTATTCCTTAAAAATGACTGTTTTTTACGATTTTTAAGCCATTCTCCATCCCGAAGCTTTTAAAATGTAAGCTGGTAACCGCACCTATCCTTCTCAAAATGAAGTATTTACGTTTCAACAATGGAGATGATGACGACCGGTTCGACAATGATGATGACAAAACTGAAGACATCGTCGCGATATGCAATGGAAGTAGGGAGACATTGGCGGTGGCGTCGATGGTGCCGAGCAGAGCGGCGCCGATGGCAACGGAGAGGCGAGTGTGGGATTGAATGGCAATAATGCATTGGGAACGACGTTAGCGAAGACGGTGGCGAATACATGTCGATAGCGACGATAATGAAAACCAAGGTGACGTCGATGTTGACGAGGATGAACATGATATTGACAAAGAGGATGCTGGTGGAGAAGATGGTGCCAGGAAAGATGGTGTCGAGAAAAAAGGTCATGGAGGTGGGGGAGATGGTGACGAGAATGATAGTGACGAAAAGGATGGTGACGCGGAGGATGATGCGGGGAAGATGGTGCTTGGAAGATGGTGACGAGGAAGAGGATGACAAGGAAGATGGTGATGAGGAAGATGGTGACTGGGAATGTTGTGTTGGGGAAGATGGTAACTGGGAAGACGGAAATGTAAAATATGGTGATGGGGATAATAGGCACAAAATGGATGGTGAGGGGGAGGATGGTGACTGGTAAGATGAGGTCGGAGAAGATGGTGACCGGGAAGATGGTGACGGAGAAGATGATGACTGGGAAGCCAGTGACGGAAAAGAGAATAACGGGGAAGATGGCAGCAAGGCTGGCATTAGGAAAGTCATCAGCGATGGCTGCGTAGGTGCTGAAAACGAAGGTGTGGTCGATTGCGCCGAGGGAGACAGCGTTAGCCGTGGAGTGTATCGTCGCAATCGTCAACGATGCCAAGGTCAGACATGGGTCAGGTGACCACCAATCAACTCTTCCCCAGACAACAACACACTTTTATTATTTATGCTCCAGTTCATTCAGTACTTATGGAAATTTAGAAACTACTCACAGATCATTTACTATAGCTTCTTGGATCTGTTGAGCATGCCTGCTTACCTGGACCTCTCAAAGATTTCTGATAATTAATTTTTACGTTCCGCAACGTCGTCTCCTGTTGCCCGGCAGGAACAACCCACTACGTTAGAGGAGGCGCTTGGGAACGTCTCGGCGCGGCGGGGCCGTTGGCGCTGCCGGCTCCTTCGGCACAAAGAGAGCGCCCATTCCGGTCTCGCCGCCTTCCTCGGTTACACATGGGAAGCACACTTTACGCGTTGCTAATATGAAATAAAGCCCCGACATCCCTTCGCCGTCCTTTATTTTTTCTGGTTTTAACGGCTCCTGCCGCCTCGCCGCCCCGCGCCGCCCCGCCCGGCCGCCTTCTGCGGGTTCACTAATTTCCAATGCGCGGAGAGCGGGAAGGTGTCAGGGCGAGACCCGACTTGATGTATCGTCCACGCCTACCGCACGGGAGAAGATCTGCAAAGGGTGGAGGGCGTCAAGATCACCATCTCGTCTTATTACGCGAGATTAATGCCCCCTTCCCTCCCCCGGGAAATGGTGAAAAATATCGCTAATTTGCGAATGTCACGTCTGCTTTATAGCTCGTTTCTGCGCTGTGAAAGCGTGTGTTACATCTTGCAAGCTGAGTAATAGTGGTTCTAGATTACTCATAGTGTGTTTGAGGTTTACCGGTCAAACGGGGCCTTAGATGATGCAAGACGACCCTCACACGGAGGGAAGGCGACAAAGGCAGCATTACGTGTCAGGTATTGGGTATTCACAACTGCAGCATCTCCCCGACACAAAAGCTTAGAAACCTGAGAAGCGTTACCCAGGCTGTGGATAGAAGCGACATCGTCTTTAATTATTCCTTTAAATAAATTGTATTCAATAATTTAATAATCGTGTTAATATAATCTAATATGATGTATAATTAGAAGTAGTAATACATGAAAGACATGAAGTGGATTTGAAAATTCTTATAAGCGTGCTTTTGTCATATTGTTAGCAAATACTTTGAGTGTTATTAAAAATTAATGATTGTTTTCGAAATCTATAGATACTACGATGAAATGTTTTGGATTGAAACATGAAACATCTTAAGGCGTAGTGAAGCACAATCATAACGTAGTTAGATGAGAAAGCACGAAAAAAGTGACATGTTGAAATTGTAAAACGAATTTAAACAATGACCGATCTGCAAATCTATAACAGCATATTGCAAAGACAAATATTATTTTCGTATTTAAATTCACACTATAGCTTCCACAGTCATCTTAAACCACAGACGAATTTTTCAATAGGAAATATTACATATAAGTCCAAAATTTGGTTACATACCTTCTTCATTGACTTCTTGGTTTGCTAATCATTAAAGGGTGGAAAACAAATCAATTTACAACATCAAATAACTTCAAGTCGTCGTGATTCCTACAGAACTGTAACCACTTAATTGTTATGACACAATCACGGGCCCATGAATAAGCTGTCATCATATATCATATGAATTCCACGAGAAAATAAGTACATTAGTAATTCACCTAGAGACCTCGCCAATTGCGAATAAGGGCGGAATCACAGTGATCATTATCTCACAAAAAAAAATTGTTGAGAAAAAAATTATATTATTTAGCACGAAGAAGAGCAATATATGAACACGAGAACGAGGTAATTGCAGAGAGTAGTGCACGACGACGCGCGGGCCCTAAAGTGGATTACTGCAGAGAACAACGCAGTAGCTGGTTGCTGGTCGGCGCACAAGAGTAATGATACATGTCAAAAATCGTCATTTCGAAGGAGAGCTGTTTTAATCTGAGTGGAGACGTGTATTTCACAATTTTATCCCGTTAGGCGAGCAGCGAGGAACTTTCGATCTATCTTTATGTTTTAAGTGGCGTAGCGTAACAAAACCAAAGGGGTAGATAGTACCACCAAGGACAGAAAGTTTTCAAAGTGGTCACCACCAAGTACAGTTATCATCATAGGCATTCCTTAGGGTGTGCACAATACAATAATAATAATAATAATAATAATAATAATAATAATAATAATAATAATAATAATAATAATAATGCCTCCCAATATTTTAATTATTTAACGTAAAATTTATCTGTTTGATGAAATTTAGAAGTTTCTGAAGGAGGCCATGAAACAAAATAAGTCAGTTAGCTTTTCTCTTTATTTTAAAATATAATTGTCCCAAGGCGCTCCCATGAGCCGCTGCCCTGAGATACGGTCATTAGTCCCGTAAGAGTATTGTCTGTTTTTATTGCATGAGGTAGCGGTGATCATTCCCCGCCTCAGCTGGGACAAGCTCTATGTTCCCCACTAGTCTCCCGACAAGTGGGATACTGTAGTGCATGTGAGTGTAAGGAGCCAAGATAGCTCACGGAAGAGAAAGGAAAGATCGCGCGCGGTTCGTGGTCTGTTTGTATTATATGTCGTGGGGTACTGCTCCGGCATTCGCTTGATGATCGGAAGACGCGGAAAACTACCGAGCAGAGTAGCCGGCCGCTAGAATTCTCTTCCAGGCAGGGGCTGAATTCGACCCATCGGTCTAGCTAGTGTTGAAAATCCTGCCAGCGTCGAGGCTCTAACCCTAATTAGAGGCACTGTAGTATTATCACTTGATGCCCTGAGCCACCCTTGCCAGTCCGCGTTTCTCGAATAGTAACCGAGGACGCTGACTCATCGCGTTGACCCCTATCCACCTCTCTCATACTTCGAATCCTCAGACTTAGAGTTGAAGAAGAATATCTTCTATTGAAATATTTATTGTACATTCTTCGTATTAATCTTTTCCTTGAGTAGGCAGAGTCTACCTTGACTCCCCTCACACTACACAATTGAAAGTTTTATAGTATCAAAGACATTAAAAGGCCGTTCAAGATAATTTTCGAGGTCTCCCGGCCACTTATTCAGGTATCGCACGCCGTCTCCTCTTTTCTGGACACTCCTTTCGCATTTGCATATTGTGAGGTCGTTGCGGTCGTTGTCATGAAGAATCTCCTGGGAGTGGAAGGGACCCGCATAAATAGTCACAATTATACTAACAATATACTATTTTCCAAGTAGATTTTTTCACCTCACTTAAATTAGGATTTTTTAATTGAATTACTTTTCATTTCCGTGATGTCAAAAATTAATATAATTACATTAAATCATGACGGGACCGTGTTCCATAAACTAAATCTTTAAATCCTCTTCAATCTTCACACTAATTAAAAGATTTTGCTCCAAAATTTGATTACAGGTTACCGTTATTTGAGGAGACCGAATGTCTACTTTTCGATTAGAGGCATTCTTGTTCTATGTTCAAAATTATGATGTATTGGACTTGTAAGTAAGGGATAGTCAACCGGAGAGTTTTCTGCACAAACTAAGTTTTCAACATCCAACAACTTTGGGAAGTATTCCTCTCCCTTCTCATTTCTTCCGCCTTCTTTACTTCCCTCTAAGGAAGGGCACAGTCGACATCATTAAAATATGCTAATTGTGACGCACCTGAAGAGCGTCTGCCTCGACTCTTCTACCCATCTCTTGAAACTTGCACCAACTCATTTAAGAAGCTTTTAACTGGAACTTGCGAAATAAGTTATTTTTTATTCATGCCTCGTAGTTGCAGGGGAGTGTCTGTAAACGGAGTTCTTAAACACGTCATTTTCGAACAACTTTCATTGCTGTTGTTTAGTATTTTGCCGTGGAAAGTCGTCTTTTCGGAGTCTACGAACATAGGAACCGAGTTTCGAGAAAATTTCTTTGGCGGGAGCTACGGCCAACGGGCCTACAGAAACACTCAAAAGGAACATTCCGTCACTCCCTTCTCCTCGGCAGTCCTTCTCATGTTGGCCCGAAACTCCGCTCTCATTCAGAAAAGTAATCTCGCAAGTATGAAAAAAGTCAACATTGTTGAACTGCAAAAGAGTGCCGGGAGTAGCCTTTCATATTACCCCCGGCCATTAGGCTCCCACGCGAAAGAGGGGCGTTTGATGAAACCCATCCTAATGAAAAAGACTGTGGAATTATAAAAATTCAGACCGATGTAGGAATTTTCTTCACAACTTCAGCATCTGTTCGCGAGCAATGAGGGAATAAAAGGTCCTTCCAACGTCCCATGTTATCGCTATTTTAGAATTCCCTCTCTCTCGGTGCTCAGAACGCATGTTGTCCGTAATGTCGCCACCTTATTCGTCAACAGTATCGCACTCCACCGTCGTTATTTGTGGCCAGCACCACTACCGTCGTCGCCGCCTGTCATCAATATCACATCTGTCAGTGGCATTTTAATCGATATTATTGTCATCGTCAATATTATCGTAATATTCTTATCGCCTGGACTACTGGGAGACAAATTGTAAAATTAGCACCGTTTTATCACAGTCGTCTGCTTATGTATTTGCTTCACAGCGAGGTGAACACAATTTGATATATTTTATTCCGTGTATCATAAAGCAGGCGCGGTTCCAAAGACTGACAGGCACAGTGGAGAACAAGTATGTTTTATGATAAAGCTTCATTCTCTGTTATTCCAAACTATATATTTGAATACACAAATATTTATATATATTTATAATAAATTGACTAAATAGTTGATTATTTAAAAGAGCGGTAATACGAAGAATGCACAATTCTTCTAGGTTCAAAGGACGAGGGGCATGATCATTTCCCTGCCTCCTCTTAAATCTGCTCTCGCTTGTATTTGTATTAGCAGAATGGAAAGATTAGATCTGACATTATCGACCTAAATGATATTTGGACATGTTCAACCTCCTTGTTGACAAATAAAAAAATATTTGAAGATATTTTAAATCACACCATGTTGAATCAGTTCCATTTGCATTTATATGTAACGTTTTTAGACACCTCCAAATTTTCAAAATGCTACTTAGAAAAAGTTATCTAAGTCAGATGTAACCTTGGTTTTCTAAGGCTGACGTATAATATACTCTTACAAACAGGAATATAATACAAATTCTTAAATTAATCCATGAATAAGAAGCATTTGCTTTCGAAAATATTCTGTTTTCAAAATTAATTACCCTGAGATATATAATCAACAGACAACTTCATAGAGAACTGGACATAGAGCCAATTACCAATTACATTTCCTTACTGTTGTCCAAATTCTTTACTAACCTCCAACCTGCCCCCTGCACCATCCACTTTAACCTCGATAAAAGCAGCATTGGTCCTACAAGAATTAAATCCGCTATTCCAAAAGATTTCGTCCGTCCCTCACAACCTACAAAAATAATTATCTCACCTCTCACTCTATATCTTACTTTCCTCTTACCTCCAATTTGATAAAATTAATAACAATCATCATTGAAGTACTCAGAGGATGTCCTCGCTCAGAAATAGGGGCGTAGCAGACACGACAGACATGTAGACGGACGGACGGAGGGACTGAAATTTTGCCGTCAATCAGTTTTTCGGTATCAAGGACCCACAAAACATGGATTCTGGCTACACCACGTATTAGAGGACGTTTTCTAAATTTAGCAACTGAATTTATCCTTTTTTTTCGTTACCAGGGACCTGCAATAAGTTTTCGTTCCGAAAATTCGCCGATTTTTTGCGCAGTAGCGACAAAGTAAAAATACTTGAGACTGTTTTTATCCCCTCCCTCTGCAATGCCACCTAATCTTTGCTCTCGAGCGTGCTTTCAGTGGCCGACATAGCGAGGTGACGCCAGTATACGCGTTTGCGTTCCGTGTGCCGGGCACAGCCCACCGGCGCTCGGCCCTTGGCGGCAGGGAAAGTTAAGAATTACAGCGGCGAGCGCTCGAAGGGTGCGGAGCGTGCCGGCCCCTCCCCCACCCGCCCGAACACGCGCACGCCCCCTCGCGCGCCCTCCCCCTTCCCCCGCCCGCCTGCTTGCCCGCCCACTCGCCCGCTAGCTCACCTGCCCGCCCACCCACTCGCCCCTCCCTCACCCTCTCGCTCGCTCACCCCCCCACTCGCCCGCTCGCTCACCCGCCCGCCCACCCACTCGCTCGTCCCCCACCCACTCGCTCGCTCACCGGCCCGCCCACCCACTCGCCCGTCCCCCACCCACTCGCTCGCTCACCGGCCCGCCCACCCACTCGCCCGTCCCCCACCCACTCGCTCGCTCACCCGCCCGCCCACCTACTTGCCCGTCCCCCACCCACTTGCTCGCTCGTTCGCCCGCCCGCCCAATCGCTTGCTCACCCGCCCGCCCACTCGAACGCTCGCTCGCCCGCTCTCCCCCCCCCCGCGTGGCACGCGCCGCAGTGGGGCGTGCACCCCTCCGCGGGTCGAGCGGCCAAGGGCACACTCCGCTCCTCTTAACTTTATCACGCGTCTCGTGTTCACGCGAGGGTAGCTAGCTGGCGGTCAGTCGGCAGGACGGCGACTGGATAACGCCCCAAAACAATTCAAGTTTTGGTATTTTCAAAAACTCTGGGATTTCAACGAACATAACACCTGCAGAATTCTCTTCAGCGGCCTTTACGCTATCCGAGGAAAACGTTTATTCGGAAAATTTGATGCCATTTTTTTAGATAATTTTGAAAATGATTTTGAGGCTTCCTGAAAAGTATTCTCAACAATAAAAATATCTGTTTGAAACTTCCAAAGCCTTGAATCAGTTCCAACAAACGGGCCACGGGCCGCGCGATCTGTCCTTCCTCTTCCTTGTCCTATCCTCTCCCCTTACACACACACTTACACTGACATGCACTACACTACCACATATCCCGGGAGGCAGGTCGGGAGCTTAGAGCTTGTCCCGGCTGAGGCGGTGCCCCGCTGGTGGGAGAGACCTGCTTAGGGGGAAACCCCGCTAGCCGACGGTAGGTCGGCGCCGGATCTCGCCATCCAGTAGAGGAAGATCATCGCCATCTCTGGAGGGAAGAACGTGCACTACACTTACGGTACTAAAGGCCTAAGCTGTTGTCACGCCCGAAATTACTAATCAACCAACCACCAATCGAATTCGTTCAGATCGAAAGGGGAATATCATTTGGTTTAGGCGCTAGGTTGATCACAGATGGACAGACGAACGTGTAAACTCCTGCCCACAGCGCGAAAGATCGTCCGTAGGAGCGCGGTCAGCCATATCTCGCGTACCCAGTGCGTGTTAAGTTTTCGGCCAAAACAGTAGAGAGTAGAAGCCGAAGACTACTCTTACCGAGGAAACGCGCAAAGCAGTGGAGACGACAGGCGTGTCCGCCCGTGTGCTTGTAATGAGTGGTGATTCATTAAAAAATATCATGTCAATAAAATGAGATTAAGTCAAAACGTATTGTACTAACTCTCAATAGTTAAATATGACATTCTCTTTGTTAAAAAAGCTTAACAATATTAGAATGTTTACATAGGGATGACGAGGCAGACATGATGTATCAAACACTCCACAAACAGCTCGTAGTAAGCTAATATATCATAGTGTATCACATAACTTACTATAAACTAAAGTTACATCAATAGGTCACGTTACACAACGAAATAGTTGTTATCAAATATCTGACAATCGGATTGCGTACAATCTCGGATTGCGTACAATCTCGGATTGCGTTGACATAAAATAAACGGTTATTTTTATCAGTTGTGTTTTGATGTTCAAATAAGTAATATTTGAAACATATGCAAAAGTTCGTCGTGGGAATTTCGAAGATCATGCTCTAAGGTACTTAAATATAATTTTAACCAATGTTTACACTGGATTAACATTATATCCCATTAAACCTCGGTGTTACATTATTATTTTCAAAGCAATGTTTAGGGGGTTGATACTTGACATTTAAACACAGAGTTCAATAATTCATTTGTTTAACAATGTAAGTAGCATTTGCCAATATTTACGTAGTAATGTCACAAGTTAATTTAAACAGAAAACTGTAAGAAAGAAGTAAGAAATCCCGAGAATTTTGTTTTGCCTAAAGGTGGACTTCCTACCGAATGCGTCTATTTTACGGAATGGTTAAATGGGTTGAATAATAAAGTTTTCCGGACGCGTAAGCTACTACGGACATATGTCCGTAAGTGCGGTGCATTTAATATTCCGGTTGTTGTTGTTGGTGTTATTCCTGTGTTGTAACGAGAAATCCGGCGCCACTTCAACCCCTGATTTCCTCGGGAGGTGTCTCCACTCCCCCTCCCCTAGCAGTACAACGCTCCAGAAGGGAAAACCTCCCAGCCCCAGAATCGTCTCCAGGCATGTGTTGTAATGAAGGGCATTTTAGTATGTGTGAGTGTAAGGGGTAAGGAAAGGAAAGGATGAGATAGGACAGAACGCACTTGGTCCATTACTAGTCAAATAAGATACTGCTCCGGCAGTCGCAAAGTACTGATGAGGAAAAATCATAAAAATCATAAGTCGGAGTCGCTGACCGCTAAAATTCTCCTCTAGTTCTAAAGTAAGTGTCAAAACTGCGCCGCCGACACCGATTCAAACGCTAGAATCTTCTGGTCAACGACGCTGTATAGGCCACAGCAATGCTATCACTGAGCTATCACGGCCGTTTTATTGCAACAGATTGTTGTATCCCTTAGATTCACTGATTATTGTTTTCGGTCTGTCTTTGGATTCGATTATTGTTTTCAACTGCTGTAAGTCGTCCAGTAAGTGTAGTGCATTGTTTGGCATGATGTGACGGTGATCTTCCCCCGCTGAATGGCGAGATCCAGCGCCAACCCACATGTCGACTTGCGTTTTTTTTCTCATCCAGTTGTCTCCCACCAGCGTGGCTCTGCCTCAACCGAGACAAGCTCTAAACTCCCCACTGGTCTCCCTGCGTGTGTGGTAGTGCAGTGCACATAAATGAAATATGTGTAAGACACAGTGAGGAAAGAACAAGGAGAAGCAAGGAAAGATCGCGCGCGGTCTGTAGAGCATTTGTTATGATATTGGCTCTGGCTTTTGCCTGGTGTTGGGAAAAATCACGGAAAACTTCAGTCAGAGCAGCCGGCCTCTAGGATTCTCCAGACGGTAGCTGAATGCGACCTTCCTAGCTATGCAGCGTGAGTCGAAAATTCTGCCACCGTCGGGACTCGAATCCTACGACCTCCCGACCAGAGGCGCTGCAGCGACACCAAATGACACCCTGCGCCACCTCAGCCGGTGGGCACTTTATATTCTTTTGTTTTATTTACTGCTTAATTACAATCGGTTTTTTATTTAAACATTCACTGTATTGGTTCTTCATAAAGAACATAAGGACAGTAAACATTTTAGTGTATTTCTTACATAATTAGTTTGATCGCAATAGAAAGTCGGGGACGTGATGTCTCTTGAGTCGTTGAAAGTTTTCACTATTATCAAGAAGAGTAATGGCCAGGGCATTTGAGTGTTGGTTCAGGCGCGCTCGGTATTTGATGCTGGGTTGTATTATTTCTTCGTATTTGGATGGAGTTTTTAGATATTGTTGTATAGTATTGTTAGATACGTTCAAGGGTGCATTGAATATTTAACGGAAACATTTTTCTTCAAATCAGTGGAGAATCTCTGTATTGGATTTAATAACCCATAGGTGGATTTCGTACCTTCCACACAGCACGGGAGAAAAACTATCTGTACCTTAACAAATGATGATGATTGATTGATTCATTTACTATTAGTAATTACCGGCGCATCAACAATTAGGTCACCATTCTCGTAAGTGTAGTGCATAATTTTTTTGGGAGGTAGCTGTGTGCTTGCCCCGCTGGATAGCGAGATCTGGCGCCGATCCACCGTCGGCTAACAGAGTTTCCCTCAACCAGGTATCACCCACCAGCGGGGCACCGCCCCAGCCGGGAGAAGGTCTAAGTCCCCGACCGTTCTCCCGCAATATGTGGTAGTGTAGTGCATGTTAGCGTGAGTGTAAGGGGAGAGGATAGGACAAGGAAGGGGAAGGACAGACCGCGCGCGGAGAAACCAGAGAAAACTACCGATCAGAGCAGCCGGCTGCTAGAATTCTCCTTCAGACAGCGTCAGGACTCGAGCAAGCTATGTGGCCAGAGTCGAAAATCCTGCCAACGTCGGGACTCGAACCCCGGGACTTGCCGGTGAGCGGGATTGCAGTGACATCAGTTGATGCCCTGAGCCACCTCTAGGAAGAAATGACGAGTGTGGTGTGGCATAGCGGGGGAGGGGAGGGAACGGAAGTATGCCCCTGGCGCAGCCCAGGCGGCGCAGGGCACGGGTCACCGCGCCTGGCCCTCCGCTCCGCTGCCCGCGACGCCCCCTTCCGTTTACGTCAGCCGCGTCTTCCACCTCACCCCAATCGAAGCGCCCCCGCGCGCCGCCCCGCGCCGCCACCGCGCCGCCCCCCGCGCCGCCCCCGCGCCGCCCCCCGCGCCGCCCCCGCGCCGCCCCCCGCGCCGCCCCCCGCCGCCCCCCGCGCCGCCCCCCGCGCCGCCCCCCGCGCCGCCCCCCGCGCCGCCCCCCGCGCCGCCCCCCGCGCCGCCCCCCGCGCCGCCCCCCGCGCCGCCCCCCGCGCCACTACCGTTGCCAGTTGACAGCGAGCGCTGCGCGGAATCCTGCACACAACTTCAAAGAACGTTGGACGGCGTTTGTTCCGATGAGACGGTTCGCGAGGTTCGATATCAAAACAAACATTCTCATGGTTTTGTATTTGAGGTTTGTAAGTCCAGAGGAGATTTTTAATATAATATTGACCATTCCTATCTTACTCTTTATGTACTGTATTGTTTTGTAACTTTTGAAAAACTTTTCTACTCGTCATTAACTTTATATTTAGATACATGTACTCTCCTAAGTTAAAATTGGCTATATTGCTCTAAATTTCACGATAAGTATTAAACCTAACACAATTAACATTACTTTTAAAATGTTTAAATGCTTTAATGCATCTAAATCTCTCACAATAATCTTGTTAAAATAATACCTTATTTCTTAAGATATTTCCCGAAATAACGTAAAACTCGGAATATTATGTCCAATTCTCCTGGTTGTAATTAGTTTTAAAGTAGCATTTCAGTCAAGTATCCAACTAGATAATATTGTATTATACAGTACGAATATAAAGATTTTGGTTGTAATTAGAAGTCATCTAATAGGAAATTATTTCACAAATGAAGAAGATGCTTTAACTAAATTTCTCTTTCACGTAATCTTGGAATCTTCTCTATTGGAAAAAAGAAACACATATACTGAATACTTTCTAGAAATGTCTGGTTCTTCTTCGAGCATAAGGGACTGCTACAGACAGACATTGAAAACCTATATAACCACATTTTTCGTAATTGATCTAAATATATTTTGCAACTTCTAAATAGAAGCAAACATGTACAAAATAATACAAATCTAATCGTGAATTAAGTTGGTAGACCTATCATTGTTGCGAGAATATTTATTTTTTAAAACAATTTCGTTGAGACTTTGAAATCTTTCACAATTTTAATAACGACGTCACCTTCACATCAATTGCGCAATGAATGTAAGAAACATATTTTTCCATGTTCCTTGACACTGTAAAGAAAATTTCTTCTGGCTGCTGTGACGAGACCTCCCATTATAACCACCCCTCTTACCAGACTTTGTAAAAACGTAAATTGATTATTAAATATTATTACTGACGGAAAGTTTTTGAAAAATTAATGGTTTAAAGCTGATCCAACTCCCTTTAATTAGAAAGTCTCCGACGGTACTGAGTGTACATAGATGTTGGTCAACACTCAAAATTGGCTGTAGGGCAATCGGAAATAATGTGAATATTTGTTTTTTTAGTGTTTTCATGAGATGCACAATAGGTAAGCAGCTATTTCCAATACTTACCACTAGTTTTTCTTTCACATCCTTACACTTTCATTACATCTTATTCCTCCCATTGCAACTCTTCTAATTAATACCAATTACATGTCCTTACAATGCGTTCTTCCAGCTGCTTTTCCTCTCTCTTTATTTTTATTCCGCCATTATTATCTTCTTCGTCGTGCATACTCGTTCTTTCTCCCCTCCACCAAGAACAGCCAGTATACAGAAGACCACACATGACAGTTCTTCGTGTCCTGAAAGGGCGATGATTACGAATTGATGGGGACGAGGGTGATGGATGAAAATGGTGCAATTTTGGAATGAAAGGCAGTGCCGACAGAATGAACGTTTGGGCCCCTACCGCGAACCCGCTTTGTCCGCCCTCAATTGCACACGGAACGGATGGGGATCGAGACACGGTTGCTGGGTGGAAGGCTCCTACCTAGTCTTATCACTACGACACGAGCATATCCTACATTTTTTCAATGCTCTATTACCAATTTTACAAACGGAAACTGAAGACTGCCTTGATATTATTTTAACTATTCCAGTAGTGAAATTAACAACAATTGCATTTTGTTTCTAGAGCGTATTGCACAGAATCGCAGAGACAGACGTTTTGTTTGTCTGCTCGAGGCCTAACCCAGCTCGTCCGCCCTGGTCGGCCTCGCTCATCCCGGAAGGCTTCCGGCCGGTGAGCCGCGTACCCGACCATCATGAGTCTTCAATGGTAGAAACACAGAAACATGAAATTTTCTGCAGCTTATTAACTGACGCTCACCTCCTCCTACGCCGCCCTGACGTGCTAGCCACGTCTCGCTTCACTCGGCAAAGATTCTCCATTCTCAAATTAACACAATAAGAGATGGTGCCCTAAATATGGGTTGCGAGATGGCATAAAGACTCTGTATACCTGGTAGACGCTAATCAAGATACTGTATCCTCACAAAAATATCGCCCTTTCTTATGATTTTTTCTTCCCGCCTCGTCCCTGCTGACCAATTACAAGGTGCGTTACACCCATCGTAGGAAGCATCAATGTGTACAATACAATATAATTAATAGTAGGCGTATTCGGAAACGTTTTTGAAGACCACTTCATTCGTGGCATATGTTTATTAAATACCACACGTGCACTGGAAATTGCCAGATAAATTCCCCTGACATTTCTTGACTAATCAAGAAATTTCCAATGCACCAACAATTTCCATTGCACTAACCACTTCCAATGCACCGACCAATTCCATTGCACCAACCATTGCCGTGGTTCGTCGCTACGTAACGTTATCGAACATTTTCAATGCTCATGTGGTATCACCTATGGCAATCTTAACTTTCGCATTTATGAAAAATATGTGTGAAAAATAACTTCCACGTGTAGAAGTTCTATTTTAAAGTAACGCGTGCTGAAATTAACAGTTTACAAACACAATGAAGACCCGTAAGTTTATATGTAAAAAGAATTCAAGCAATTATTTCAATAGGCACTTTCAGAAAACACATTGCTTTTTTCGTTGCCTTCCTCGCAGGTGTTCGTCGAGCAGGTGCTACTGTCAGCGTTTTGAAACCCTAACAGCTGAGGCTCTGAGAAATTACATACTCAACCCTTTTCTCTCATTTCAGGTGCAGCTGTATCGAGTGAGACATTTTAAGATTATGTCAAGTCCAAGCGGTCCGCGAAAGCAGGAAGTCCACATGCACACAAGTTTAATGATTCTCCTCGATCTCTAACTGCTTAAATCTGCTGTTGAAGTTACGTTCCTGGTCACGACTACGTGGAACTCACTGAACCACATATTACCGTAAACTTTTTTGTCAAATAAATAAAATAAATTGTAATTAACTGTTTCAAGGGAATGGAATAAATATCCTATTAATACGTGCCGACTGTTTTAGGGAGAGGAGCCAAGCAAGAAACGTTTTCGTTGTTATTGTCAGGTTATACTATTCAAATAGATAATGAATTTCATAAAAATATAATTTATTCGTAATCCAGATGAAACATTGCACAAGAAAGAATCATTGCTCCGAAATTGGAAATATAAAAAAAATTGTTGTATTTTAGAACACAAAGCTTATTATTATTACTCAATTACTCAAAATAAGGAACGATATTGTAATATTCAATATCTGATAATCTCCATTAGTCACAATTCTGTAGCCCGGAGATAAAATGACACTATGCCCATTTTTTGCTAAAATTGGTTATTTTAACATTCTGGTTTGAATATTATTGCTCTTCCTAGAGGTATTATTATACTCTATTATGATACCAGTGCCTAATCCTTATTACAATCCTGGAGATTGGTAAATGAGTTTAGCGAGTAGGTGATTATGAAGAAGTAATATGAAAGATGGAGGAAATACAGGAATGAGAGGCAGGGGAAACGCAAGAGCCCCTAGAAAACCTAAAGAAAACACGCTTTGTCCACCCCAAATTCCACATGAAGGGACAGGAATTTCAACCTCGGTCTCAGCGGTTGAAAGCGATCGGGCTGACAACTACGCTACACTACAGCCTGAACGTATTTAAAACTACGTCCAAAGACATTAATTGCGGGGTTAGAAGTTGTCAAAGTCCCACAATGTCCGTTTACTTATATAGGAATACATAACACAAACTTGTAAAATACATTTACCTTCGAGGTATAGAATTTTGAAAGATTATTTACGAAATGTTTGTAGGTGAAACTAGAAGAGTTATGCGAACTACTTCACTTCTGGGAGTAAACAAAGAAACATGTCGCTTAAAGAAAGGAATACATGTGGATTTGAAGGTGACTACAAGACGAAAGGAAAAATAGCATCAGGTATGTAACCAATAGTTCTTGATTACGTGATGGTTTTCAAAAAATCAAATCGGTTACCGACGTAAAGAGATTAGAATCTAAAAGCACTATTTCGTGAATAATAGTTGCTAGGCGATCATTAGACCACTTCTTCTCTGTGCCTCTCCAGTTTAGATCTCCGCAGCAAAAACGAACATTAACAGGGCTCACATAGTCCAGAACCATTTTCTTAGAACGATCACAAATTCTCCTTCTCCAAACGATCACACACAACTCCTCAAAGAAGTCCAACAGAACACCATATAACATATTATCTTTTCACCCAGTTCTATGATTCCAAACTTACATTTCACATCTAATCAACTTCAGACTCCGGAAAACCCCTCTCTCACAGATCCACAATTAAAAATAGATATCTATACCAAGCATTACTAGTCAAATTTACGATCTAGATTGTTTTTAGATGTGTCTGATGAAGATTTCCTCAACCAAATTAATTTGTTTCATAATTTTAGGTAATTTAGGAAGTAAGCCCTAACTACACGTGCTCTGCAAATTATAAGAATAAATGCCAATGCAATAAATAAAAAAGAAGCAGAAAAAATGATGAAGTACACAGATTTAAAAATAGAAATACAGACTGTGGAATACAAAAAACGAAATAGTGCCAATACTAATATGAGCTATAGGAATTGTCGCTAAACAACTGAATCAATATTTACACAAATTACCTGGGAAAACATCATTAACATGAGATCAGAAGGCAGCCTTGTTGGACACAGCCCATATTCTCAGGAAGGCACTTTAAGAAGAAGTGTGAAGGAAGGCCCTAAAATTGTGGTTCATTGTCGGCTGAAAAGGAGACCGTACTTTAAGTACCAACCTGTGAGTGTTCTGGAGAACGAAGAGTGGCGTTGTATTGAGATAGAACTATCTTCACAGACTAGACAGTGATTCACAACACCCCGGATTTGGTTGTGATTAACAAGCGTGAGAAACATGTCATGCTTATTGATGTTTCTGTCCCAAATACTGGCAACATTCAAAGCAAATACACTGAAAAAATTAGTAAATATGCAGAACATGTTGAACCCGGTGAGAAACAGTGGAATATGGAAAGAGACAACATTATCCCGATAATTGTTTCAAGCACCCTAGTCATCCCTAGGAGTCTGATTTCGGGCCTTAAGCAACTGGGTTGGAATGGAGACCTGTACAAACCCATGCAGAAGGCAGTTGTTATTTCAACAAGGATAGTGCAGAAATTCATGGGAAATATTGTATTATAAATTTTTTTTTTTTAAATTGTGCTTTGATTTATATATCTGTACAATAATTCATTCAAATGTACCAGTAAAATAAGAAAATCAAAGGATGATGATGATGATAATAATAATAATAATAATAATAATAATAATAATAATAATAATAATAATAACGATGATGATGATGATGATGATGCAGTCGCGGCACGTGTTGCGACGAGGCCCGTACGAAGGCGCCGGCAGTAAGACGGCCGGCGCCGAAACAAGACGCGCGAGCAGGTGGCGGCCGGGTGGAGGCCACAGCGCAGCGGAGGTCACCAGGGAGGTCACGCAGCTGCCGAGGAACAGTCTTCGACTCCCCTCTGACGACGGTGGGCCAAAGCGTATTGGGATATTAGCATCCGCAAAAAAGGATTGCCACACACGATTTCTTTCTTCATATTTACAACACAGTATTGTTGCGAACCCAAACGAAATGAACGTCAAGTGTGATACACATCACGAGGAACCAAGGCTACCAGCTGCATGATGTCGCCGTGCTTTATATTTTTCAAAATTCAAATAGTTTGTTTACAAATTATTCTCAAAATGAAATATTTTAGTGTATCATCTAAAATGGTTGACAAAAATGTTATTTTGTGTTAATTTAATTTGATCATGAATTTTGCTTCAACACACAGCTAGTTTAGTATATGCAGATAGTAGAACTAAATAACCATTTGTTGTTCTGTTAGGAAAATGTTAGTAGATAAATCAAGAACTCTCGTTTACTTAACTAATAATTTAACTAACTTACTAAATAACTGAAATCGTGCTCCAATATTGTTCGTGCCCCAATGCCATTTCTGTGAAGTATCTCATAATAGTGGCTTTACGAAGTTGTGCATGTTTTCCTGTTTACGTGTTTGCACCTTTCGGTACTTCGCCATCCTGCCTGAAACTTCCTCCAGTTGCAGTCACCGCAGCACTAACCACTCTATGCATCACGTCCACGATGCTCGGGAGACCCTAAGGGACATTGCACACAGATGCACACTCGTGAGTCCACTGCTGTTCCTCACGTCCTAGGAAGGCAGTTGTTATGTGAAGATGGCGCTGTCATTGCGGCGCCTACACCCACACGTCGTGCACCTGCTCTCATCCTCTCCTCACACAAGGGGCCGGGAGGAAGCTAAATATTAAGGATTGCATTTTTGGTTCAAGGGTAATTTGGTACGATATGCTAGGAATGCACACTATTCCACAATGGGCAACGTCCACGGAGAAATGATAGGAATACATTGAATGTCTTACGCGGGATTCTAACCCACAGCCCGGATGTCATACGTACCGAGCGCAAATGCACCAAGTTTGCGTTTTGTGAGATAGTCTTCCGAAACGTTAATTGGGGGTATGAAATTTCTCAGTACACAACCTTCATTACACTGGAAATTCCCTTATCAATTGTGATAAATCCCGGAATGGAAACAGTTTGAATATTAATTGAAACAATCTTATACGGATAGTTTACAGTAATAACAATATTTTCGTTGAATACTTTTCATTACTTTCACTACTGTTTATTTCATGTGATTTTGAAATAACGTGTACTTATAGCATTCATTTAACACATATTATATTTTTGAAGCAGTGAAGAGTTATGTGAGTGGCGCGTGCCCGGTGCCGTATCGGGTAATCTGAAGTGTCGTCATCCGCCGTCCCCGCACCTGCTGCGTCACCTTCACTTCGCCCGCAGCGCCTCTCAGTCGCGTGCCTCTCGCCGGCTGCGCGCGCCCAAAGGACCGGGCGGCGGCGGGGCAGTGGAGGAGACGGCGGCGAAAGTGAGGTTGCAGGTGGTTGTGATGAAACTGGTGAATGTTGCCGATATAGACTCGAAGACGGCGGACGCGGGGTAATGGAAGGAGGGAATACGTCGCTAGCGGACGCAATAGTTTTGGAGACCGTGGAAAACACGGAAGAGAAGGAATGGAAGCAGGCTCAAAGGGACGGATGGTGATGTTCGCTCCGAAATACAGGTGTCGCCGAGGCGGCATCAGCCAAGGAAACAGAAGACACAGCTGGGGGACCCTAGCAAAGGTTGCAATCATGGGAATGCATTACAGAAGTCAGCGGCGAAAACGTGGTTGAAGTTGCTGGCGACAAGTTGGTAAAATCAGGCACGGAAGATGACAATGGCAGCGGAGGCTGTGGCGTAGGCCCACTCTGTATGAGTGGAAACATCACATGTGCCCACGAGGAAGCCGACAGTGGAAGCGAGCCCGAAGTAAATAATGTCGAAACGATCCCTGTGAAAAAACGGAAGGTAGAAGGCAATGAAGAAAGCAGCTGAGGAATCTCTGGAAACAGCGGAGGACAAGACAGCGACTGCAGAAATTGTTCCGGAACGGGCAGTTGAAACAATGGAGCGGGCAGCTGCGAAAGCGAGGATACAGGTGGCACGGTAGCAGAGGCAGCAGCTGATTGTGGACCAGCGCTGGGTGCATTAAAAGAGTGTCCAGGACAGAAATCCCTCCAGCTTCGAAGAAGCGGAAGGCGCAAGGGCGGCGTTGATGGTAATGGACGTGGCAGGGGGAGTGGAAGGGGCGAGGCGCGTGGCGGCTGTCCGCACGGCGCATTTGGGCGCGCAGCCTCGAGGCGCCGGCCCACCTCAACATAAATTCTCCTCCGGAGAAAACCGCGCGGCCGCCGCGCCGCCGCCCCACCTGCCGCTCCCAATTACCAGGAGGCAGGTGCTGGGCGCGCACGCGACTCGCCCGGCGCCACCTGCCACCGCCCCGCCCCCGCCCCCGCCACCGCGCCGCCCCTCCCACCACCACCACCGCCGCCACCGTCCCAGCCACCGCCGCCCTACCCTCATCACCGCTGACGTCGCCGCCACCGCAACCCCCGCCACCGTCCCTGCCCCCAATTCCGCCACCTCCATCACCACTACACCTCCACCACCGCACCCCGCCACTACCGCCCCCAGACCATCGCCTCCCGCCGCCGTCAGTGCCACCGCCACCCACGCCCCCGTTGCCACTCCCACCATTACCGCCACCGCCACAGTCCCCGCCACCGCGCCCTCGCCCCCGCGCCCCCAGGCCGTTGCGCGCGGCGCAGCACCTGCGCCCATGGCCGCCCACGAGGCCCCGCCCACTCTCCCGCCGCCACGCTCTTCCTCCACCTCTCGTTTCCAGGGAGCCATTGTGCATTTGGCTATGCACAAGGCGGGTTTTTTCGTCATTCTCCCGATTTTCCTGCATTTTGTCAATCAGTCCATCAACAACATCATCCTTCAAATCATATCAATATTACTTATCCCACGTACGGCCGAACCCCACCTCGGAAAATTGTAATAATGATTACATGGTCGGTGCACATGAAAAACGATCATCTCAGATATGTTTTCAATTAAATAAAAACATGTTGAAAAAACAGTATCTTTGTACTAGAAAAAATCTCAAAAAGTACTTCAATCGGAAGCCGCTTTAAAATAGTACAACACTGTCTTCCATCGAAAAATAAATCGGTCCGCTCGTTTTAATCTCGTTCTCCTGGAAAATGATATTTTTAGTAGTATGGCGTTTTTTGTGCACAAGCGATATTTCCTTTGTAAGTTAAATAGTTCATACGGGCACATAAAAAGCGCACGTAAACGCCACGCCCTAAAGGCTGTGCGAATTTACCAGCTACGCCGCCGCAAACCGACCCCTGCATTCGGAAATAATTGAAAATAAACAGAGGTATGCGTTTTTCACTGAAATCCACAAACACAAAACTCAAGCGATTTCCTATTTTCTTCACTGATTTAATTCCTAGAAACTAGAATTCAATAATTTCCCACAATTTTTTCTCGTTCAAGTGTTTTTAAAATATAGTTGAAGTATTTTGCATTGAACTGGTAATTCTCGCAAAATCTATTACAGATTTTTTAGTGGGCATCTCCGACTTTCTGTCATCGATATTCAATATAGCATATATACAAAAAATTTCAATGAAAAAAATTTCGCATGTTCTAATCTAACTATAGGAAATTGCAGTATAAGTAGATAGATATCAATGTCATTGTCTTCGTTATTATTTTTTGTACATGTGCACGATAGACTGGAATCTCAACAAAAGTGCAAATGAGTACATGGTATCTTTCAAAATCTTTGTATCATAAATACTTGAAGGAAATAATTTTGAAGTTTTATAACGTTGGATAGCGCAATTTATTATACACTGAAGAAAGAATTGAGTCATCAGACAATCAGTTGTAAATTAGAATCAGACGATCATATGTAAATTAGAATCAGAAGAAACTAAATTTCTGAGAATATCAGCTCGATACATCTCGGATCAAAACAAAGGCAGGGGAATCAGCAAATAATGAGAATGCTTAACCTTGGAAAGCTCAAACAAAAATAAGATTTCATGTCTGGAACATTATTAAATGGAATGCTGTCCTAGAACAACTAATGCTAAAGTAGGAGTAGTAGATTAATACGAGCAACAGACTCAGAAGAAGTGGAAACTTCTTCACTGGTGCACTAAACAGTGCTTCTGATGGCGATAAAAATGCAAAAGGAACAAAACTCCGTTTGCAGAGCCGGTGATTTTTTTTATTTGAGACATAAATGTTTCTTTTTTCACAACTGTAGTTTCTTTTCAATGCCCATAAGTGTCGTGCATAACGCATCATTCTGGGCGGTAGCAGTGTATCTACTCCAATGAAACACGAAATCCTGCGCCGACCTACACGCAAGCGGGTTTTCCCCTCTCCAGAGATGTCCTCGGGCGGGGTTTCCCCTAGACGTTACAGCTTCTAAACTCCAGATTGGTCTACCGACATGTAAGGTAGTGAGTGATTGTTAGAATGTGTGCGTATGAGCTCATGTGTATGTGTGTGTGTATGTGTGTGTGTATGTGTGTGTGTGTGTGTGTGTGTGTGTGTGTGTGTGTGTGTGTGTGTGTGTGTGTGTAAGGGAAGAGAAGGGGGAGAACAAGAATGAGGAAAGAAATGTTCTAATACATTCTCTCTTTCAATAAAAAATCTACAGCATTAAAATTAATTATTGAGGAATAGCTATTTTGCAAACTTTACATTCGGTAATACATCAGACTGCAATACTGGTCGCTGACCAAATTTATTACTTTGCCACTCAGATTAACAAATTTCTTTCTCTTCTTATCATTAATTTCCTTCATTACGCCCTCTTGTAATAAACTAATACGTAAATAAACCCAGGTTTACGAAATCAGTGTTTTTCTTCATTCTACTCTATTCTGTTCGTTCTGTATAAAAGAGAAGTTTACATTTTGCATTCCTTTGCATTTTATCTTCTTGTATATTATTATTATTATTCATTATTATTATTATTATTATTATTATTATTATTATTATTATTATTATTATTATTATTATTATTATTATTATTATTATTAGCAGGATATTGTAGAAAATACGTGTCACATTTTCTTTAATGTAGAGCATTGGCTGCTATTCCTATACGTCTTCTTGGAAATCATTATCAATTAATCTATTTCGATATCACACAGTGAACTTCCAACCCAACGAATCGTCAAATCACAAAAGCTCACACTTCTGCGAGACTCACTCAAACAATATATCTAGTCGCAAACACAAACTGAAATTAAAATTCAGTTGGGGCACTTTCTCATTTTTTCACCAGTTTCTGACCGGGAGAGGTGGCTCAGGGTATCAGCTGGTATCACTGCAGAGCCTCTCATCAGGAGGTCCTAGGTTAGAGTTTGACGGTGGCAGCATTTTCGACACTACCTCCTTATCAGCTAGGTCAAATTTGGTCTCTTCCTGGAGGAGAATTCGAGAGGCCGGCTGCTCAGAGCGGTAGATTTCCATGGTTTCTCCGATTAATAATAGGCGGATTCCGGAGCAATACCCTAACAAACGGGCCACGCAACACACGCGATCTTTCCTTCCTCTTCCTTCTCCAAACTCACCCTTACATACACACACATAATGCACAGTACGATCAATCGTGGTGGGAGACCGGTCGGGAACTTAGAGTTTGTCCCGGCTGAGGAGGTGCCCCACTGACTGAAAATGATTAGGAAAAATCCCCCTAGGGAGACGTGGGTCAGCGCCGAATCTCACCATCCAACGGGGGAAGGTCACTGTCATCTCCCGTGGGAAACCATGCACTGCACTTACGGGACTAATTACCTTTGCTTCAGACGCGCCCGTAATTACTATTGAATGAATGAATGAATGAAAAACCAAGTGCTCCTGCCCGAGCGGGTGACTCACGAGAACGTCATGTTCATTAGAGCGTCGGAGGCGCCGCGCCAGCACAGTACTTCCGACGCCAGGAGGGGGAGGGGCGGACGACGACGCCCCGCCCCGCCCCGCCCCGCCCCGCCCCTCCCCGTCCCGCCCCGCCGCGCCGCGCCGTCTATCGCACGTGTGGACGCGAGTTCATTAGGCAAAGAACACGCCGGCCGCCCGCTTCCTCCGCCCCGCTCTCGCCAAGGCCTGCCAACTTCCATCTATAGGAGGACATCAAACACCGAAAAAACACCGCAAATTCGTAAGCTACCTACCAGCCTTTTGAAGTCGATTGTACTCCTCAGCAAACAGTGCAAACATCTTTATCGTGCATATTGTATTTCGTGTTTATCATACTAGTAGTGCTATTTCGAAAATAATTTCTCTGAAGTGGTTGATACTTTTTCCCTTACTACAGAACTGAAACAAAGAAAACTTCTTGATGTTAGCTGTTACAAACGTGTGATACCTCCCGAAAAAATGCTAAAAAAATAATGAAAACATTCTTTCCAAACGAATGACGGAAAGACAATTCATAACAACCGAGGAGTGCCCTCCGAAATGGAGGTGGTTGGCAGCCCTATTCCCCCCTCCTCGTGTCTTTGTTCGCTCTCGCCGTATGAGCCGATAATACACTCGGCGCCCCTTTGCATTCCCCGCACGTCGGGTCGGTGGCGGGGCGGGGCGGGGCGGGGCGGGGCGGGGCGCACTCTTCCCGCGAGAGGGGCATGCATATTCCGAGGCGGCGTAACCGCGGTTCGTGCCCGGTGGAGAGCACGCGCGGCATCAAATGAGGTGGCGGCGGGGGATGCTCGGGGACTAAGCTGAATTGGATGCGAGTGGTCACGTCTCGCCCCCCCCCCTGCTACACCGATGAAATACTGTCGGTTTCAATAACATGTTGGTCGTAAAGTCCCCGATTCTGGGTATTCCTCATCCCCTCCCGCAGGCGGGTTTGGACGTCGGGCCCACTTCTAAAAGCCCTCGTGGGCAATTGGAAGTTTCTGACCGATTGCCAAGTTTGCTGGTGTCCCTCACATCGCGAGTGTCAAACAGACCAACATGGTCCAAAGACAACCGTCTACTTTTGCTGCTGCAGCGACTCTAAGTGGGAGGTCATAGGGTTGAAACACCATCGGTGGCTAATTTTCGACAATTAATATATTCCTAGATTGAATTCATCCGCTCTCCGGAGGAGTCTGCAATGATCGATAGTTTTTTGATTCCTCCTATCAATATTAGTAGAACACTGGAGCAGTGAATACACCGGCTAGAGACGGTGCCAGGTCTTTCTTTTCTCATCCTTGCTCCGTCCTCTGTCCTTACTCACGCATTAACTACCCTTACATTAATTACACTGCTACACAATACGGGAGACCAGAATGGAGCTGAGGGTATATGCAGACTGCAGCAGTGTTTCAATGATAGGGGTACCTGGAGGAGGAAAACTCGAATACCAGTCGAGGAGGAGGAAATCACATCTACCATCGACGATAGATCACCTGGATCTCCAGGCTGTACACACAAGATAGCATCGACCAAAATAGTTGACGTGACTGATCGATTAATTGACGATTCCGGGCGCGTCAACTGCTAAGGTCATCAATCCCATAAGTGTTGTGCATGTTTTCCTTGGGACGTGGAGGTGATTTCCTCCTCCCCCTGGCAGTAAAATCCGGCGTCGGCCTACCTGGGTTATCCTCAATCAAGTATCGTCTACCAGCGGGGCACCGGCGCAGCCGGGACAAGCTCTGAGTACCCGACTGATCTTCCGAAAAGTGTGGTCGTGTCCTGCATATTAGCGTAAAAGTGCGTAAGGGAAGAGGAGAGGAAGGAATGATGGCGTGCCGTTCGTGGCCCGTTTCTTAGGGTACTGCTCCGGCATTTCCCTGATTTTGATCGGAGAAACCATAGCAAATTACCGATGAAAACAGACAGTTGCTAGAATGCTCCTCCAGACTGCAAATGAACTCAACCTAGCTAAGAAGCTAGGGTCGAAAATCTGCCCACTGTCGGTACTGGAACCTTCCGACCAGAGGCATTGCAGTGACATCAGTTGATACCCTGAGCCACCTCTCCCGGTTTGACGTACACGGATATATGGGATGCTCGCTCCATAATGCCAAGTGAATGCAGTGAGGAGTCGGAAGGGGGCCCGATTTCCTGGGTTTCTTCCCGGTATCCTCCATCCAGCAACATCCGACCATTTTACCGGAAGGTGTTTCGACCCGGCAAGGAGCCTCTGAGCCCGGAATTCCCAGCAAGTTCCCTTGTGTCCACAGGTTTCTATTCTGGAGAGAAATTCTGCTATGCACAACTTTTAATTCATATTCATTGACCAAAATCAATGGGGAATACCGGTCACATTGCTGTTTGTAATGTTATTTTTATTTGATAATCTAATGATACAATGTTTTAAATGCAATCGCATTTTCGCGCAATTGCATTAAATGTAATCGCTCTTACATTAAAACCGGTATTTTTTCAGGGTACCAAGTCTAGAAACTCGAAAGTACAAGATTCTTTACGATTATGTACCATCGACATCTGATGGGGAGAGCTCCATTATCCCTTCCCTTTGAATGCGCTTCTGGCATTAATAGTGCATGAGGATTAGTCAAATAGAAAGGCTGTACTGAATAGTGCAAGATACACCAGCGATAATGTCTCTATGATTCGATTTTGGGTTACAATCCTGAGAAAATTAATAAGGTGATCTCTCGCTCCATTTGGTTTTATGCCTATAATCTGAAAAGGCTCCTGAAGTAATAGCTTTAGGCAAATGTTCACCAAATGATCTAATATCGCCATAGAAAGACGAACAGAAGAAAGAAGAGGAAGAAGAAAAAATAAGAACCTTGAATTGTCCTCCTTGTTGCAGATTTTTGCAGTCCAACCTTCTTGCAGATTTTTAATGTCACGAGGAAAGTAAATGTGTAATAATCCAATATTAGTAATTATAAAATACGATTAAGGATCTTCGTATTTGTCTATAATATTATTTATTTCATCCCTTCATATTCATTCCTTTCTCCATTCATTTCCTTTCATTCCTTCCAATAAAATGTTCTAGGTTAGGCGAGGATTCGTTTAATAGCCGCCGCCACTGCCACAAGGAGTAGCACAATTATAAACGTTTATCACCCGCAGGGCAAAAAGAGGTACTTAAGCAATGTTTGACTACTCATTAATAAGGGTATTTACCCTTCTGAATAAATTAACATCATATACTTCATTTGGTAATTGCCTGGTAGTGCCAAAAGTGTTCAATAGTCGGTCGCCAACAAACCGTCACACATATACTAATACCAGAAGAATGGAGGAGAGCCACTGCAATGGAGGCGGTGAGTGCCCGTCGCCAAATGCGCCCGCGCCAGTGGCCTCAGCCTCGACCATCTACGCATTTCGGACGCGAGCCCAGAATAGCGCGCACAAAGGCCCCCAGAAAGCCTATTAAAACTTTCCGCTCCGAAGAAGGCCTTCGGGAACAAAGGGCATTTTAGATGGCGGTCAGTGTACAGAATGTTCACGATACATGTAGAAAGGGATAATGGGGGTTGCGAGAAAGTCAAATACCGAGCGTTCACAATAAAATGAACTTGTTTCAAGCTTCTTACCTACGGTATCGTGGTCGTGTGTGTATGAGGGCTAATTGCTAACGAGTGTACATTCTCAAAGGAGCCAAAAAGTGGATTGTTGATCTTAAATTAAATTGTTGGACACAGAGACCAACAGAGGTAGCGCGAGCGGGCGAAAGTCTAACGGCTCGAGGGTAACATTGATTGGGAGGACGCGGGTTCTATCCTGGCAATACGCTAGAAAAATGTACTTTATGTGTAAAGCGGCCGACTGCTTTGATCAGTGGTCTCCGTAGTTTCCTTCACCACATCCAGGCGAATGCCATCCAATACAATCCGCACGTACGTTTCATCCCGTCCCCTTCCCATGATCATCACATTCAATCAATCCTATTTTGGGCGCCATGGGGGAGTTCGTCTCTGCGAACGCCTCGCGGACCCTGCAACTTCGCACGAGTAACTGCAGAAGAAAGAAAAAGAATGTGCATAGACGAGTGCTGTGAGGGTAAGTACAGGGATGGGTTTCCTATAATGAACCATGACTTATCATTTTAAAGCGCCGCATCCCAATAAGAGAGCAGCCCATCGGCTAGTTGTAAGGATGGCAGTGGACGTAGATAGAGACGGGAAGTATAGAGAGGTGTCTTGTTCTACAGCTCTGGAATGCGCAAGGAAATTATCACAGGAAACTGGGGATACAAAGATCAGATCACAGGGTGTCTGAAGGGCTTGAACGGTAAATGAAGAGCTTGGGGCAGAAACTCGACAAGCTATACCGGTCACAACAAGACATCCATTATTGGTAAATGTCATTATGTCGATTTTGGTGAAAGTGTGGCTTATCCTGTTATTATGATTGTCTAGTTGATATTTTTGAATGTGTGTGGGGCGGTCACAAGATAAGTCACACTTCGACAAAAATCGAGATGTTAACATTTACGAAACGCGGGACGCTTACTGTGACTGATGTGGCCTTTTATTATTCCTCAAGCCCTTCAATTCTAGAATCGTTCTCTTCAGGTCAGTGATGAGGACCGACCCAGCTTCTTAGCTGGAGTCAAGCATCCATCACCGTCAAGACTCTGACATAGTGCCCTCGAAGCTACGGTAGCACTCACACAATCACGTGCTACATACGCTAACGCATGGGTAAAAAGAAAACGTAATAACTTTTACGCATAACAGAAGGTACGGTGTAGAAGAGCAAATGTTCTCAGAAATCTGTCCCATTCAACGAGATCCACGAGTCCCTAATCGGAGCATGTTGCGTCCATCAACAGAACGACGACCGTACGTCGTATTTCGCATTCAATGGAAGCGACGCAACAAATCCTCTCTGCGGACGCGAGTGCTCATCCAATAACAAGCGCCACTCGCCAAGCGCAGCGCGGCGGGGAGCACAGCGCGGGGCGGGCACCGCGAACAAGGCGGGGACAACCTGGAGAGGTGGCTCAGGGCATCTACTGATGGCACTGCAGCGCCTCTGACCGGGAGGTCCTAGGGTTCCACTCCCCACGGGGGCAGGATTTTCGACACTAGCTTTTCAGCTAGGTCGAATACAGACATCGGGAGGAGAATTCTAGCGGCCGGCTGCTCTGATCTGATGGGAGTCGCGGGAAGATGAGGAGGGATGGCTAGCACATGGGAGGGAAGAGGATGAGGAACAGGGCGGAGAGGGCGCTGCGGGCGTGAGCTTGAGGAGGGCGCGGGAGAGGTGCGCGGAGCGGAGAAGGTGTTGCGGTAGAGGGTGACGTGACAACGCGAGCGGAGTGGGGAAAATGACCAGAGCGGGGTGCGATTGCGGAGCGGGAGGCAGGAGCGGCATGTGAGGGAGAGGGAGAGAAGCCCGTGGCGGGACAGACAGAGCGGAGCAAGACGGAGAGCGCGGAGCGAGCGGGGATTGTGAGGCAGAAGTAGGTGGCGGAGAGCGAGGGGCGGGCTGCAGAGGAAGGAGAGCGCGGGGCCTGGAGAGCGGGGCGGAGAGAGTGGCGCGGGAACGCGGAGTGGGCGCAGGGAGCAAGGGGCGTGGAGCTCGGGGCGGCAGGGAGGGCTTCAAGAGGGTGTGCGGAACGCGCAGCGCAGGTGTAGGAGAGTTGGGCGGGGAACGCGGGCGGGGGGCGCGGGCGGGGGGCGCGGGGAGGGAAGAGCGTTGGGCTGGGAACGAGGAGCGTGATTCGCGAGCGGCGAGCGCAGGGGGAACGCGGGCGGGGAGCGCGGGCGGGGAGCGCGGGCGGGTAGCGCGGGCGGGGAGGGCGGGCTGGGAAAGCGAGGCGGGGAGAGCGCGGGACGGGGAACGGGGAGCAGAGGCGGGGAGTGCGGAGCGGGGAGCGCGGGCTGAGAACGCGAGGCGGGAGAGAGGGGGCGGGGGGCGGTGGATGTGGGGTAGAATCGTGCACCGAAACGCGGCGGTCAAAGCGGAGTTGGCGCGCGCAATTTGCAGCCGCTGCGAGCGCGGGAGGGGGGGGGGCGAACGCCATCTCGCGGGCGGCTCCTCGGGAGGCCACGGAGCGCCCCTTGGCGCGCGCCGCCCGCCGAAGCAGCGCCCCCGCTGCGCATCGCCCGCTTCCACCGCCTCATTCGGGGAAGAAGCAGCGCGAACGTAGTCAGGGAGCCACTGCCCATGTAGGAGAAAAATAACACTCACGCACACTTCCATATAAAAATAAAACAAACATTGAACATTTGAAACAGATCCTTTTAATAAATATGTTATTTTTAATGGATCTTAGCCAAAAAGATGAATTTACGATTGGTTTACTTTCGTTCTCACTTTCTTTTTGCCGCAAAAGGCAGGTGAAAGCTGCTACGCACAAATTTATAAATGAGTGTCGTACTTGGAGGGGGAGGGCGGTCCGGATGTAGGAGCTTCCGCCCCCCTAGGAGCCAAAGGGACTTATTAAAAAAAATAGTTTTTACTAATTTTCTGAACGACAATCGTCCAATATATCAATTGTTTATGTATACATATTGACTAGAAATTAGCAAGTAAAAATATTGTTTATGTTCACCATGGAAAGAAGAGTATACCTATAGTTTCACCTCCCCCTCCCAGGGAAAATCCTGATTGCATCTCTGATGGGAAACGAGACTTCATTTCTCCCTTCCATCCCATTTCAGATTTACGCTTATGACTAAAAAGTGGAAAATAATGGACGTCTTATTTGCACTATAAAGAAAGTCTCAGAATAAATGTTACAAACTTCTATGGCTTGCAAGGCTGTTGAAAATCCTGTCGAACATTTGAGCTTAAAGTGTTGCCCAATAATCAGAGGGATATGTCACACGTATAATTTCGTTATATGAATTTTCCCATTACATGTTCAGTGCTAAAAATATATAAGTATATATTTATGACCCCCTACATGCCCTAAACGTTTTAACATTTATTCTCTAAATTTCTGTAACATTTATTCATAGAGAATGGTAGACAGAATGTAACCCGAATTATATTAAAACTGTGTTTTCCTGTAAATCAATGTTTAGATTTTTAATCGCTTCAAAATTACGTACAAATAGCATAATGTTGTTTAGTTCAATGCTTATGTTTTTGACGAACAGTTCATTAAAGGCTCATTCAATGACAGCTCATAGTTGTTCCCTGTTTAAACGCCGAACGTCGGCGTTCACGTTGTGATCACGGCATCCATGGTTTTTGCAGGAGTCTTGTTGCTTCTACAAAGTACGTATCACGGCCGTGTTGAGACAGAATATCGACTGGAGACCTCAAACGCATTATTGCTTATAATTCATGGCAATTCTCGGAATTCCGTATCGATTTCGCCATAAAATTTGAACGTTGTATAGCGACTGAGGGACTTATTGCTGTGAAATCTTGTACCATGCATGCACGAAAATTGAAAAAAACACTTTTTCGAAAAACTGAACATGATAATAAACCTGTAGTCGGTTTCAAAATACAGTATTTTAATAATAAAGAAAACTGCATTTTCGTTAAAAAACAAAATTAATTATTTCCACCCTTATAGTCATGTCTTATTAAATTTCGTACATGGTTTTGTTTTATTACGCTACTGTTATCATACTTCTTGTACCATTTCTGAAATGGCTTTGATTCTGAAAACTGTCAAACGTCTGAGAACATTCTAAATAATCAACAATGAATTAATTTAACATTTTAATTATCCAGCATTACTGATTAATACTCTCGATACGTTATCATAATACAATAATGCGTTTAAGCTTGTAGCGTATAGAATATTCCGAAGCAGTCCGCATTTTATTATGCGGATTTTGAAAAAGAGTTCAATGACAGCCAAAGAACAAGCCTATGTGTCATTAGTGCGACCCTTATTAGAATATGGCGCGATATATTTGGACCCATACAAATTTTTGCAGCAAAGAAATTAGAAAAAGTGCAGCGTAGAGCTTCAAAATTTGCTTTCAGCGGTGCCAGGAATAAAGAAGTATGGGAGTCACTCGAAAGAAGGAGAATGAAGTTGCGTCTCCATGCTATGTATAAAGCGTACACAGGCCTTCGAGCGTGGAAAGAAATTCAAAGTCGATTAGGGAAACCTACATATTTCGGCAGAACGGATCACATGCACAAAGTTAAGACAAGAATTCAGAAAACGGACTTGGGAAATATTCATTCGCGAATCGAACAATTAGAGACTGGAACGGTTTGTCTGTGACAATCTTTGATCCCTTTCCTCAAAGCCTGAGCATATTTAGAAATTAATTAAATTCCTAGATGTTGATATGTGTATTATTAAATCTTTAATATTATGAAATAAGTAGTCTCTTGTATAAAGTATGTTGTATTATCACTATTATTATTATTATTATTAATTATGTGCAGTGGCGAGTGCAGTGTTGTGTGTTGTGAAGTCGAGGGAAACTAGTGTGTAAGAAACACAGTGATGTGTTAAAACTCAGTGATTAGCAGTATGGTGAGGTGATGTAAAGTGAAGTGTGGTGAGGAGGAGTGCTATGGAAGCTTGCACAATTGAATGTTCATGTTAATTTGC
Organism: Teleogryllus occipitalis; assembly: GCA_011170035.1. Lineage (NCBI taxonomy): Eukaryota > Metazoa > Arthropoda > Insecta > Orthoptera > Gryllidae > Teleogryllus > Teleogryllus occipitalis. The sequence goes on from BLKR01000410.1 coordinate 46,198, forward strand.
AAAGTTTGTAAATTTTGTAAAATTTTGTATAGTTGTTAGGTTCTGTAATGTTTAGCTAGTGTATTCTGCTACCACCTTCTCAAACTTATTTGCAGAATTAGTCATAAATCTAATCTAATATTCAGTAAGAGTAAAATGCACTCATGTTTATATTTATTAAATATTCCTGAATTTACTATGATAATGAAGTAATCTCTAAAAAAATAGTGATACAATTACTCAAAAGAAAAATACTCTAAATACTATACACACCATACTGGTATTACTTTCCAATTTTTCCGAGTTTACGAAAATAGTCATTGCACTAAACAAAATTATGCTATTTTAACATGGTTTTAAAACGATTAAGAATATCAACATTGATTTACATGAAAACACAGTTTTAATATAATGCAGATGTCTCGGAGAAAACGTTATAGACATCTGAAGCGTGTACGTGAATCAAATATAACTTTTGACAATGATAAATTTCAAATAACGCAGTTGCACTGGTGACATGTGTCCCTGTTGGAAAATAACCTTTCAGGCAACGTAGTTTCACAGGTCTGATTTGACATAGACATAGAAATTTTGTAGACCCGCCAAACACACATTAATGATGAGTTGTCTACCGATCAGGGGCAAATGACACATGAATATCTTCGATATTTTTTTTCTTTTGGCCCGTCCTGCATACTTTCGATGTTTGTAACATTTATTCTGAGACATCCTGCTTCTATTCGTTAAAGCGCAATGAACAGAATTTCACAAGCTGAAATATTCTGCTCAAACCCAGAGTTGCTTTTCATTCACTAAACAGAGAGTATGTTTCCACTTTAATACATAGAATGTTAAATATACAATAAGATTATATTCCTGGATATAAGTTATAAATAATAATAATAATAATAATAATAATAATAATAATAATAATAATAATAATAATAATAATAATAATAATAAAATTGCCTTTATTAGTGGCGAGACTCAGGCCATTAGGCCTGCTCTTCCGCCATAAGTTATCTTCACCATTGAAATGCTCGTCTCTCTATCTCAAGGTTGGTTCAGAATAAACTCTATATAGTTAGTGCATGTACGGAAGGGAGTTAAAATTATCATTTTTTGCTAATAGACATGAAGAGAAAAATTTCATAATATGAAGTTTTATACCTGACATTTTGACATAGCGCCCCTAATTGGTAGGCAATTCATCATGCACTGATGTTTGGCAACATGAACTCTAAGGGAACGACCTGCCCACTAGCAATTACACTATTGAATCTTTTGTCGTTATGCAGCTTTTTTAGAGAGTTTGTAACATTTATTCCGTAGCACTTGTATGTGCTCAAGAACAGAAGAAAGGCGTTAAATCTCAAAATAATTCTTACAATGCTGATAATTGAATTTCTACTAATGAACACATTATACAAATATCAGTGTTATAGAATAAAGGTCGAATAGTGGTAGCGAATGCAATTAGCATTAGGGAAAATATTTTAAGAATAAAATCACGCACTAACAGAACTTACTTTTGTGCAAATATTCTAGATGCGCTTTGTACTCAGTGATTTCCACCACAATGCACTACTTGTACTACAACATTCCAGCAATCCATAAGAGCAAATTAGGAGTGACACGAAAAACAAGGAATATTACTTCGCAAAATTTCATTTAGTATAATTGTTGCATCATTCCCAGAGTCTTTCGGGGAAACATTTGCATCCTATTCTTAAAATATTGCAATTGTTTTAATAGAAATACATCGTTTTATTAATGGGTGAGTCGAAAAGCTGCAAAATTCCGTTCTGTGTGGATTACATTTACAAACGAGACAAACTTTTTCTTGTAGCGAAGGCTTTTAATAAATAAATATTTCAATGCTCACAAGATAAACCAAAATTAATCTCGGTTCTCTGGTCATCTTGTATGAACTCGATCGATTCTCATATTTTACTGACAAAGGAAACAAGCTTACGTAATAGAGAGACCAGGTCGGTCGCCTTCAATCTTTGGGTAGTAGAGCACAATTCGCCATCAACCCTAATGTGCTTGGCCACGTTTGTCATCTTGTCAGAAAACGGGGTCACGGAAGGCGTTAACCGAGAAATGGCGTTTTCTGAACCATTCCTTCTCAGTATCTCCATCATCATTCGTTCTTGTAATCATTTCACCCCATGAAACCACAGTTACCCGGCCTTCGCCTTCATCTGGCTAAGATTGGTTTGCAAGTGTTCTAGATATGCGACCCGATCTGAAAGATTGTCTATAAATAAAAAAAGGTAAAGAACCGAACAATTTAGAAAGTTTTTTTGTAAATAAATGTATTCCGTATTTCTTCTGGTGCTAACATATTTATAGTTCAAATTATTCTTTTATCTAGGTACTCCTTCAATAGCAAAAGTATTTGACTGTTGTAAAACTCTCAGTAACTCAGACTCAGTTCAACTTATTATTTTATGTATGCATTCCTTGAAAAGCAAAAATATGTGACTGTTGTAACTCATACTTAAAAAGGAGACAAATAAAATGCATAGAATTCAACATTTAAGTGTTAGTCTCACTCCCTGTAATAGAATCAAAAGCAAAAGTTCAAATAAAAATTAAGAAGAAATTTGTACTTTATACTTTACAAATATTTTATATAAGACTTAAAACTATTTGGTCTAATTAGTTTATGTATTAATTCCATATTTATTAAGGTAAATTTATAATAGACAATAAATGCACACTAACAAATCTACTTCGTATTAAACTAGATAATGTGTTAATGAAAATGTTTTCCTTCTACCTTTATATTTGAAATATTTGACTGAAATGCTTTCTAACTATTGTGTGACTTATAAAAAGCAAAGTATAACTGAGTTGCGGATTACATTATTTTATTCGTTTTGTGCCCCCCCCCCCGCCTCGCCCCGCCCCATAGACAGCGTACTACCTTCCTGTGCGGTGGTCTCGGGTTTGTTTCCTGATCGGGGCAAAAATGAAGATGTAGCTTTCTTACACTCCCAGTTTCTGTAGCTGTGTGACGAAATAAAAGGCTGAGTGAGGCCAAGTAAACTTTGTACGGTGATGAGAATACGTCATCTCGCCACATGTCTCCCTTACCCTCGGGGGTGGATAATAAATAAAAGCAGGGTTCAGGCCTCGGAACACTAGTAGCTGTCAAAAGTCGGATTAATCTAAATCCCAAATTCACACATACAAATGCATTATGTAAAATGTAATTTACAAATTAATTCTAGAAACGTCTAAACATCCAATTTAGTGGACCACGATCTCATTTTGGTTAAATGTCATAATATTAGCAAACGTTTCATCTATAAACGTGATTTCGCCAATAACAGCACGGGTAGTTCATAATATTTATTTAATGTATGAATTACCCACGATACAATCACTGAACTCTATTCTGCGTGTATATTTTACATTTCCTCCAGCAGAAAAAATACGTTTTCAGTGAGATTTGAGAGGCCAAGCTCTCTGTGAATCCCCTCCAATTGTTTCCGATTGAATTTCCAATAGTGTTAACGCAAGGCAAACTTTTTATTTCATACTATGTTGCATTTCGTTGTTTACGTGCCTCATAACAGGCCGAAAAGTGGGATTTTACGGTACAGTGTACCGTAATGAAATCTCATATCAACTCATGAACTTGGAAATTTCTGATTTATTTAATAAATGTTTGGCCAGCATCAACTACGTAGTAGATTACAAAAAAAGAAAAGTAAACTTAAAATTCATGAAAAATGTAGATAACAGTGCCATATGAAGACAAAGTTAAAGAACAAAGTCTGATAAGTACGCCAACATTACGTTCGCATTAACCATGATGTATATGTGTTTTTTCAGGAACAACATTTTTCATATTATTTTTATATCTTCCGATTTTTGAGGTATTAATTGTTCAATTGCTTCATTGGATTAATCTTTTATCGTTTTCCGAAACATCTCTTTATCTTTCAATACCATTTTAAAACGTTCGGAGCAATGAAATTGTTTCATATGTATCAAGATTCGAGGGGGCTCTGGCGCCGCGGGAAATTCTTTATTAGCACTCAGACATCGAGAAATATTGCAATATAAAATCAAAATAAAAGTAAGGAAATGCGACATAGTATAAAACAAAACGTATTACGACACACGGGCAGAAAACGTACATTACTGGATAGAAATTCCTGCGTGGGTTCCTAACGTCGCCTCATTATCGTCACAAACATCTCTCTTGCAATGTAACATTTTCCTTCTTGTGACGACAACTAAAATAATCCCTCGACATCCGCGAATTGAATATTTGCAAGTTCCAAACATTCACGATTAGAGAAATGCAATCAGTTTTAACATTTGCGACTTCATCGTTCACCAATGCGTCTTTTGGTCGAACTACATTTTTATGAAAGCGAGCGCATTTCATTTAACTTTATCAGCGTCATCTGGGAACAGATTTCGCAAACGCCGGAGCCAAAAGTATCACGTTCTGCAAAAATGTCAAATTTGGAAAGTCAATTCAAATTAATAAAATAACAAAATTCTAAAATAATTCAATTCAAGTTCATTTAAAATAATTCAATTCATTTCTGTTCGTTCAATACAATTCAGTTGAAAGGGTTTTGGCCACGCGAACAGACAAGCCGTTCAAGATTTGTTCATCTCTCATTATAATGACCTCACTGAAGACGAGCTTCGGAAAATCATCAACGAAGAAAATCTCCTCGATTGTAATGATAAAATGGCGGAAGAGAAATTGTGTCCTCCATCAACTTGAAAACGGTTAATGGCGTTCCGAAAATTCAACAAGCTCTGGGGAAAGGACATTTGAATAAAATCCGAACATGGAAATAACGTCGAAATTTAAGAAAGAAATAGAAGCAGCAACTCTTCCGTATTTGGACAAGGAGGGCATTCAGAACAACAAGGAGAGTGATGAAACAAAAAACAGCAAATAACAACAGCAAATCCTACTTCCAATCACTTTCAACTTCGAAATAAGTTTGAAATATTGTTTTATTTCTTCTCTTTGATATGTTAATTGTGAATTCTGTTTGTAGTAGTGTTTACTCAGTTGTTTTACAATTCTTTGTGAGACTTTTTTTCTTTTTTAAACAGCTTTTCAATATCCAGAAACCTAACCCACATTTCTTCATTAAAATATAGACTCAATATTCGCGGATTTGACATTCGCGATCCTTTCTGGGAATCCAACTCTCGCGAACGTTGAGGGATCACCGTACTATTTCAGTCCGCCCGTATACCGTTCGGAGATTCCACCGCCCTGCAGCGCCGCACTGCGGCGTCCGTGCGAACGAGCGCGATCGGCGCCTGTTATCGCGGTCGGCCTCGTTCCCAAACACGCGCCTTCCAGAAGAAACGCGCCGCCCGCCCCACCGCCTTGCCTCCCCCGGGGAGGGTCGCGCCGCCCTGCCCCAACCCCTCGCGCAGGTAGAGGCCACCCCCGCCCACCGGCGGGAGCTGCTGCCGCGGCGCCGCCTCCGCACCGTTCCCACCGGGAGCGGTGGCTCAGGGCATCAACTCACGTCACTGCAGCGCCTCTCAAAGGGAGCTCCTAGGTTACACTCCCCACGGCGGCAGAATTTCGACACGAGCTACACAGCTAGGTCGAATTCAGTCGCTGTCTGGAGGAGAATTCTAGCGGCCGGCTGCTTTAATCGACAGTTTTCCGTGGTTTCTCCGATCAACACCAGGCAAATGCCCGAGCAGTACCCTCACAAACGGGCCACGGACCGCGCGCGATCTTTCCTACGTCTTCCTTGCCCTATCCTCTCTCCTTACACACACACACTTACACTAACCTGCACTACATTACCACACGTGCCGGTCGGGGACTTAGAGCTTGTCCCGGCAGGGGCGGTGCCCCGCTGGTGGGAGAGTCCTGCTTAGGGGAAACCCCGCTAGCCGATGGTAGGTCGGCGCCGGATCTCGCCATCCAGCGGGGGAAGATCACCGCCACTTCCCGAGCATAAGCACCCACTACACTTACAGGACGAATGACCATAGTAGTTGGCGCTTGGAATCACTAACAATCATCATCATGAGTGTGTTTACGTTTACTTTCATGTCATTGTGAATATCCTCACGACTATATTAACGGTTTACTTGCAAATATCCTTAAACTCCGATTTTGTTCAGAAGTTACTGGCGGGTGCGGAACTAGGAATTCAATACAGGGAGTTACGGTCTGGTCGTAATTAAATGTATATTAGGGAACTTTGCTATGAATATCAAAAATATAAGGAAATAGGTAATAATGCAAACATATTCCTTGGATTAAGAAATTATTACTTTTGGCGCATTTATGTCAATTTTAAGTATGTATTTTAGTTCTTTTTTTCTAGGAAAATAATGAAGTTTATTTCAATACGGTTAATAGATGAGTCATAATCACTACTTCTCACTGAATTCGCTTCTGGATTGATATGGCACCAGTCTTCAAAGAATTTCGTGCAACTATTTAGTACATATGTGATAATGTCAACAATAGCTATTCTATGTTATGATCCTAGAAATAAAATACTATTTTGAACGTCTGTAACGAAATACAATTATAATATTAATAGTAATATATCATATTTGAAGACTTTCGTTAATAATATAGAAGTTCTCTTACAGAACGAAAAAACACTTCTATAATACAACTGTTTTTAATGTAGGTCAATGGAATTCAAGGATCTAATATAGAGTTATAAGTGTAGGATACCAACCCCAGATTTTTACCCTAAAGCAATTAAGGTGACATATAATTAATGTTTCAAATTTTGTTGGCAAAATACCTATTTTACTACGTATTCAACTCGTGTGATTATGATTTGTGTTGAAAAATTCGTCTTGTCCAGATATTCCCCAAATAATCACAACTGCAATTTTGCTTTTCAATTTAGTTTCGTTTCAAAACTAAGAAAATTTACTGCACGGCAGTTTAATAATTATAATGGATGATACTAAAAAGCACAATCTCATTCATTTCTGTCAAGATCACGAATTCTTCTTTGTTAACAGTATTAGGTATTCAAAAAAGTTCACTCTTCGAAGTAGAGTATTTATTTTCATTTTTAATTATTACAATATTTACACTTTAAACATTAAGATTTCACACATTTTGTATTTCTGCCATTCTCTTGAATTTTCTGCCTGTTTTTTTTTCTGGGATAATACAGAGAGTGGCTTTTCATTGGTATTGATACACGACATATTATATTTTCAGCACTGCATCTACTCTCGTTTATAGCAAAGCTCGAAAATATTTTGTTAACAACATCTGAAATATCATCGGTGTCTTGACAAGTCTCTTTGCTGCAGCTTTAAAATGAAAAACAGGTTTTACCACTAAAAAGAAATGATAAATTTAGAAAACCAACCGAGTGCCGAAAACGAGGATTCTCGGAAACAGAAATTCACGATCTCCGGCGGCGCTTCGCTCTCTCGTTGAAACGAACAAACAATCCCCATGCGCCCGATAAATTAGGCCTTTGTTCGCGCTCATAATAAAGGCAAGGGCGCAGCCAGCACCGCTCCCTGTTTCACGAGCCCGGATTGTAAACATGGTTGCCCCTGGCAGCGACGGCGGGGGTGGGTGCAAAGGCAGAAACGGAGGCGGCGGTGGAGGTGCTCGTGGAGGTGGTGGTGGTGGAGGTGGTCGTGGAGGTAGTGGTGGAGGCGGTGGTGGAGGCGGTGGTGGAGGTGGTCGTGGAGGTAGTGGTGGAGGCGGTGGTAGAGGCGGTGGTGGAGGTAGAGGAAGTGGTGGAGGCAGTGGTGGAGGCGGTGATGGAGGCGACGGTGGAGGCAGTGGTAGAGACGGTGTTGGAGGCGGTGTTGGAGGCGGTGTTGGAGGCGGTGTTGGAGGCGGTGTTGGAGGCGGTGTTGGAGGCGGTGTTGGAGGCGGTGTTGGAGGCGGTGTTGGAGGCGGTGTTGGAGGCGGTGTTGGAGGCGGTGTTGGAGGCGGTGTTCGAGGCGGTGTTCGAGGCGGTGATGGAGGCGGTGATGGAGGCGGTGATGGAGGCGACGGTGGAGGCAGTCGTGGAGGCGGTGATGGAGGCGGCGGTGGAAGCGGTGGTGGAGGCAGCGGTGAAGGTGATGGTGGAGGTGGTGAGGGTGTTGGGGACGGCTTGCGCAGAAGGTGAAGGTTTCGTATGAATGATTGGTGATTCCGAGCGTGACAACTGGTAAAGTCATTAGTTCTGTAAAAGTAGTGCATGCTTCTTTTGCGGTAGATGGCGGTTATTTTTCCCTGTCTGGTTGACGAGATCCCGCGAAACATACCCGTCGTCTTGTCAGATTCTTCCCCAACGAGATATCTCCTTCCAGCGGGGCATGGCCGTAGCCGGGACAAGCTTTTGACTCTCTTGGGCTGCTGACATGTGTTCTCGTGTAGTGAATGAAAATGTAAGTGTGTGGAAGTAAGGAATAAGGATAGGACAATGAAGAGGAAGGAAAGATCGCGCACAGTTCGTGGCCAGATTGGTAGGGTACTGCTCCGACATTTGTCTGGTTTAGATCGGAGAAACCACGGAAAACTACCGATCACAGTAGTCGGCCGCCAGACTGGACTGGACTGGAACCCCAGCAGAGGCCCTGCAGTGACATCAGTTGAGTCCTTAGCCGCCTGTCGGTTGAAGGCTTCATCGTAGAGCCTTCGGTGGCGTAGCGTTGGAGGCTGCATAGTTGGGCGTGTGATGGCAATGAGAGCTAGGGCGAGGGTGGAAGAGGCGATAGAGGTAGGTGTTAGTGGTACTGGTGCAGTTAGGTGGATGGGGATTGTGCAGTATTTGTGGCACTGGTTAAGGAAACGATAGCGACGTTTGATAGGCTCGTTTGATGACAGAGGTGATGGATTTTGCAGAAAAAGTGGAGAGAGAGAGAGAGAGAGAGAGAGAGAGAGAGAGAGAGAGAGAGAGAGAGAGAAACGAGTCGGGACGCGTTGGTTGAAAAGGTAAAAGAGAAGAAGCCCGCGAAATATTAGACACTGCGAGGGAGTTCAGGAAGTGGTGAGCGATGATGGAAGTGGAGATGGTGTCGGAGAAAACGACTGGGGTATTAAAATGGGGGTGGAATTGGAAGGATGAAGTTAAAATGGTGACGGCAAGGAAGAGACACAGATATTGGGTAGAAAGGAAGTAAGCATTAGGGGCAGCAATGGCAGAAGCGGCAATGATGTGAGGCCGACTGCGGCGAAGGGACTGGCGGCAGCAGAACAGCAACCTGCCGGCCGCCCGTGTAAAAACTGCGAAAGAACTGAGTTCCGCCGCATCCCCCTTCTCAACTCAGAATGTCTCTCGCCCCGCGCCGCAACGTTCCCCCTCAGCCGCGACCCTCTGCATAACGCCCGCGCCGCCCCGCGTCCCCTCCCCGCCCTCATCCTCGTTTCGCTGTGCGACCCACGCGCTGATTCCCGTCCATTCCCCGCCTCTTCCCGGCCCGCCCACCCCTGCCTACCGACCCGCCACGCGTCTCCTCGCCTAGTTCTTTCCGCTTCACTCTGCTCTAGTGAACCGTCTCCGCCCCTCCTCTCTGTTTCGCACTGCGTTCCAACCTCTGATTCCCACCCACTCCCACCCCCACCCCCGCCGCTTCTCGCCCCGCCCACCCCCGCCTCTTCCCGACCCGCCCATTCCCACCTCTTCTCGTTCTGCCTCTCCCCGCCCCGCCCAACCTCGGCTCTTCCCCACCCTCCCATCCCCGCCTTTTCACACCCCGCCTCTTCCCGCCACGCCCACCCCTGCCATTTCCCGCCCCGCCCACCCCGTTCCTTCCCTCCCCGCCCACCCACGGCTCTTCTCGCCCTGCCCACACACGCCTCTTCCCGACCCGCCAATCCCCACCTCTTCCCGCCCCGCCCACCTTTACCCTTTTCCCACCCCGCCTCTTCCCGCCACGCCCCCACTCCCACCCCACCCTCCCGCCCGCCAGTTCTTTCCGCACGGCTCTACTCTAGCGCCCCTCCCCGCGTTTGGCACTGCGAGCCCTCCGCTGATTTCCGTGGGTTCCCCGCCTCTTCTCACCCCAGCCCTCCGCGCCGCGCGGCCTCGCAGCGTGTTTGTTGAGGTCTGCTCTTTGTGGCGCCTCATATATCACATCGGATCCTCCGATCTGCGCGAGGCATCCGCCCAATGAAAAACCGCGCTCTAGTAACGTCAGCCGCGGAGAAGATAGAGTGATACTACGTTTTGTCAAGTGCATGCGCCCAATACGTTCTCGTGATAACTATACGTGCTCTAGCAGCCTCGGCCTCATTTGCGGAACGAAAATCTGACAGAAACCCCGACTCCTCTTCCGCCCTGCTCACGCTCACGAGATGGCGTAATGAACGTAAATTGATGACTGAACGGGAGATGTGTGTACGCTCTCCGATGCCATGTCGAAACGAAATGTGATGTTTGCTAATGAGCCTGGCCTAATTTCACATTCTAGCAAATAATAGTGAACGAAGGATACGTCTGTTTTCTCGAGATAACACCACTGATGTGGCGTTTTTGCGTTTGAGGTTTCTGCGAGACCAACACCGACAATACGAAACATGTTTTATTATTTTTTTGTGTTCAGTTCTGTTTGACAACCGAACGGAAATATTACTCTCTGGTAACTTTCCTTATCTCATTTCAGAATTTTGACATGATTTCAATGTTTATATACGAACCAAGAGTAGCATTGCAATTTTTGTAACGAGAGAACTTTCTTTGTTACGAAACTCGTGATTATCATTATCGTTATGTAATATTTACTCATCATTCTGTTGTGAAAATAGGTTGCAAAAAATTCTCAAGTAGAAAAAAATGTAACGATGAAAAATTATTATTCTAATTAGCTCCAAATTTACACGAACGAACAAGTACATTCTGTTTATGCACTTCATTTTAAATGAAGATTTCAATTCATAGTAAATTCTATATATTGAAAACATTAAGTAACAAAATATCTTTTATTTAATCATGAACACAGAATGGGCACTATTCCATGATACATCGAATGATAAAATTGTATTCGTTGTTGAATATTGACATAGGTCAAAATACCTATAGAATATTTTGTATAAAATATAAAAATTATGTCGACAAAATATAATACGCTGAAAGGAAAAATATAAAGAAATATGAACAGAAACGCAACATTGGGAACGTAAGGCTTCAGTAAACACCAAGAAAAACGAGTTCGCACATATATTTTAAATATTAGAAAAAAATATTTTAATAAATTATATTCTATTAAAGAGATATTGTTATGGTAGACAAGAGAACTTAGTTACAGAGGACAAATTAGCATCGGAGTCAGGGATAAACAATGAGAACACGTGAAAAGCAAAACAAGTTGAGTGGCTAAATGAGAATTTTTTATCAGATCATGTCTCGATCTGGCAGAGGGAGGATGAGTATCCGCGAACTGTAGCAAGTTTGAAGTTAGAGAGGAACGTGATTTAATGGGTGAAATGTTAATCGCGATGTTTAAAAGTAATATTAGTAAGGTTGGAGAAAGATTAACAGTCAGAACGGAACGTGATTTAACATGCATAATGCTAGTCGCGAATGTGTATAACTAATAGTAAGCAGAAAGCAAGTCACGTAGGACGTAGCAGGTGTAAAAACATGTGCAGATACGAATACAGTGCGGAACTTCAAGAAACTATAGAAGGACCACTCTTAATGGACGCAGTATACTACTCATCGCCAAGAGAGCATTATTTCATCCCCAGGAAAGTGTGGCAATTAAGAATAAAAAAAGACTTTGCAATTAGTAAATATTCAAGGCCAAGAACGTCAGTAAGTAAGTTAAATTAAAAGAGAAAGATTTCTAAAAGTAATTATTTTAAAGTTTCGATGGCCATCGTAAGCTAGAGATAATAAATTTAAATAAGAATACATTTTTGTTAAAATTGATCTGAAAAGACAGAGAAATTAATTTAAATAAATACCGACCCTTCATTTCGCTGGAACATTGAGTCCAACCATAAGGTGTTATTATTTCAAAATTAGTTAACCAGCCAATCAGTAAATTCCTAGCATAAATAGAGGTATTCAGACGGGTTCTAGTACGAGCGGTATATTTTTAACCCACCAAGAAAGAAACACACGTAACCCTCAGATACTAAGTATAACAGCGCCCAATTATACAACCAAAACCAAGTTAGCCAACCAAATTAATTAAACAGGCGTAAAAATAAATTGAGAGGGAGTAGAGGACACCGTCACAAAAAGATTGAATGTATCAGTCATGCGAAGGAAACAGTAGATTTTAATGCAAAAACATCATCTTAATCAATCAATGAATTGATAAAAAACGTCTGCAAGAGCGTCATTTAGAATGACGGGTATTGCTAGCAAAAACGAGTGTCTCACTAAGCTATAATGGGGGTAGTAATTTCATTTTCCCGACCCGGACTAAATGGCAACTTTTGCGTCCAACCAGAACAACGAATAAAAAAGAGGAAACTCGGAAGTAGCGGAAAATTCCCTCTCCCTGGTAATATTCATCCGGCGCACGGGTTTATCTGCGCAAGCGGCTCCTCCGTACGCTGCGAGCATTAGCAGTAATTTGAAACCGAGCGCTGGAGCCTACAGAACAATATTTTATCTTCGAGGAAGCACATAAATTGAATCCAAAGCACTCTAGCGTAAGTAAACTCTGATGGAATTATCAGAGCGCGCTTTGAAACGATGTGCGCACGCCGCCCCGCAGCCGATTCACGAACGCTTGGTTAATCCGGGAGATTACGCGCGGCGTCTTCGGCTGGCATCTATTGGGCCGCGAGGCGCCTCGCGATGTCCACGCGGTGCAAGCGACTTCGTCACTTTTATTAATAAATAACGCCGCGAGGGAGCGCTCCAGGGCGACAGCGCCATCTTGGCGACGCGATGCGACGCTCCTTGGCGAGGGAGGCCGACGAGGAAAGGAAACGGCGATAAGCGAAAAGGAAGTCACGGGAGGGAGGGTGAAGGGCTGGAGGATGAGGGGAGCAGCGGGAAGGGGGGCTGACACGAGAAAACGTGGTAATCGGAATGGGAGAGAAGGTGGTGGGATGGGAAGACTCAAAGATGGTGCGGGAGAGTTACTGTTGTTGCGGTTCAAGAAACGAAATTGGAGAAGAGAAAGAAATTATGAGGAACAATGAGTGTTGTTTATTGGGAATTAAGGCATAATATAAGATAAAAGGTATGACAAAGACAATCTCATCCTAGCAGCTGAGAAAGTAAATTAAAGTACACTCTATGAAGAGGATTGCACGACAGATAAAATAATAATAATAAAAATAATAATAATAATTATTTATTTATTTATTTATTTACGTCAAAAAAACAGTTAAAAACTGCGTATGACGGGCTATGGGGAAAAGTGAATTGTGTGCACATTTTCAAAATTCTGTGATCCCTACACTAAATCATATACTACTTAAGTTTTGAATTTTGTTTTAATTAATTTAATTGAATTAAGTTTTGAATAATAATAATGAAACTGAATAAATAACGAAATATTAACATGTCAAATGCACCCACAGAGGTGCTTTCTAGATACCCAGAAATATCAATAAACAAAACAAACCAATTTCAAAAAATATATTAAATGTTGTACAGAAAAAGACATAATCAGATCCAAGAAAAATTCCAAGTTTTCATAGTGAGTGATAACTTAATTCCCACAGAAGTACACGATTCACCATAAGAGTTCCATAGGAGGGAGAAAGATTGGAAGGCCAGGTAAGAAATGACTCAACCTTCTTGCTTCCAGAACGGGTGGAATCCTGTAATTCCTTATCAACGAACAAGATTATGTTGATGGACTACAAACATAAAGATACTCGTATAGCCAAATCGTTATGGATTGGTGGATTCTTCCCGAAATGTATTGCCATACGATAAACAAACACGAACTTCATAGGAACAAAACAAGAAAGGAGAAAGCGAAGGAGGAAAGTAAACAATCTTAATAAGGGAGGGGGCGGGGCCGTGCGGCGAGTACCACGCGCGTGCAGAGCGCGCACGCGGCTTGCGATTTTTCCCCCGCAGCGCAACGCTCCCCTCGCTGACTCACGGCGCGGGCGGGGGCGGGGGCGAGGGTGCGCGTGTCAGATCCCCGCGGGCGGCGCGGGAGGATGATGCACGGCCCCCTCGGCGCAGAACCCTCTCTGCCGCATCCGGTCCACGGCGCACGCGGCGCTCCACCAGACGGGCGACGGGGGGCAGGGCGGAACGGGCTGTGGGACAGAAGGGAGTGCTCAACAGAGCGGGGCGCAGGACAGATCGGGGCGCAGGACAGAGCGTAGTTCTGAGCAGAGCAAGGTACAGGGCGAAACGGGGTGCAGGACAGAGGGGTTGGAGAACAGAGCGGGTTGCAGAGCACGGCGCAGGACAGAACGGGGTGCAGGTTAGAGCGGACCGCAGGGCGGGGCGGGATGCAGTACAAAGCGTGATGCAGGGCAGAGCTTGGGGCAGGGTAGAACGAGTGGGTGAGATGCAGGGTGGGATGCAGGGTGGAACGGGATACAAGACAGAAGGGTATTGGACAGAGGGGATGCAAAGCAGCGGATTGTAGGACAGAGGGGGTGCAGGGCAGATGCGGGCGCCGAGGAGAGAGGCAGAGCAAGCAGGGTGCAGATGGGAACGGGGTAAGGTGATCGGAGTAAGAGTGTGATCGGTGAAGGGCGTAGGTGTCAGCAGCGTAGAGCTGGGCTGGGGCAGGGTGCGGCGCAACGACGGCTGGGGAAAGCTGAATAGCGCAATAAGTTTGGGGAAGGCAGAGAGAGCGGGACATGGCTAGCGGGGTGCAAGGGAAAGCAAATGAAGCAAGGCAAGCGGGGCAAGGCGAGCAGGGTAGGGTGAACAGGGTGCGGGAGAAAGCGACAAGACCACCGGGGCAAGAAAAGGTGTACAAGGCAAGCCGAACAAGGCAAGCTGAACAACGCAAGCTAGTCCAGGCGCGATGAGCGAGTCAAATGAGGCACGGGGAGCGGAGTAAGGCAGCAAGACAAGGCTAGAAAGACGCAGCGGAAAGCAGACCAAGGCGAGCTGGGTGTAAGGGAACTGAAGATAGCGGAGCAGGGCTGATCGGACCAGACGAGTGGGGCAAGGGAAGTGGGATAACGCAAGCGTGGTGCAGAGGGAGAAGGCCAATTCTAGAGAGGTGTCATCGGGGTAGGGCGAGCGGGAGGCGGGAGATTACGAGGAAAGGCGAGCGCGGGAGGGCGAGCGAGGAAAAGCAAACGAGGAAAGGCGAACGCGGGAAGGCGAGCGCGGGAAGGCGAGCGAGGAAAGGCGAGCGAGGAAAGGCGAACGAGGGAAGGCGAGCGAGGAAAGGCGAGCGAGGAAAGGCGAACGAGGAAAGGCGAGCGCGGGAAGGCGAGCGAGGAAAGGCGAGCGAGGAAAGGCGAGCGAGGAAAGGCGAGCGAGGAAAGGCGAGCGAGGAAAGGCGAGCGAGGAAAGGCGAGCGCGGGAAGTCGAGCGAGGAAAGGCGAGCGCGGGAAGGCGAGCGAGGAAGGGGATTGAGGCAAAGCCAGCGACGTGCAGGGGAGATCGTGGTGAACGAGCGGGGTGCGGGAGATGGTGCAAAGCAAGCGTTCCGCGGAGTGGGTGCGCCGTTCACGACGCTGTAGCGTACTCCACAAACTCAAAAAGAGATAAGAATATGAGATATCCCTTTTGTTTGGGGACGTACAAGGTGCCATAATAACCGTAACTAAAAAGTGAAATGCGATTTTATACTACATTTGATGTAAAATGTGCTGTATTAACCTAAACGTTGGGTGAATAATAGATTTTATGTAATATTTATTTTTTCTAAATTGTGTCACTTCCAGCGTATTGGAAACTCCGGTAGTAATATGAGACAGTACTGTTCCATAGAGCAAAAAACTGGAGTTGTTACAAAAAATTACAAAACGGCTTTATTGACGTACACTACGTACAATAAATAGAAATACATGTTTACCAATCACATGGTTTTACAATAATCACAAATGCAGACTGCACTCTCTGGACCGGCACAATCACTGCAGGACCACATTATGCATTCGATACACTGAATTACAATCTTTAGAAAATTTACAGTCATTAAAACACCCTGGTAGTAATATGTGACGGTCACATAATGCTACCAGTTTAATGTCTCATATTACAACCACCACGCCATCTTTAATTTTGCCAACATATCGTACCAAACATTGCATTCTATTTCAAATCCTCAGTAATATTCCAAAACTGTAATATTTGAATGTCGATTTACCTCGTGCATTTGTTGGAAAATCAGAAGATACTCCGAAGAAAATTGTACTTCAGTGCAGAGCTATAAAAACTTTTTACAGCACTACTAACTGCAAATGTTCACCCCGGAATCTTTGTAGATCGAAGTGATCGGGCGAAGAAGAAATGAAATGACGACGCTAGACTACGTAGTTCCCCAGTCACTCGACAAATGTCAACACTATACAGAGGCGAAAACCGGCCGTGAGGAGAGTGCAGCACGAGTCATGCGAATGTACTCTGCTGCCCGGCGTTGAAGGCTGTGATGTCGTTGTTTAGAACAACTTTCGCTTTCAGTAATACTCATTGGCATTGACGCCCTAAAAAACACTACGACGTTGTATTTGAAATGACGCCTTCACTCGAATCATCGACGTGACTTCACCCAAACCGTCGTGAGCATTCAGATAATTGAGTCATTTACCCTTTTTGAGTGGGCTGCAGGCCTGCGCTTAAGGAGCAGATAGGTATTCACAATGTATTTCCGAGTGAAGCAAATTGTATTGTACATCTATCCCGTGAATAGTTTAGAAATAGAAACATTTTTAATTGTTAGCCTGAACTAAGAGAAATGCGCATCTAAGAGGATAATTAATACTCCCTTGGAATGTGATGCGATCAATTTGGGCAAGGTTTTTTGAATAAGTTAAATAAAATTCGAAAACATGGTTTGGCGGAGGGAGCCATGACCTCTCCCTGAATCAGTCACTGTTGGAGACTTAGTGCTAGTATTTTAATTCCTCTCATTGACTAGATACAGCTTACAGCACAACCCTTCAGACTCACGTCAAGTGAAGGGAAAGGGCTCAATGTGAAAACGATCACAGTGTGAGGCTGGCTTAGATTCAAAAGTGCTTAGACTTTGAAATCGAGAAAGTTTATTTCTGTAATATTCTGTGATGACTGTAATTACTGTGATGTGGTAGTTGATACGACATAAATTAAAATGAATTTTAAAAAACTATGATGTGGTGTTGTACGTTAATGGTGTCTTACAGCAAATACTATGAATATTAATCAACTGGAGGCTTCCAGTTGAGTAATATTTGCATCATCATTAACTAAATAAACACTGCAAAATGTTCGTAATAGTATTTTTTGGAGTAGTTACCAGTAAAGTTAACGTTTAAAGGATAATTGTATTCACGTGCAAAATCTTTGCGATCAACTTTGCTTTTTAGCTGAATGATTTCAAATTAGTAGTATGATTTCTACATGCATCTCATTGTTCACACTTTCTGGTAAATTGAGTGTTGCCTGTTCAGTGCC
The DNA here is from genome assembly GCA_011170035.1 of Teleogryllus occipitalis. Lineage (NCBI taxonomy): Eukaryota > Metazoa > Arthropoda > Insecta > Orthoptera > Gryllidae > Teleogryllus > Teleogryllus occipitalis. The sequence goes on from BLKR01000410.1 coordinate 63,678, forward strand.
TAAAGTGTAGGCGAATTCAAATATATCAGGAGAGACAAACGCAGGGGCTTTCAGCAAGCCATGACATTCGTCGGTCAGCAATTCTTTCCCTCGTCAGCAATTAAAGCTGGTGCCGACACAGCTTTGCGAAAGTTAAATCTCGCAAACAAAACAAACAAAATCCGAATAACACGAAAAATTAATCCCCAGCGTGAGACAAACATTCTCGCGGATTAGAGACTCATGTTTTGTAAATGTGAAGTACAAAAGCTATAAAAAAGCAACGAGTTTTACATTTTTTCATCAATTGTGTTGAAGCTTAATAACAAACGTGGAAACACAGAAAATATGAAATAAATGAAATATTCCTGAAGCTTGGTTCTCAAAGTAGACAGTTTATACTTCGAATTCTTAAGGTTCAAAGCTCGACTTTGTAAAGAATGGGATGATAAACACTAATGTATTTTTCACATGTGGAATTCGCAGTCCATACACTGTAGCATAACATTGAATGAGTTTGCTAAAAGAGATCAACTAACGAAACAATGCTATAAGTTAGTTATTATCAAAGACATCGTTCCAGGCCAAAGATACATTTCTCATGCAGTTATGTGAATCATTTTATATCAGAACAACAGCCTTATGTGGTCAGTGAGCTTCGGAGATCAATGCAAGGTCATTTTTATGCTCCGTGAATCACGTGGATGAGCCATCCAACGGAACAACCATCCTGATTCATCCGTCACGCGCCAAACTGCTCCGGTCTTCCCCGGTCATTTACACCGCCGTGAAACACATTTTTGTATTCTGCCAAATGAATAGAAGGTCGCAATGACATTGCAGAACTTGACATGCGTCTCCACAACTTCATACTTCAGAATTTTACCATTCCATGACAACAACGGAGTAGTTAATATGATGTCGATAACCCAACATTGTAACAAAGTAAGGGGTTAGTCATAAATGAGAAACATAATTGTGAGATACAATAATAATATGTCCAACGAGTAATAATATCTGTTTTTGGGTTTCTTCTTTCAGAGAGAAGTCACTGAAGAACATAATTTATTGCTTTGAATATGTCAAAAGGTACAGATTTTCGGAAAAACTGACTTCGATTTGTTATAAATTTGCGTAAACCTAGCAGGTCTTCGTGACACTTTCCCTCGGCCTTTGCAGGCTACGTCTTGTGGACAAGCTTACCGAGAATAGGGTGGCTGCTGGTTGATCGATGTTTTCATGAAACGTCAACTACTACGGCCATTTGTCCCTTTAGTACAGTGAATGTTTCATCGCAGGATGTGGCGGTGTTCCTCCTCCACTGGATCGAGGGATCTGGCGCCGACATTCACGATAGCTTGCTAGGGATTTCCCCTCCAGATATCCGCCCGAGAGGGGAACCGCCTGTCCGTACACGCTCTAAGCTTGCTATTACTTACGCTGGACTAAATAGCGAAGGTTTCTGGAGGTAACGTAATACTACATACAATATTTGCAGGTTGTAGTTCTTAATGGCTGTCTGAGTATTTATTGATTACGAGCGTGTTAGTTATCTACATAGGACATTACTCCTGTAAATGAAGTGCATGTTCTATCCGGGAGGTTTCCCCCGCTGAAACATTAACTTTGAGACCGATCCACAGGTCGGCTTGCCGGGTTATTCCTCATCAAGGTATATCCTCCAGCAGCCCACCGCGTCAACTGCTAAGGTCATTGGACCCGAAAATGTAGTGCATGTTTTTTGCTCAGGGGAAGGCGGTGAACTGGCACCGCTGGATAGCTAGATCCGGCACGGACATACTGTCGGCTAGCGGTGTTTTCTGCAACCAGGTATCTCCCATCGGCAGGGCACCGGTCCAGGCGGGAAAATCTCTATGCTCTCGACCGGACTCCCGGCATGTGTGATTATGAAGTGCATGTAAATGTGTTTAAATAAGTGATGAGGATAGGACAAGACGAAGGAAAGATCGTTCGCGGTCCGTGGACCGTTTGTTAGGGCGTTGCTCTGGCATTCGCCTGTTATTGATCTGAGAAACCACAGAAAACTACCGATCAGAGCAGCCAGCCGTTAGAATTCTCCTCCAGACATCGACACAACTCCAACTAGCTAGTATCGAAAATCCTGCCGCCGTCGGGGCTCGAACCCCAGGTCCTTCCAGTCAGAGGCACTGCAGTGGCATCAGTTGATGCCCTGAGCTACCTCTCCCGGTGAAGGCGATTCGAAGCGCGTAGTACCCTGAGGTGGAAGTTGCGCGGGCCGCCCTCGTGAGGGGTGGTGGAAGAGAGGGGGGGCGAGCGCCGTCAACACGCGCACGGAGATCTCACGCACCGCGGCCCCCGCCCGGCACGGGCTGGTACGTGCTGTCGTCGCTACGTACGCGTTACACACGCGAGCGCCAGCCACACGCATTAGTGCACGCGGCGCGCGCGGCCCACGGCGTTCCCACCGCTTGCACTGAGGAGCGCGCTTCTCAACACGCTCGCATCGTCCCTTCCATGCTCACCACCTGCGGGAGCATTGCCAGAACACTGTGGCGCGGACCGCACGCCATCCTTCCTCCTCCTCCTCCTCCTTCTTCTTCCTTGTCATATCGTCATTCCGAAGTCACACACTCTTACACTTACATGCACTACACTACCACATATTCCGAGAGACCGGTCGGGAGCTTAGAGCTTCTCCCGGCTGGGGCGGTGCCCCGCTGGTGGGAGATACCTGGTTGGGGAAAACCCCACTAGCCGACGGTAGGTCGGCGCCGGATCTCGCCACCCAGCGCAGGTACATCTACCGCCCTCTTTCGCGATAAAGCAAGCACTACGCTTACTGAACTAATGATCTCGCAGTTGAAGCGCCCGGAATCACTAATCAATTAATCATCCTCTAAAAATTCCACGGATAATATCTTTCTGTTTTCTCCGCTACTATTTTCATCACTACCACCTTGCATTCCACTTTTATTCCACTGCCTCTATTCATCTGGCGTCTTTACGTCAACAGTCCTTTTCCCACTGCAACTTTGGCAGCCCTGTCGTCCATCTTCAACGTCCCCACCGTTCGCGTCCCTCTGGTTGCCACAAAATCCCTGCTGCCTCTGTCAATGTCACTCCCGGCCGTGCTACCCGCTGTTCCCCATCGGCGAAGTTTTTATCGAATCTCCTGCGTCGTTTCTACGATGGCTTAATTACACGAAGTAATCAACCTAAATTAATGTCTCTGAGATTGAATCACATATGTTTTGTGACCAGCAATCCAATGAGAAGAATGAAAGTTCCTCTGTGATTAATATACAGCGACGATGTTTTACTTCAAAACTGCATCAACCAAGTAACAATCGGAACCTTGATGGATGATATGTATGAATATGGAAAATAAAGGGATCTTATTGGAAGGTTTCCACTAGGATATTATGTGCTGCAAGAAGTTTAAACTTCCTTGAAAGAGTAGAAGCAACCTTCAACACAATCGAGGATTGAGGCCTGTCTGTTACCATTATACGAAGCAAATATTTTACAGCTGGCTTTTAGGACATTTGCTTGAGTACATATGCCACGGGAATGAGACGGGGGTGGGGGTCAGAAAAAAATAATTCAAAGGGGCTCTGTATCCATACGTAATAAAACGTTTTATTTCCAAAGATATGTTTAATTGATTTCACTCATTTTTGAACGGGATAACGTGAGGTATTGCTAAGGGCTTTTGGGGAATAGGATCTTAAAGTCAGCTGGCCACCTTGTTGGTCACCTGGTTTAATATAAAATAAACTGTATTTATTAATTGCATAATTAAAATTATAATTTCATTCCCCATGTTCTATATTTTACTTATGTAATGGAGGTCCAGAAAAGTGGAAGTCGTTCCCACTTCTTTTAGGCTGCGCGTGCTTATTGGTTAGCGCCTTACTTGTGACGGGACGTTCGCGAGAATTACAGCACCGGTAGTTAGCTTCACAACACAACTGCGAAATGAAATGTTGAACGAATCACCATTTCGTATTTCATGTCAACTTAAAGTTGATATTATGAAATAAATGGGGATTTTCTCTTGTTCTCCGTGATCCAACCTTAAGATGAATACATCCATCCCTTACGCAGAACTGGAACCCACGATCCTATAGCTACATCAGAACACAGTTGCCATACAGTCATCAGAATCATTTAGCCACCTAATATCTTAGCGTCTTATCTCTAGGAATTGTTTGAAATCTATCTCGCGAATCAGTATTTTGAAACAACCCTAAAGGCATTTCTGGGAACTATAAAATTAATTAGCAAACACTGGGGTATACATTGAACGTGAGGCGGCTGTTTCAAAATGAATTTCTCTGGAGGAGAGCAGAGCGCTGGAAGAAGGGGAAATCCGGAAAGGGGGCGCCGGGAGCAGCGCAATGTTTTCTGCCCCGCCGCCGTCGCCTCCACCTCCCCCGCCCCTGTCAGCGTCAACAGCACCACCACCTCAACCTCCCCGCCACTGTGAACGTGAACACCACCGTCGCCCCCACCTCCCCCGCCACTGTCAACGTCAACGCTAGTCACCTCTACTATCACTTCCCCCGCCACTGTCAACGGCAACAGTACCGTCACCCCCACTTCTCCCGTCACTGTCAACATCAACCCCAGTCATTATCTCCCCCGCCACTGTCAACGGCAACACCACCGTCACATCCACCTCCCCGCCACTGTCAACGTCAACGCTAGTCACCACTACTATCTCTTCCTCCGCCACTGTCAACGTCAACACTACCGTCATCTCCACCTCTCCCGCCACTGTCGACATCAATCCGTCACCACCTCCCCCGCCACTGTCAACGTCAACACCACCCTCACATCCACCTCCCCACTACTGTCAACAATGGCGTCACCACCACCACCACCACCACCACTTCCCCGCCTGTGTCACCGCCACCACCACCTCCCCCGCCACTGTCAACGTCAACACTAGCGTCACCGCCACCGCCATCACCGCGGAGCCCCTCGCAGCCCGAGCGCGGCGCGGGGCGGGGCGGGGCGGGGCGGGGCGGGGCGGGGCGAGGCGTGGAGCGGCGTGGCGTGGCGTGGCGCGGCGCGGCGCGGCGCTGCCTCCGCTCGATAGCTGGGGTCGCTCTCGCCCTGGCCCGCGCCCGCGCAGCGCGGCGCCGCGGCGGAACGCACCACGCGGCGGCGCCGCTGGGGGCCGGCCCCAGCTTCCCAGCGCCCCGCCCCGCGCCCGCACTCGCCACTGCCACTCATTACATTCAATTCAATGACGCCCATAACAGCCGCCGTTTTATCATCACGTTCCTTCCCAACGGTATTCAAATGCTTCAATGATAGAATAGTTATGTAGTTATGCGACATAATATGACACTGTGGAATCCCTGTCTACCTGAGGTTGTGTCAGTTTCAAATGAAAGAGTTTCCTTCATCTAAGCTGAGAAACATTCATCTAAGCTGCTGTCTTTTTAAACCCTCAAGGCCAAAAAAATGCGTATTCTCGAATCATATTCATTGGATATTGGTGGAACTATAATTCAAGCAATGTACGAGTATCTACCCAATCGACCAGGCACGGTGCTCCACGGCCCCACAACCCACTACACCCACGCAGCAGCGGCAGCCACCTTCAGCGCTCACCTCCCCACAGAGGCTGCCACCTCACAGGCTATCGGACTCAACGTGCACGCTCTTTGGCGAGAAACAAGAAGCAGAAATGCACTACAAACTATCGTATTTCTCAAAATAATGACAGAATTTTAATCCAATTCCAATATTTATATAATTAAATACATGCATTTATACAACATTATCATTTGCCAAATTGTCCTGCCACGACCCAGGCAGAACTTCACTACCCACCGCAGTTGATTTTCACAGCGAGCAAAGGTGTATTTTGTGCTGAAACCGTGGGAATCACTGGCTTATTTTGAACCAAGCCTCTTACAAGCAGAATCTGATTTTCAAGAAATGCAAAAATTTTAATAATTAATTTATTATGTATTTAAACAAAGCCTCTAGGATGGCTCATGAGCAGCGTACTAGCTTCCCGTGGTGCGGTCCCAAGTTCGATTCTCGGTCGAAGCAAAAATAGAGAAAAAACGTTGTTGATGACTGGAAGCTTCTTTAGTGATCCTGAAGGATTTATATTGACCATTCAAGACAATGTAAACGTGACTAAAGATTACACAAAATACATACTAGGTGAGGAAATTGAAAATGATAGATGTGAAAACCTTGAAATGAAAAAAGAAAAATACCATCGACTACCAGAAGAAATAAAGGCTGTTGCGTCACGGATGGGGTTGTGTTTCGCTTCTCATAGATGTGAGGAGCTCGCAAGTATTATAGTGTATAAATAGATTCTTTCTAGGCGTGTTAGGGGTAACCATATACCGGTATTCAACTAAGAAAGAAACATACATTGCACGCAATTTTTTTGTGTGAGCAAAACTTGTAAGTGCACGTATACTGTTATAAGCACATGACATAACAATAAAGACGAAAATTTATGCGTAAAAACAATAAGGACGCAAAAGGAATTCGCTACTAATAATAAAATAGGAAAAAAATCTTACAATTAAAGGGACGAAGTGGAGCAATAACATTTATAAATTACTGAATGTGGCTCCATTAAAACACGTTTCATCGTGATTTGTTAACTAGTAGTTGGCAATCATGAATGGTGCATGAATGACAAGATATGTCATCAAAATCCGTTCTTTTCTTTCTATTCAGGCTTCTTTCTAATCATTTTAATTCAGTTCTCTCTGAATGAAATATACCCGAGGTGAATACAAGTTTCGGTACAAATAGTACATTATATAAAGAGAACCTTAAAAAAAACGCACCTTAAGAGCTAATAAAAGTGTTGATTATCTCAAAATTCCTCCATACTATCAAGAATATAATATACACAACAGAAAAAAACATTTCTTTCCAACTCACATGGATAATAAGGCAATAAAATTCGCCCAGTAACTTCATCTCAACAGAAAGCAGCCGCCATGATTCCGCAGTCAGATATCTTCCCGCGCTTACAATAACAACAGCAGACCGAGTTATTTTTTTCCTAGCATGATGGTAACAACCCAAGCATCCATTATTCAATATCCCGCACTTCCCCTTCGCCCGTCCGCCGGCCACGGGTGTTGGGAGGGCGCCGCGCCGGGCCCAGAGCGGGGCGGGGCGGGACGGGGAGGGGGAACGGAGAAGGGGAGGGGGCGTCAGAGGGAAACCCGGGGGGGGGGGGGCGCAGCCCCGCCCCCCCGGCGCCCTCTTCGCCCTCTTTGCGACAACTCCGTTCTCTGGAAATCTCTTAATAACGCATTCCGCGCGTAGCTACCGCCATCATTACGCAGGAAAAAGATTGGGCGACGGCGGAGAAGCGGCCGCAGATAAGCCGCTCCTCCGAGCAAATAGGCGGCGACTCGGCCCCAGTCAGGGGTCGCCCGTCCCTCTTTTTCAGAGCTTCTCCCGCCCGCCCGGCAGAGCGCTAAAGGCCATTTTCGCCAGTTACGAGACCTTTGGGGTGAAGGATATTCTCCTAATGTTTGTCATGCAAGGGGGAATACGTTATTTGCATTACTTCTGTAAGATAAATCACCAGGAATTCGCACAGTAGTCCCTAGAAGTTCTTAACCGAGAATCTTCGTCCTCTCTCATTCGTGTTCTCAAAGAAGGTTGCAGAGCTACTTTTGTAGTCAGTTGTGAACTCAATGGTGTACGCACTGAGTGAAGGAAAAATAGTAGATGAACTTAGGGAATGTAACTAATCAAGCACTTTTCTTTAGTCTGCTAAATTAAAGCCATTATTCATCTTATAAAGGTATGACAGCTTCGTGGTTTCAAATAACGGGAATGGTTATTAACACATTATAGATAAAGAAATATAATTATTATTAAGGATGTGATCGCAACTTGAGTCATGGCACGAAAAATTCCCGCGTAAAATTCAAAAGCTGATCGTTAATACTTTGCAAAATATATTACAAAACCCTCTCCATCCAATATCCAGTTTTTTTTTTCTGTGTAAATCTACAGCCTCCTCACAATTCAACATTTTTACTTCTCCCGTGAGATCCGAAATTCATTTCTATCTCACAAATATTGCGCTCTGCGTTAGTCATGTGTATATCTGGCACTTCTGACACAGGGTTCTTATATATTCCGTCTCGTGATCCAATCAGTGGAGATTGATTTATGTAGTCAAATGAATATACATTCTTTATTATTACCAACCGTATGGAAGTGAACAAACGGTTAATAAATTCGTCTGAAAGTGGCCAAAAGTAAATCATCATGAAACTAAATATTCCCTTTCGATTCTAAATGAATAAACTTTATTACTATTGTGTAATCATCTTGAAAAAGCAAAGATAGACACAAAATCATCTATGGACGCGAAATGGTTGTCTCTCTCAATCTTCCAACATTATTTATTGACAATGTTTGTTCATAAATCGTATTGAAAGTTAAAATGCCGAGTTGCATTGAACTGTCAGATACAGCAGACAACTGAAAACGTTAGTTCTGATATCAGATGAAGATATGTAAAAACCACAGCGTTTACCCCCGGTTCAATTTTATCGTTTCCATGTAGCATTGCAGCATGTTCGTATCTGTTATTTCACCCTCTTTTCATTCCAGCGTGCATCGCCAGATCCGATGAATTGAGTAATTTCGAAAGAGCTTTATTGCAATAATACCTCGAGTACACTCCGATAACACTATAGTTTATGCGACACGCCTCAGCTCTGGCCTTGACGTACGATCGCCACAATGAAGCGCAGAATATCAATTACGGGACGAAGGCGGAGGAATTGATAATGCCAATAAATTGCGTTTCGCGGGCCTGCATTATCGCGAGGAGCGAAACTAGGAGCGGCGCGCTCCATCGGAAACCTATTACGGCAGCCTCCTGAGCGGCGAGCGCGCACAATGGCGCCGCGGCAACAATGTCGTAGATCACGCCGCTGCTGCCACCTGGCGGGGCGCGTTGTAAGCCAGCGCTGCGCACAATGGAGGTTGCTGGTTACGGCGCAGGCCTTCCAGCTGTGATCTCCTGGCGGTTGGCGTGGCATGGCCCAGCACACCGTTGGGTCTAGCTACCAAGATGCACCGCTAATTTTCTGACTCAATATTGGAAGACAAGAAACTAGAGCTTGTGAATGTACTTTTGTTTAGTTCTGTTGTATAATTCTACCACCCAAGAATTCGCAAAAGAATTCATTGGGTGGTATGAATAAAAATGAGCTTGTGTTTTTTACTCGCGTTTTCTGAGCATACGCTCGGTAGCGTACAAAATAAAGTGGCGAACATATTCTCAAAAAATCAGTAAGTTTTTAGACTTGAGAAAATACTCACTTCCTTGGGCTCAAAGGAGCATATTTTCAGATCCACATGAATACAAACGGAGAACTTCCTTTTTTCGTAAACATATCCTCGTAATGTTTTGAGTCTAGCCTTTAGGTGCCTCACTTTTCGTCACCGTACCTTTGTTGTAAGTAGGAATCTTTCAAGAAACGGCTTAGTTCATAAAAGAAATTAAAAGATGCACGTGGAGGCGCAATACTGTGGGATGCAATTGCCAGAGTTTTTTACGATTTTTGAAGAGAAATGTTAAATACTAGGTCGCAACGCTTGTTTTCAGTCAAGAGCAGATGGAATCCACATGTGGCGCTCGTCCATTTGAAATGAAAATGAAAGTATTTTTGTGAGTAGGTGATCTTGATCTTAACAGTAAGGTGTTGATAGAGATTTGAGCATTTTGCAGAAAGACACCAGTTTCAAATATCGTTGTTTAAGTTATGGACCGTGGAATGCAAATGGCTTAAATTTACACAAATCGAAGATGATATAACAAGTAACAAAGTAAGTGCATTACAAATGCACTTGTATATCCCTTTTCTACATCATGTACTGTACACACATTCCTCGTATAAAAAACTACGATCCTTGGGATGAATATATTAAAAAGAGGTATTTCAGCAATAAAGTAATGTGAATTGATCTGCTATTTTGAATGTTATCTGCCCTGAATCGGAGTAAGACACTAGAATACGAAAAATTCGAACTTTTACGAACTAATGAAAATTAATAATGTTAGTGCCTTAAATCTTCTAAATGCAGGTTATGGTATTGTCCATGTTTAAAAAGCCTTTCGTATCGCCGACTCGTAATCAGCAGGGACTTGCAACATCGGTCTTCCTCGGGAGCGCTTCATCACAGAGCGATGCTTCAGGCTACTGAAACAACGCTCCCGTATTTTATTTGCTTTATTGCGAGTGCAATTGAATTTTAAGTTCGAAAAACACTTGTCACAAACTAACAATGGCAGACTACACACAAATTTTATTTACGAAATTGTATTTATAAGAGAGAAAATTTGATCTCTAGTGGCGAACATTATTTTATCCACAACGGTATACCAATGTAAGCCACAATGTTTAAATGAAACATTCAAATCATGAATACTTTTTGCTCCAACGGAAATCATATTTCATTATTCCAATGAAATTGTTCAAAGTACATGTAACAGCTTTTAACATTTCAGGATATGGAAATCGCAGCAATTAAATAAAAATTGTTGCAAAGAAATATACCACTAGACAGTAAACTTGTTTAAGTTCTCAATCAGAAAAAAATGATAGTTTAAGAAGTGTCGAAGAGTAAAATATATTTATCTTCTGTGATTATGTAAAGTTAACTTTATGAAATGTTTCATAATAACAATTCTATTACAAGTCTGTAAAAATATCTAATATTTTTTTGTAAATAAGTATTACGTAGGATATTATGTGCACTAATTATCAGTACTATCTCATTTTCTTTTTCGTCCTGTAGACCCGGGGTTGTGGGGTTGGCAAGACGTCTCGACGGAGTCACCGAGAGGTCCTAGCAAGCTACAATGTGAACACTGGCCCGGAACTCCCCCAGTATTCAAACTAGGCTTTCCTTTGGCCGCCCTTCGTTTTTCTGCGAAACCTTCCGAAGGACGCCTTAACAACGGAAGGGCGAGACGGGTATTGTACTTCGCCCTTCAGGGTGTCGCTCGAATTCACAAAAGCTGAAGCAGATAAATGGGGGGCATACATCTTCTGGGAAGTACACAGACGCTGAAATCTTTTCAGTTGCGTTTTCCAGGGAAAAGAAGTGTTTAAATTACCCCGATAGCGTTCGAAACCGAGACTTGCAAGCAGAAGACTTTTAAACTTTTGTCCGCGACACCATTATATTTCTTGACACAAAAGATATCCAAAAAGTATCTAATAATATAAGCAATGTGGACTTGTAGGTATGACACCACTGTGATAGTAGATACTTACACCTATTCATTGTGCCACTTTGCAACTGCTCATTATCAGATCAGTTCAATTGTAACAAAAAATCAAATTCTTCCAGAATTCGAAAAGAAAACAGTTGAATAACACATATAGTAAAAACACATATCCATCGAAAAGGCTATTTTTTTATTTCCTCCTCAATATTATTCAATTCTGTGCGAGATGGATGACAACAAAGTTAGCTACGTGTCGTCACAGGTAACTGAAGTTCATGACTCTTGCTTTGCATTTTTTATCAGATTGACTTGAGAGACGGGAAATATCGTTTTTGACGAAGTTAAAAAAGAGTTTTAAAAAATTCATTGTACGTACTTTAAAAGTTGTTAACGTACAGATTAATATTGAATGAGTAGCTCCAACTTAACGAATTACAAAATAATACACTTGGTAGATAAAACTAGATTTTTTCAGCAACACACCACTACTAAATACATTTCTTTAAACTATAAACACTCAATCGTTGATATGTTTTCATTCACACAATCATTCGTTTTCTCTTTTCTCCATTAACAATAAAACATAACACTTATAAATATTTATAAATATATCTGTCTTTATCTACACAAAAATAAAAGTTAATGTGCGTGTGTGTCGCGCATAGATGCAAAAACATATCGACTGATTTCGGGTGAAATTCTCAACCTTTGTTCTTATTAGTAATGGGTGTGTTTAAAAAGTGTTTGGAATGAAATCGGACATGTGGGGGCGTTGATGAATTCTTTTATGACGACTTAAGCACCCCAGAACTCCACGCATCCCGTCGCACAGTCAAAGATTAAGAGGATATCGGCAGGAATTATTACTTAAATCTCAGAAAAGTAAATAAAATTTCTTCCAGATAGTGTCATAGCGAACGCACACCCAAATTTCTGGGAGAACGTTTTAACAACAGGATACTTGAGAGCCATATCCAAACCAGGACACAGAACAAACCCTTACTCGCGAGAAAGTCTTTCATCTATTAGAATTTTTACCCGGCGCAGCGTAAGACGTGATAAACAATTAGTGACCAGCAGTGTGTGATATGTAGTACACTGCAACAGCGAAACAATTCCAGGTCCGCTAGCATAAAAATATTTCTGAAAGACTCTGAAGGCATTCTTTCCCTATTCTAATACAAAAAACATTGTGACGTTTAATATCGGTGTTTGACGTTTATATTTGAAATTTAATTATTGACGTCACTGATGTTTATTAATGATTATTAATATTATTTGTAGCCTAATAAATGGTTTTATTACAGATTTGATTTTAGTAACAGAAGAAAAAGCATGGAAATCATCCACTTACAATTTCTTACAACTGAAAATGAGAAGACCTACCAAATAAGGTATTATCCAACAATTCCTTATCGTCGATCGCTTTTTATCAAGTGAGATTTCTGCTCACTTCACAACAAACGTGCATACACACCTTTCATTATTTTATATACAAAATTAATTTTTTTCGCAAATACATATAATTGTTAATATTGTGCTCTGGGATTGTGAAAAGCTATGCCACATTATTTTTCACATTTAATACTTCACTTTATTTAAATTATTTAAAACCAGATAATGGTTTGCAAATTTAATTCTAGGCTAAAAGGGTTTTATAAAATGTGGATGCTTTTATATACAATACTTATGTGTTCATGCAACAGACTAGGATCAAAACATAATAAATAAAAAATTGTTAATAGAGCAGATTCTCAATATACTCGTATGCCTTTAAAACTGATTGAAGAGAGGATACTATAGCAATATTTGGGGATTCCAATATTAAAGAAAATACAAATGATCATTTCGCTTCCCTTTGAAAGTTGATTATTGTGTAATTAGAGTTCTTTTGACGCGTATTCAACGTCCTGAAAATTCAGACGCTCTGTGCTCCTGCCTGCTGGCTGACATGTCGGAGCATCAAAATATTTGTGCCATGACACGAAAACGTGTTCTATAAAAGTGATGATAATAATGGAAGTTTAATAAACATAATGAACGGATGTCAGTCAACAATGGAAAATAGTCCATACGATGTGACTCATCAGTTTTCATTATTTTATTGTTCAACACTTTTGAGAAGCCGAAACTACGAAATTAATGGATTTGAAAAGACGTAAAACAATAAGCACAACCGAAGATCATTGTAAAATAAATAACAGTACAAAATGAGTTTCGTAAATAGATTAAATTCATGAAATAAATATTCAGACTTTCTTGCTCCAGTTGGTTTGCTAACATCTTTAGTCTAGGTTAGATTTTCGGTATTGCCCCACTCTCGTCCCAGGAGCTACCTTTCGGCGCCAAAACGACACATTTTTTCATACTTTTTCTCATATTTTTTCAATTCATATTCTCTTTTTTTCTTCAATTTTTCGGTCCCCTTATAGTAGAATACGTCTTTAACAATATTACAGAAGAGTAAAACACATTCCTCTGTGCCGATTTTCACTGGAAAAATTTGAAGCCGTTCTTGAAAAAATGTGTGTGACCGTTTCTGAAAAAGCAACGTTTTGCGCTCATTTTCATAGAGAAGTCTTGCGTTTTCGATAAACTTCTTAAGAAATCTTTTGAAGCACTTGTGTTCAAAAATGCAATAATCTGTAGACAATACCCGTAATGTATACATTAACGGCGTGAGTGAAATTAATATATTTGAGCAGTTTTTGAAATATTAAAGAATGCGTATGTGTCATGTAATTCAGTGCAGGTAGCATTATCCGCACAAGAAGTTGTAAGAAAAAATTTGAAGACTTTTTGAGAAAATGTCATTAAATTTTTAATACAGCCCATATTCCACTCAAAATTACCCCAGAACTATTCATATTTTGACAAAATGTATATGTTCTCATTTATAGAAATAATTTTGATGAACATTTTATTTAGTGGGAAAATCTCTATCTTCGATTTTGTAATAGTTGTAGGAACACGCCGAAAATTTTCTGAACTTTTCAATTTTCGAATATCCATATAATTCAACGAAACTGAGACACTTTTACGCGTTCTTTATAATACCCGAGGACAAATTTAAATAAAAAATCTGGGGCCATTTTTTTAGAAAAAAAAATTGAAATGACCTTCAGGCTTCATGTAAAGTACCCCACAATTAAAACATCGGTTTTAAAATTAAGGGGTGGCGACATCAGCCAGATCGAGAGGGATATATCAATTTTTGTGAAAATCCTCCTTAGCCGCTAGCGTTGTTTACAGAAAGACGGACAAACGTTTTGCCGTTATTCGATTTTTCGGTATTAAGAACCCACCAAATGTAGATTCTGACTACATAACGTGTTAGAGGAAGTAATTTACTACGAAGAGGATTCCGATTCATCAGAATTGGAGGAACGAGACATTTCATTACCAGGACTCGGCAATAAGAGTTATTTCTGCTGAAAAATCGCCGTTTTTTCACAGCATTGCAATACATTCTCTACACTGCATAAGCAGTAGTGAGGAAGCAAGAAGGGCAATTTGTTGAAAAACGCATCCATAGGGATTGGCATAAAAACCTGATGAAATTACGAGAATGTTGTGGTAAAGGAAAATGCGTTGAGAAATTTTCTTAAGCCAAACCTGCTTTAAATAAAAAGAAATGTTTGTAATCTGTCAGTAACAGAGTGAGACAAAATTGTCTCAAAAGAAATTCACGTAGTACATCTGGAATTAGTACAGTAAAAGAAATGAAAACAGAAACGGAACAGATTCAGTAGAAGAAATCTGGAATGAAATATGGGACATGTCAGATTGTTGTTGGTGGCGCGGCTTCCAACTGTTTGCCCACTTTAATTGCGCCCTGTGTTGAAAGTGTATTCACGTATCGTGACGAAATTCCATAATTACTTGTCGTCCTTCCTCGAAACAGAGGCTCGCCTTTCGTGGAAGCTCCACGCGCTGCGGTCGCATGATGGCGGTCACCGCGCCCAACTCCTCACCGTGCGTTTGACAGACGCGCATCGACTGGGCGGGCGGGGGCGGCGGCGGTGCACGTGCGCGCACGGCCGCCCTCTGAAAAATGCAGCCCGCTCGTCAAATATGGAGGCGAGCGCGCCCCACACTCATGAATCGACATCCGGAGGATTGCTCTCTTTTCTCGCTCATCTCTCTCTCTCTCTCTCTCTCTCTCTCTCTCTCTCTCTCTCTCTCTCTCTCTCTCTCTCTCTCTCTCTCTCTCTCTCTCTCTCTCTCTTTTCTCGCTCATTTCTCTCCCTTCTCTCCTCCTCTCATTCCCTCTCTTTCTCTCTTATCGCTCATTTCTCTCCATTTCTCTCTCTCATTCTCTGCCTTTCTCTCACTTTTCCTCTCGTTCTCTCTTTCTCTTTTTCTTCCCCCTCTCTTTCTATATATTTCTTTTTCTTTCCCTCTCTCGTTCTATATATTTCTCTCTCTCTTTCTATATCTTTCCCTCTCGGCCTCTGCACACGATCTGTATCGCTTTGCCCGTTGTGTTGCTTTGCTGACCGATCTGCTGGATACGATAGGGAATCACTCTTGATATAAAAAGGTGTGTACTGTAAAAATCGTTGTAGAGTTTTGTTCTATTATTATGTAGTTAAGAAATTGTAAAAAACTATATCTTATAAATTCTTGGCTGTTTGGGAGGCGCAGTGGCCTAGACTCTTGAGTTTCATGGATAGAGAAGAATCTAATGTCTCAGAATGCAGTAATATGGCAAAGAAAAATGACAAATAAAAAGCCACGATCTAGGCTGACGCGTACTGGATGGATTTGACTGACAAACCGAAGGGTCATCAGGGTAAAGAATCTATAGTCATTCTTTACAAAAGGATTTATTATTCTAATTCCAATATGTAATTTGTACTCAGGCGTACGTATGAAATATACAGAATACCTCAGAATAAATATTACAAAGTTCTAGAGCGTGACTGTGTGTGTGTGGGGGGGGGGTCGAAAATGATATGAACATGTGCGTGGTGGGTAAGTTCCTATAACGAAGTTACACTTGTGAGATTTGCCCCTGATTGCTAGATTATTCGCAATGCACTGATAGCTTTCCACCCCCAGATAAATATACAAAAATGATCTTCGACTCTTCTACATGCCCTACGAGTATGCAACATCGCACGTCCTCTAAACAACTGTTATGGCACACATAAAGCAGTTTCCAGAGAATGAGTTTGAAGATTTTCTTGTACAACTGTTAATGCGTATTAACAGGAAGCGACATTTTCCGCTTTACAGTTATAGTGATTTCTTAGACGTATAAAGCATTAAGAACTCAAGCTGATAATGTACTTATACCAAAAATCTTTTTTTGGGGGGGTATGAACTTTTTAGAGGACGTATGTCATTTATTATGAGACATCATAATGATTGAATTGGAAGGTAACTGCATGTAATACTCTCTCCCCCTCTCCCTCTCCCTCCACTCCCCTCTCCATCCCCCTCCCCCTAAATTAATAAATTCCTGGCGTAAATAGAGGTATTGTCCAGCCGGATCCTCGTACGAACGGTATATTTGTCAGCTCACAAGAAAGAAACGGACGATCCTTGAGATAGGAAGTATATAAGCGCTCAACTAGACAAACAAAACAGAGCTAGCCAACCAAATTAATTAAATAGGAGTAAACATAAATTGAGAGGGAGTAGCGGATACTGTCACAATATTTTAATCAAAAATTTAACACACAAATTATTCTAGTAGTAATGTTTAGTGAAACATTAACATACAAACTTGCAGGTACGAATAAACACTGGTTTTCACAAATGAACAAAATGAGTATGCAAATTGGTATTTATACGACCAATTGATGTGTACCGAAACAAGTTTTAAACGCATCGTTAACAAACCAAACTATGATTTTCACATACTTTTATAACACGTTATTCACAAACATGGATTTGCCAAATTCATTAGTGTATGTCCGCAGCTTCAAGATATTAAACAAGCACACTTATTCATAATGTCAAAATTTAAGGCAATATACGGCTCGCCTATTTATTAAAGAATACAAAAAATATCAATGCAGGAGTAGAGTAATAAGAGAAAAAGAAGAGAAAGTGAAGAAAAGTCTAAGAAGAAGAAGAAGAAGAAGAAGAAGAAGAAGAAGAAGAAGAAGAAGAAGAAGAAAATATTTATGAAGACGGAGAAGACGACGGAGAGACGTTGAAGACGACTAAAAATAATACGATGAATGCTGCAATAATAAGGAAAAGATTAATGAAATAACGTATGTTCATTGCTGATTCCTCTGTTTCAGCCATTGAAAAGGCCAAACAGACACATGACAAGGCTCAGTCGAAGGCAATACATTATCTCTCGCATTACCAAGGAGAAGAGAGGACCTCGGCGACCCACATTCGACTGTTTGCTCGTTTTTTATAGGTTTACACTTTTTAGGAAACTGAAAATTATTGATATTGTTTACGTTAAGATTTGCGTTCAAAATGTTATGCAATTTATCATAAGTGTTAGAATTTGAGGTATTAATGTTTTTGGCAATAAATCAAAAGATAAGAAATATTTACTCAAAAACTTAATTTTAACAATAGATTTCCGATATATTTGTAGAATTTTAAGTCTTAGTATAATATAGTTTGATACATTACTGTGTTCTAATCATACATTACTTGGCATACAAATGTAAAAACGTTTTGCAACAAATGTAAACACTTTTTGCAACTCAAGATAAATTTTGATGCGATAAAGTCAATCTATTTTGTGTGGAGAGCCTAAAATTATTTTTTTGTTTACCTTAATGCTGATGTATGTTATCAGTTATATCTATTTATTAATTTGGAAGTATCACCAAAAACATCAATAAAATCTAAACTCAGGCGATGGTTCCCAGAGGCCTCCCTCCGTAGTTAATGCGCGGAATCATTTGGGCCTTGGTATTTCTAGGATTAAAAATAAACGTTTAATTAAAAGTTAATACTGCGAGTTCAATTATGCAAAAGAAATAATCGTTCCATTGTAATATTTATTATAGAATGCATCATTACCTTTCTGTATTCTCTTCCACATAATTTTTTAAATATGAATCATAAAATTAGCATCCATTAGTAATTTAGTTTCAATATACTTTAATTTAAAAAGTTTATTTCTACCTCTTTTTCTCCTATTAAAATCCGATCACCAGCACACACGCACACGCACACACACACACACACACACACACACACACACACACACACACACACACACACACACAACCAGTGCTTCTCAGCTGGAAGTACGCGAATCACTAGTGGCAAGCGATGTGGTCAAAGATGGATCGTTAGAAGACCATGCTACGACGAAATATGTATTTATTCACTTGTGTTTACATAGTGTTCGTAACACATAAATTATATTTTGTTCGTTTCACATCAATTGTTTCCTATCCAATGTTTTTAATTTTCGTTACTAGAAAAACACCTGCAACGAAAAACCTTTTTTTAGTTGTATGTATTAAGGATTTTTTTTGTTGAATTTTATTGAATTTATTTGAAACCTCAATCATAGTTCTTTAAGCTTTGGTAGTACTCAAATTGAACTGGGAATATCAAAATGGTACGCAAGTTTGGAAAGGTTGGAACTATTGGTAAACAAAACACGAGCGAGTCCGGTGTGGACATTTCTCACTTTTCGCCTTTTCAGTAATATCGATACCCAACTCCAACCTTACCGATAAACCCTACGATTTACTGTAATGTTCTGTAAGTCATGTAAGTAAGAGCATATTACAGTGTTTCAGTGAAGTTCGAGTAAATCAAGAAAGTTTATTAATAAGCAGTGAGACATATTGTGAGATCGTGCGATGCGAAATCGCCTAGAACAACAAACCGAATATTTAATTCTAGGTACAACTCCATATTCTCAGATCAACTCCCCTGCTACACTGATCATTCTTACTAAGGAGTAAAGACTCCAAGAAGAACTAAGCTCCCTCAAAACGTACTAGGTCGAGAAAAGTGTAATTTTGTAGAAGAAAAAAATTTCGAAGGCCCCATTGGGAGCTTCCAAAATGACATTTTAAGAACCTAGGACGCACCGCTCCAAGATAAGCAGTGAGCAAAGAAATGGGAAAAGAGAACGAATATGAAAGTACATCAATCTCGATGATGTACTTTCATAACTCGCACTTGTACTTCATCATGGGAAATTCATCCGGGGTGGGCACCTAGGCGCTAGCCTCTATCCGCATCCCCACAGACGTACAAGTGCGCCCTTCGGTTGTATCTGGGTCCCGCCCGGTCGCAGTTTACCCTGCCCAAACAATGCCTGGGTCGGGCCGCCCTGCCAGCTCAGAGCTCCTAGCTATCCAGGCTAGTACCGGAGTTAAATGAATGCGCCACTCACAAGTCGGGGCAAGTCCCTCTTCTAAGTCCCCGGTATTGGGACATGACGAAGCCAAGAGCCTAACAGGGAGCCATGCGAACTAAGATTCGGGCGGCTCAGGGCCCCTTCCTGTCTCCTCACAGCTATTACCCTCCTTCTATCAACGTATCGCAGGGACATTGCCAACCTGACAGGGAGGTTCATGTTCCCCTTTGGACTTCTATATGTGGGATTCGGAGCATTCTGAAAAATGTCCTTCGCCCAAATTTCGACGCGCCAGAGGCTCAACTAATGGGTTACCGGTCCAACCCGACAACACAGAGCTTAGCATTACCTACTCTCTGCAATCTGCTAACGACGAGAATCCCACCGTGAAACTCAGGGTCCAGGTGGACATTTTGAGTCTCCATCACAGACCATTCCCGCCTCAGCGGTCATGATCCCCCCTCCTGCGAGGAAAAATATTCAGTTTCCACGCAGAATTTTTAATCAGGAACCCTTATTTCCAAAACATTAGGGAAGACGCACTAACTTAATAACATGGACCCGGAGCGACGCAGGTGCACGATTGGGTAAATTTTCCTCTCTCGTGGCAACATATGTCCCAAGCAACAGCCGCCACTTCGCCAATTTTTGTCACTGGAAGTCTGAAAGGCTCTCCATCGCGCAGAGGGGAGTCGCCTCTTCGTTCTGTTTACGTTTGCAAATAGCGGGGGTTCGTCGGGGAGCGGGCGGGGGCGGGGGCGTGACAGGGGGCGGGGCCCGAGGCGGGCGAGGGGTCGGCCGTGCGCCGCGCTGCTCGCCCTTCCGTGTGACCTACATCGCCGCTGGGCTTTGCCGCCGCCGCCGGAGGAAGAAGTATCGAACGAAGACAGACAGACGGACGCTGGCAGCGCGCGCGTCGCCCAACGGCGCGAGTAACGAGACGAAATGAAGGGAAGGCGCTCGCGAGATGGAAAGGGCGCGGGCGCGAGCGACGCCTCGCGCCGTGGGGATCTCAAGGGACGGTTTCGAATGGACCCCATCTTGCTGCACATTTTTTGGATGGATTGATGTATTAGTGATTCCTGACACTTCTACTCCTAAAATCATTGAGAGCGTAGGTTTCCGCGGCCGGAGTCAGTAGCTGCTTGGCTGTCCGGCAGACGCCGCGTCCTAGGCACAGGTTACATCGTTTCGGCTGCGGGCAATTTGCCCTGAAGGAGGTTGCAAATGGCGGCTGAAAAGTGCTATTGCCTGTAGCCCGGAAAGCCAAGTAGCTCCTAAGGTCATCAGTTCCGTAACGGTGATGCATGTATTTTCCTCGAGAGGTGACTGTGATCTCCCTTCCCCCAAGATGCTGAGATGTGACGCCGACTTACCGTCGGCTAGTGCCATTTGCCCCAGCCAGGACAAGCTCTAAGCTACCGATCGGTCTTTCGGCATGTGTGATAGGGTAGCGCATTTGTGAGTGTAAGAGTGAGGATAAGACAAGGAAAAGGAAGGAAAGGTCGCCCTCCAACCTTGGTCCGTTTGTTAAGGCTTGGCATTGGGCTCCGGCATTCGCCTGGTACTGATCAGAGAAACCTCAGAAAACTCCCAATCAGAGCAGCTGGCCGCAAGAATTCTCCTCCAGACAGTAACTGAACATGACCTAGCTAACTAGCTAGTGTCGAAACTCCTGCCACCTTTGGGACTCGATTCGAGAACCTCCTCGGTCAGAGCCACAGCAGTGACATCTGTTGTTGTTGTTTGTTTTTTGTTGTTGTATTTTTGGATCGGGAACCTGTATAGCATCACTGTCCTTATTATACTAACCCGCCCATTCCAATACCTTCATAGTCCCCTTAGGCGTCCTACATCCTCGAGGGAAAAGAAGCATCGGTAGACCCAAAAGAAGTGATCAACGAGTCGCAACAGACCAACAGATCTAATGCCTGATAAATAAAAGATCAATTATTTATTCTATTTATATATATAGAATAAATGTTACTAACTTCTAGAGCACGTAGCTGGGGTAAAAGATGATCACATTTTGCCAATAAATGTGTGGTGAGAAATTTCATTTTACGAAGATACACACGTGACATTTGCTCCTGATTTATAGGCAACCCATCACGCGCCAGCGTTTGGCAGGTCATGTTCTGACGCAGGCCAAGATACGTCGCGTACCCGCCAAACACCAAAGTAAGATGAGTTGCCTAAAAATCTGGGGCAAATAACGCAAATTTGTGTTTTCCTTCCTATGGCCTTTATTCAGCCGAATGCCGGTTACCCTTTACGTCTTAATAGGACGCATATTCGACCTTACACTAGACAGCAACACACTTGCGGGCCCCTCTGATTTGCGTCAGCAGAACGCGAGGCCCTCCGCGACATCACTTACATGAGAGACAATGGACAAACAACCATGCCTAAGGTGAGACTCGAACCCGCGACCCTTCTGACGGAAGCGCCGAGTTGGTACACGCTCTTAGCCACCTCGGTCATCCAGGACAGCATGCATTATGTAACTGAGTGAAATGAAATTTCTCACACATTTTCAGCGGGAAAAAGACCCCACAACATGCCTCCAAAGTTTGCAAAATTATTTCTCGGACATCCTGTATATTCCGAACTTCAATATGTGCTCTATAAAGATTCACGGGATCCTACACTCACGTCAGTGTGACTAAAGCCAGTTTCAAATTCACTTTTAAATCAGTTTATAACTGTTATGAACTATTATCAATTACCTTCTTGCGTTTATCCAAACGACCAAAGTTTCAGAAAATACGAAGTATTATTTTAGAATGCTAATAACCTACTTCCTCAAAACTCCGTAAACCAACTTAAAAATAGTATCTAATATTACATATTAATAACGTGAAAATTCGTGGGAACCAAAGGATAGCTCAAAGAGAAACATCGAAGTCGAGAGTATTGATGTGTATTTCAAAAATATCTTTCAGATTTTGAATTTAGCAATGCCTCCAAATTTTATTTCCCTCGTAGAATATTCAAACGCCCACTTTTAGGGAATTTGTAGACTTTATAATCTGGCCCATGTTTGGAAATACTGTCGAGATTACAAAAGCTCATCTGCATCCTGAAGCAGTATTCAACAAATCCTGTTATTTTGCAGAGCAAACAACCTCATGAAGGTCATATAAAGAATGAATAGCGAGTGATAGTAATATCAGGTTTTTCTGTCTCGCTGATTTCAAATTCTGACCATTGTAGAATGTCATCCATAAAACAAATAAAGTCGTATTTGCGCACTCATTACCTCCCTCCCCCAGCAACATCCACTGTGTGTCGAAGAAACACTCCTGACGGCGGCGCTGGCGGCAGGGCTGGCGGAGTGAAGCGGGGTGCGTTTTTGTTTGTTGCTGAAGTCGTTAATTCCGTATGTGTAATGCACGTTTTTCCTCAAGAGGTGGCGGTGATCTTCCCCCGCTAGATGGTGATATCTGGCGCCGTCCTACCGTCATCTACCGGGATTTTCCCAAACCAGGTATCTCCCACCAGAGGGTCACTGTTCCGGTCGGGACAAGTTCTAGGTTCCCGACTGGTCTCCCGTCATGTGAGGTAGCAAAATGTAAGTGTGTGAGTAAGCAAGGGGTCGGAGAGGACAAGAAATGGGAAGGATAGATCGCGCGCGGTCCGTGGCCCATTTGGTATGGTACTGCTCCGGCATTCGTCTGGGGTCGGTCGGAGAAACCGTGGAAAACTAGCAGAACATGTGGCCCCTAGAATTCTCCTCCAGGTAGCAACAGAACTCGACTCAGCTATCTAGCTAGTGTGGAAAACCATGTCACCGTCGGGTCTCGAACTTCGGTCCTCCCGGTCAGAGGCGCTGCAGCGACATCAGTGGATGTCCGTAACCACCTCTCCCAGTGCGGCGGCAGCTGGAGTAAACAGGCGAGGACAGCAGTGCTCGGAAGCGAGCGCATTCAGTGCACTGCTCGCTCAATCAAGTTGATGTGAAAGCTGCGTCTGCGAATTCGCCGCGCAGAAAGTCCATCGCTGCGAGCACAAAGGCGACTTGCGGGCCGCACCGCCCAGTAATAAGAAGATGGACAAGTTGCTGAGCGGTCGCGAGGGACGACCACCCAGAGAGCTGTAACAGCAGCGGCTGGGCCCGAAGAGTTGGTCGCAAGGCTACGCCCTTCACTCAGCATACATAGTCACACACGAAGACTCCCTATCACTTTATCATTTGTAAATGCTTTTAAATAGTGGTTTTAAGTCTTATGTTAAGTTCTTACAAGTTAAATTTTCATTTAATAGTCACGTTTTCTCATAAGAGCTGCATCTCTATATTAACAATTATCAGTCTTCTCTACATTTCTGTTAGCATAAAGAGTTTTTCGTACAACCCCAGTTCTTCAAAAACTAATTTGTTATGTAGTAGATTAGACTGGCGTAGAGGGTAGCGCCCGGTTACCGGCCTTCCTACTTCAGCTAGGTCGACACTTTCGGCCATGTATTCTTTGAGGTACACAATAAACGCATACGGTGTCCCTCGCTGCGTCTTTGCTTTCATTGCACCGCGCTTTCTTCTGTTCTGCCCCCGGTGCCTGGCGCACAAAATGAACACAGGAATGCTACTGAAAATCCGTCAAAATTTGACGGTAACTGAAAAAACCCACAGAAGGAACTGTTCTTTTTAACTCTAGAACTTTAACATTTTCCTTCTCTTTCAACCCTTAATGTTTTTGTCCCCAACATAATTAACTGGTGTTTCAGAATAAACGAAAATACCTTTCGTTTCAATATATTTCTTTTTGTTCTGCCAAGCACTGAATTGGTGGTGCATTTTAGCTGTTCTCGAAATATGCCTTAGAAGCATCTTTTCAGTAAAATGAACCAATAAGCGGATCATAGAGCAGGAATTTTCAGACATATTTGACGTGAAAATTCTAGCAACGCTTCACATGGGCTAGCATAACTGGTATTTAAAAAGTAGACTTCATCGCGAATAAGATATCTGCACTTTGTTGTAATTTGCATGTTTTGCTGTCATAAGCTTAGTAAACATTACTATTACCACACACAGACTTTCGCGAGCCATGAGACGAAACTACTCGCCAAACAAAATGATGACCAAATGACAGCAAACAAGTGATATTTCTATTAATTCTGTGATCTTATTAAATCACACACACACACACACACACATGTGTGTGTATGCGTGCGTGCGTGGGTGTAGTAAATCTCAACAAGAAACCAACTAAATAAAGAAATATACAGAAAATGCATGTGTCTGTCTATAATTTCAAATTAACTATTTTATTAGCTCATATTGTTATTTATACAAGAGCTGTCTGTTACATGACATAAAAAGTAATTCAATGTTTTTAAAATTTTTCTGCCTGTCTGTTGTTTATCCTAGCCCATCTGGAGTTTGCCAAAATAGATTTTGGCATTGTTTTCACTAAAATGTAGAATATTTTGAACAGAATAGTTTGAACCTTTGACCTTCAGCGGCCGCGGTCGCAGTCGTTTCCGCAAGCAAATAGCGACACGGGATAAACAAACACGCGGCGCAGGCGGGCGGGCGTTTTTGCGGCGCGACAGCGCATGCGCGAAGCGTCATGTGGGGGCTGGGGCGGCCGCGCCCTGCCGTCTGGGGCGGCATCGGCCCCGGCCACTGACGCACGTACGCCGAGGGGGTGCAACGCGAAGGAAGCAGCCACTGGTGGTGCGACATGCACAGCAACACATCCACGTTGACAAACAGCGATGTTCATAATGAGGGAGCGGATTTTAATAAATGTCATTTTAAAATCATGTCATATCAGTATAGGAATTCATTTCAGGTTTTCACAAAACGAAATGATCCATTTTTATAAGTCCTTGTTTTGCATTTTTCGTCCATTTCGCCTATTAAGTCATTTTTACCTTTTCCCGTCATTTGTGCAATTTTCTCTAATTTCATCTATTTTAATGTCATTTTAATAGTACTTTCTACAAATAATATTTACGAGATGCAACAAATGTTCTTCACAGAATTCTTCAGTATAGCATATTTAATTTAGTTTGAACCTTTGACCTTCAGCGGCCGCGGTCGCAGTCGTTTCCGCAAGCAAATAGCGACACGGGATAAACAAACACGCGGCGCAGGCGGGCGGGCGTTTTTGCGGCGCGACAGCGCATGCGCGAAGCGTCATGTGGGGGCTGGGGCGGCCGCGCCCTGCCGTCTGGGGCGGCATCGGCCCCGGCCACTGACGCACGTACGCCGAGGGGGTGCAACGCGAAGGAAGCAGCCACTGGTGGTGCGACATGCACAGCAACACATCCACGTTGACAAACAGCGATGTTCATAATGAGGGAGCGGATTTTAATAAATGTCATTTTAAAATCATGTCATATCAGTATAGGAATTCATTTCAGGTTTTCACAAAACGAAATGATCCATTTTTATAAGTCCTTGTTTTGCATTTTTCGTCCATTTCGCCTATTAAGTCATTTTTACCTTTTCCCGTCATTTGTGCAATTTTCTCTAATTTCATCTATTTTAATGTCATTTTAATAGTACTTTCTACAAATAATATTTACGAGATGCAACAAATGTTCTTCACAGAATTCTTCAGTATAGCATATTTAATTTCTTCGCTCAGAAATTGTAATGTCAGCAGTTGTAAGTTTGTAATCTAAGATTCTGTGACTTCTTAACTAACTAACTTAACTTCTGTGACATTAACCATTGTCGGTTCGGCGGATTTCACGATAATTAAAGACAAAGATTTCCTGATCCAGTCCAAACCAAAACTTTGCAAGATGAGTTCACTTGAACGAAAGAAAGAAGCCTCGATTACATCAGTAACATATCCAACAGCTTGAGTTGTTCATCTAAACTGGTTTTCATCAATTTTTTACGTCATTTTCTTTGCTTTTAGGGCATTTTAAAACACTTTAAGAGCATTTTATTGGCATTTTTGGTGATGTTCTAGGCCATCAAAACCCGCCCCCTATTAATAATACATCGACCAAAAACATCAATGTTTTTAAACATCAATGTTTTAACGCTGGTTTAGTATTTTCCAACATTAAATTTGGGAGCAACTAAATTTCATTTGATAGTGCACGTGTAGGCTCAAAACAAAGCTATAAAACGTTTCTTCATGTAAAAAGTACGATGAACAATGAAGGAAATACTAGGTCGTCAGGATCATCTCGGGCGACGGGTATTGTACTTGATGAAAGTAGTACTAAGTTAGTTATTATTTCATATTTTAACTTTTACAAAATTGTGATCATGAATTTTTCCATAATTAACATCGAAAAATGAAAAGCATCGAGCACAAAACATCGATGTTCCAAAAACATTTGATTCAATATATGGATATTTAAAACATCGATGTATTTATAGACACATCGGTGTTTTGAAAACTTCAACATCGATGTCGCATCCCTAACAGCCACTCCACAAAAGGCAACAATTTGTACTAACGCCGTTTCATTAATAGCTATGTATGCTCCAAGGCCGTTAAAAGGGTTCTAACGATCGAGCGACGACAAAAAGCCTGAAGGCGTTTCGTTCGAGGGTCTCAGATTTACTTATTTACTCATTAGCTAGATGTTAACTTCACTCGGTTTGTCTTTCCATATTTGCCTCTCATAATTCCCTTTCATATTTCCCTCCATGCGAGAACGTTCAACTTTTCTCATATTACCCTTCTAACCACGATCGTCTCAATCCAGGTAAGTCATATCAAGTTCCGTATCGTATGCAGTGAAAGGCAATAATTTATCAGGATTTTAAAAAAATAATGCATTTATTAGATCCTATAAATTAATAACATCAATTTAATCACTACAAATTTTATACTATTAACATTTCTCAAAAAATCAACTTTATAAATAAAATCAAATGTGTGTGGGAAACGCACATTCCACTTCGATTATTACGCATTTATCCAGCAGGTAGAATGGAGGCGAGTAATTTCATTTATTAATGTTAGTGCACAAGTAAGAAGTCAATTGTTTACGTTACGGGTTGAGTGAGACATTTGCTACGAAAACAAACTCATTGCGAAAATTTTACTCGGGAAAATAAATTATCTCGCATACATGCGCGGTTTCATATTTATAAAGTATTTTTGGTGGGAATAGCTGCATTTGAAATATATCCCATTGTAAGGTTATAAAAAAGCCCCCAAACTTTACAAAAGTGCACAAAAAATTCATTTTTTAAATAACAAAATTAACTAGTTTTAATAGTGCCTCAAGAACTGTTATGCATTACGTAAAGGTTAAACAAATAAGCCCTTTGGTACAGTTGACACATGTATTTATAAACAATCAACACAAATCGACATTGCAAAATTTATCGGGATTTACGCCTTTAATAATGACTCGCAGAATCTGTTAGAAAAAATGTTTGATTGTAAACAATGAGTTTATATCTCCAATTAAACTTTAATTCCTTTTTAAATGCCTTTTTATTGTTGTGAGCCTTCCACGTTTTCTATAATGATTCTTGGTGCCTGCGATGGCAGACCACAACATCGAACATCTAACTGCAGAAATTCAAGGGGTGAACTAAGACAAAGTACGGAAAATCTTGGAGGTTATATAGTCCGAAATTTGTTAAAAAAAATAAAGTATTTGTCATCTAAACATATACATATTTTCCCTAGCACAAATCATTCTCAATTAACTATCAACGAAGAAACATTGAGCATGCCTAAATTCATGGAGTATAACATGTTTTACAGATATACATCGATCTTTTATTCATTCGGCATTCACCGGATAGTCCAGCATATTCTACACGCTTTACATTTTTTTTTAAATTAACGCATACCAACGTTTACATATTGGAATTTCAAGCATTAAAAATATTATGACGGATTGACGCATATATGCTTTCTTCTCTCGATAAGTTTTGAAAAAAATGCGTATTTAATTGATACGCCTGACATTCATTCCACAGCAGGAAAGTTTGCCGTAACGAATTCCAGCAACCAACCTCCCCACCCCGAAGTCGGTGGTGAATTCACTCTCTCCCAACGCGCAGATGAAAAAATTCGCTGCAATCTTCCGCGCCGTTCGCTGCCGCTGGCGCTGGCGCGGCGCTTCCTCCGAGAACAAGAGAGCGGCCCGGGGCGCGCGCGCGGATGATCAATACGCGGCTCCGGCGAGCGGCTGCGAGGGGCCCGCCCCGCCCCGCCCCCGCCCGACGCCGTCCCTGCCGCCCGGGGCCTCGCTTCCGGCCGAACACGCGATGCCGCGCCACTCCGTCCAGATTCGTCTCGCTCCCGCCCGCTGCCCTTCGCGCCCAGCGGAGGATCCTCCCGACCGCCCCCGTTCACAGCGCCCCCAGCTGCGCCGCCCCGGCCCCGCCCTTCGCCACGCCCGCCCCGCCTCGACCGGCCCGCCACGTCCGCCCCGCCTCGTCCGTCCCGCCACGTCCATCTCGCCACGTCCGGCCCGCCCTGTTCGCCCTGCCACGTCCGCCCCGCCTCGTCCGTCCCGCCACGCCTACAACGCCCGGCACTCCCCCCCACGCCCCTCCCCGTCCAGCCGCCGATCTATTAGTGCTCTGCGACGCGGTGTTCGTCTGCAAAACTACTTTTTTTCCTGTCTTTTCCTACCGCGCTACTCTTTCCTTCATCTCACGCTCTTTTCTCTTCCCGCCACGCTCATGGATCTATTTATTTATTTATTTATTTATTTATTTACGTCAAAAAACAGTTAAAAACTGCGTATGACGGGCTATGGGGAAAAGTGAATTGTGTGCACATTTTCAAAATTCTGTGATCCCTACACTAAATCATATACTACTTAAGTTTTGAATTTTGAAAGGGAGAAAAAAAAACAAAAAAACTCCCATGTAATAAAATAGATTTTCAAGGATAAATAAGCAATAAATTTTGAATTTTGAAAGGGAGAAAAAAAAACAAAAAACTCCCATGTAATAAAATCGATTTTCAAGGATAAATAAGCAATAAATTTTGAATTTTGAAAGGGAAAAAAAACAAAAAACTCCCATGTAATAAAATCTATTTTCAAGGATAAATAAGCAATAAATTTTGGCTCTTATTACTTCCTGCCGCGACAACGTGGAAACGATAATTTGAATAATTGTATTTCCCACTGAATTCTAGAAGACGTGCACAGAAAATGAAGTTACATTTATGTCCAGAAGCAAAACAAGGGGCCATCTCAGCATTTGCTCAATGGATCAGGGAAACTGGACGAAAAACCTGATCGAGATGGGGGTCATTGACCCGGAAGCTGTGTTACAATAGTTGTTACAGGTTGTTTATACTCATTTATACAGTCCAAATGGTAATTAATGCATTATGTATCATTGTTAAAATTAATGTTACTTTTCTTGTGATGCTCAGTATAGTCTCTAATTGTATAGAAACAGTTATGCAGCAGAAACGATTTCACTTGTGATTTAAACTTTTCTATTGAATTTAATCGTTTAATGTCATCTGGCAAAGTGTTGTAAAATAATGTACATGTATTGTATGTGAATTTTTTGTAATGAGCTGTTGATACTGTCACCTGATGAATATGATTTCTACGTCGAGTGTTATAGTAATAGACTTCGGCATTTTCTGAAAATATATTCCCGCCCTTAAGCAAGTCATTTTTTACAAAAACCACTGATTCGTAAATAAAAAGACCCGGTAATGGTAGAATTCCTAGATTAATGAAGATAGGCTTACAAGAATCACGTGGGTGGGATTTGGTTATTATTCGTACAATTCGTTTTTGTAATCTAAAAGTCTGGGAGCTATAAGATGTATTTCCCCAGAATATTATGCCATATCTCAGGCGGTGCCGATCTCTTCCTATCTGACCCTTTTCTCTTCCCACTTCTCTTTTCTTTTTTCTCGCCACTCTCTTTCCTCTCCTTTCATTTCTTCTTCATATCTTCCATCTATCTCCTTTCTCTTTCTTCGTCATTTGTCTCATTCTACCTCAGACCATTTCTCTCCCCCTTGCTTTTAATATCTTCCACCTGCCTTCCCCATCTCCCTTCCTCTTCTCTTTCCTTGTACTGAAATTCTGCCGATATGATTTGGGTCTCTTACCATATTTCCTCCATTGCAAACGTCCTTCACTCGCCTCCCTCCAAGCTCCTTTCTCTATGTCAGTATTCAATATTTTCTTCGGGTGGCCTCCGCTCTCATCTAAATCCCCTTCAACATCGAATTATATCTTCCTAGTATTACCAGCTTCCTGCAGTTCTAACCCTTATCAACATCCCGAACATTTCAAAATTTCATTTCCTCTACCTTAACACGTCCATCCACCTCGTCGTATCGTCTGTTATTTCGTAGATCGTGGCACCTAATGCGAAGTTCACCAACCTATTTCTTCGCATGCGAACCCTATTTACCGTCCTTAACATTTTTTTCAACTGCATTTGGGAAATATTCCAGTTCAGACCAACTCTTTGTTCATTTATCCCCATCGCTTCGATTTCCTTTTTCCTTCCTCCTATTTACATTAAACAGTATTCTTTTCTTCCTCGTGGCATTCGCTTCCATTGTGCGGCCCTCCACCTTTGCCTGCCGTACATTCCTCGCCCTCCGCATCACTTTCTTTCCAGCATTTTGCAATCGCTGTCCTTACTCCCTGTTGCCGTCGTCTACTTGCTCATCAAGATTCATCGCATCCTTCCCAGTTCCTTCTTTGGACTTGTACATCTCGCTTCCTCTGTGCAGTGCTGCTCCTTCTCATTTCCCTGCCGTACGCCCGGATGTTGCACTTTGACCTTTGACCTTACTTTCCCCATTATTCCAAGTATCATTTTATTCAAATCTACTACTCTGCAACTCGGAATAATGAATTATTCCTATTTCTGTCCGTGTTTCTGAATCCCCCCATGGTCTGTTTCATCTACCTCTGTACTCTTTCTTTTTCCTTTGTTTCGCTCATGTCCATTCCGCTGCGCAATTCCATTGCTTTCGATTTTCCCGTCCTGCTCTCCAACCTGTCGCTCCATCGATTACCTTCCGGACCCCATTACTTCCTTTCCCAGAGTTTCGTTTCATTCAAGCTCACTGCTTCGTTACCTTTTTCCATACGCCCTCTGTCGCCGCCCTTTCTGTAGGCGCACCTTCACGCCACGATCCTTGTGGTCCACCTCCGTTTTCCCTTTCGTCTCATATATGTCGCCCTTGTTGCGCTGTTTCACTCCTCCAGATTTTCCCTTCTACACATCGAATTTTCACTTCCATTTTAACCGCCCGTTTCCCGTTATTTCCTTTCGCTCTCTTCCGTTTCCTTTCATCAACGTGACCTCTCTCTGTTACGTACGCGCATCTGAACGCCACGATTCGTCTGGCCCTTCTCCGTTTTCTCTTTCGTCTCATATATCTCGCTTTCGCTACGCTGTTTCACCCTTCCGGATTTTCCGTTCTACACATCGACATTTCATTTCAATTTCCAACCGTCCGTTTCCTAGTATTTCCTTTCCCCGAGCGTCGTTTCACGGAAAGGCTCTGTTCATGTCCTCTGCCCCTGCTATGTACGCGCACCTGAACGCCGCTCCTCGTTCGCCTCGTGCATCTGGCTCCCGCGGCGCAGTTCCGCTCTCCCCCCCCCCCCCGGCGCGGGGCGGGGCGGGGCGGGTTGGTCCTCCGCGGACGCCGCAGCCCATCTCATCTGCCCGCCCCCGCAACGAGATCAATCACGCCCGCCGTTTCCATGGCTACTAATGTCGGCCCGATTCTGCCAGCAGCTGCTGCCGGCGCGCGTTGCTAAGTAACGGAAACTGTAGGACAAACGCTCGCGCGGAAGTGCGCGGGGCGCGCGCCCAGCGACCAAGCGGCCCCGCGCCACGGCCTCCCACGGCGTCTTCTGCGTAATATCGCCGCGCATGCGCCTTGCACCAGCCAGCGCTGCTCAGCCGCGATGCCTGCCCTCTGCCCTCGCTCCTTTGCGTCTCTGACCACGTCCCCGACGTATCCATTGAGATCAACAGGCGAATATGCATGTTTCTAAACGAAAATATAAAGTTTTTTGTTTTAATTTATTACTTTTCGTTCGGCAATTATGTCTTTTGAGGGTTTTCAGGTACATCATCATATACGGCTTCCTAGGATATGGCCATCCTTATGTCGCGGTTGGTTTCTGAACTGTACTGGAGGGTTTTGACTTTTGTTCTGTCATTAAAGGTTGGTATACTGGTGGAAAGGTTCGAGGGAAAAGCAAAGTTAAAATAAAGTTTGAGTTGTTGAATATTTCAACTTGACGGGGTTAAAGTTTCCAAATAACATATTTACAGGGAAGGCGAAAATAATGAATTACTTGAGATAATTGGATTAGAGTTGCTGTGGTTCAAGTTATTGAGATTGTGGTTTTCATTCATATTAATATATGACTTCGAAAAATTTCCGTTTTTATTTCATAAGAATTATTTCTCAAGAAATTCAATTTCATGTACTTGAAAATAGTGTTTACAATTCTTTTCTTTTAAATGAATCATGAAAATTATGAACATTTTAAAGTAATCATGAGAATAACAGTGTATTCGTCGGGAAAATGCGATTTTCTTAGAATATTACAAATGCTGTCAAAAAAGTACGCACTATGCAGCGAATATCGTACGTGTATAAAAGGAGCTGTAATTTTGGTAATAAATGATAGGGAGAGAATATTCGATAGAAGTACATTAGAATTAAAGAAAATGTACCCTAGTCATACTACAAAATGGGATGCAATGTGAGTATGTACCATGAAGGTTGCCAACATCGAAAGAACTTCTTTTTTGTTTACTCCAAGTCGATCCATCCAGGAACAAACACAACTCGACAATTCTATTGTCAATCTACTGCGATCCACTTTGCGAACAATTAAGTAGAACCACATTTACAGGCGCCGAGAGACATGCTCGATCATTCTCGCTTGCCCGTGGATGGGCCACTTGGGTTTCTCTCTCGCATCCTTTGCTTCCCCCGATGCTGCCACCACTTCGTGCCACGCCCACCCACCCCCACAGCCCTTCCAGCCGCAGAAGCTTCCCTCACCCCCACCCCGCTCTTTGTTTCTTGCCCGCGTTCGTAAACACTGAAGCAAAAGCGCAGCAAAAACAAACATAATATGTTTACTTTATATTTGTCTGTTAATTCTCTTAATATGTTGTCTCTGACCAATTTTCAAAGACAAAATTCACTACCTATGCTTTCTTTCATAATAATTTTTATAACAATTAATGTAATAAAAATGTATTATGAAAGAAAGTACATGAAGTGAATGATTTAATTGTGATAGATTTAATTTGAATGATACTATTGAAGTGATTGATTTAATTAGAAAATTGGCCAGAGAAAACATATTTGTATAAATTCTCTCAATTTTAATTAATACTCTCGGTTTTATGTTTTTCTTTGTTTTGAATTACATAACAGTTCTCCGCGTTGTTTTTATTTCTGGAAGTGCATTAATATTGAAAAATATTAAGAGTTCTTCAATCACAATTTCAATTTATTAATTTCACAGAATGGAAGAGAAAATAAATAATGACGTACGATAACCATCGTACTAACGACGATAACTAATAACTAACGACGTATTTCAATTATCTGGGATGAATTACAAGAGTCTGTGACCTCGACAGCTTACTGGCATTCACTATGTTATCAAACGCATACATTTTCTAGAATTCTGAGTTTTGCTGGCAGAAAGCATTTAAAAAATATGGGCTGTCAAAATCCATTGAGAATACATAATCTAGCTGATGTGGAAATGAAATTCTCCGAACTGAAATTAAAGCTGATGAAATATAGTAAATGAATTTGTATAGCCATTACTGAAAGATAAGTGATTTATTTATTTTTATTTATTTATTACAGGTTTTACAAATACAAATAAAGTAAAATAACACTACAGATTGCACAAATATAAATAATGTAAAATAACATTACTTCGCAGAGGACAAAGTCCTGTACGCGAACCTGCATTTGATTATCAGATTATTTATTAGAACCGCTCATATGATTATCAGATTATTTAATTCCAGAATAAGTTTTCTCTAAATTCTTAACACCTAAAATCCGAAAGAGAAAAAACGTCGACTTACTTAATAATGGCGTTGCGTCAGAGATAGTCACAAGCCAACCATCCATGAAATTTGAGATATTGTTACAGATCTTTAGTGTAACATATTATCTTCAGAGCATTGATGCACTTTCATTTTCATTTCACTGCAAACAAATATGGCCTACTTTTCCGTGATTTGGTGATTTTGGATCGTTTAAACGTATTGTCTTCTTCAGACGTTGGTAGTACTAGGCTACTTTACATTTTATTTGGTATCTGACGCCATTCTAAAGGATGAATCTTTGTTCAGGAATGTTCTAGTGCAGAATGCTGAAAAGCTCAAATTAAGAAACAAATAGTTTAATCAGCAAAATAGTCAAAACGATTACTAACACTGCAACTGAAAAAAAATTATACTTAAGAATTATTTTTATAAAAAGGAAATCATCTTAGCAAATTTAACATTGGCTGCGTTCATGGAACAGAGTCTCCTGAAGCTACTGAGAGAAACCCGCGATTCGATTCGACGATTGTCGATTTGCGTCAACTTTTGCGTGAGCGTTCGCGCAGCCTCGCCCCGCGCGGCGCGGCGCGGCGCAGCGCGCCCAGACAGACAGAGGAGCTGCGTCTCTCCGCCAACCGGTCGATGGAGGCCGACCGGTCGATCTCGGCGGCTTTTTGAGTCGATAACAAAAGCGCGCGAGCGCGGGGACGCTCTGTCGCGAGCGCCGAAGAAGATGGCCTCGGTTCCGGGCACGCCGCTCCGCGCCACGCCACGCCGCGCCACGCCACGCCACGCCACTCCACTCCACTCCACTCCACTCCACTCCACTCCACTCCACTCCACTCCACTCCACTCCACTCCACTCCACTCCACTCCACTCCACTCCACTCCGTTCCACTCCGCACCGCCACTCCACGCCACTCCATTCCGCCACTCCACTCCACTCCGTTCCACTCCGCACCGCCACTCCACGCCACTCCATTCCGCCACGCCACGCCATTCCGCTCCGCACCCCACCGCCACGCCGCCACAGCCCGCTCCCGTCCTTCCACACACCGATCTCTTTCCACCATACCCTCCACACAAGGCTCTGCACCGCCTCCGACACGCCCCGCCCCGCCCCGCCCTATCCCATGCCAAGCCAAGCCACGCCACGCCATGTCATGCCAAGCCACGCCGTGCCGCTCCGCACCGCACCGCACCGCACCGCACCGCACCGCCACGCCACACCCCGCGTTATCGCGCCACATCCCACCCACTTCCTACTCCTTTCCGATCTGATCACTTTCCACCACACCCTTCATGCCACGCTCTGCACCGCCCCCGACACGCCCCGCCCTGTCCTGTCCTGTCCCATCCCTCTCCGTTCCTCTCCAACCCACCAGTACCATGGTGATGTTTGCGATACGATCATCGAGAGCTTTGTTCTATTACTGAAGATGGATGTTTGTGCTATCTCCACAATACGAATTATTTTAACAATGTAAATCGTTATTTACTGAGTTGTTGAGTATTCATTCCTAGCGCTAATGGCATTAGGGTCGAAAGTGTAATGCAAATTATATACTGGGGGATGGTGGTGTTCCCCTACCTCTGGGACCTGAGACAAAGATTCACCAAACAAAACAGATTCTGGCTACGCCACGTTTTAGTTGTTTTTTTTTTTCTTAATTTAGCAACTGGTTTTATTCACTTTTTCGTTATTAGGGCCCGGCAATGAATTTTTTTCCGCCGAAAATCCGCCGTTTATTCGTTCAGCATTACATAACTTTCTCTACACTACGTATATGCTGCTTCTACCCTCGACTTCTAGCAAATTGAAGACAATGGAGGAAGGAAAGTTCATGTTGTTTGAACGTCGGCAAATTGAATTCTTTTTAGTAGAAATCAAGAGAATTTAAGAACAAATAAAACATTTTCTCAGACGCGGATGTTTTCATATATGTCCCTTTACGAGAAGCTATATATAAATACCATCTCACCACATCCGATGGTTGGATTTCTTCCTCGGCAATATTGCTTTAAGAAAATATCCCGAGAGAATTCATCTTCTTGTGAGAGGAATGAATATCATTCAATATTTTCATTTTTGATTTATCTTTCTTAATCAAACATCTGGCATGCTTTCCTATCTTTCTTCCATAAATAGATGACCTACTGTCCTCTTTGTGGCAAGCGTAATTAAGTGTTGAGTGTTTGACTTGTTTCATGTCACTTCACAAGACCAAACACAAGTCCTTTTGAAGAATTTAAGCTCCAATAATCAAGGGCGCCACTTCAAAAACACGACATTCAAACGTCTACATCATTAACGCCAGGCGAAAATTCTAATTGGTTGCATGTTCGTACACCTTTTTACTTAATACAAAATTATATTTATTTAGTTCATATTAAAATTATAAAAAATGAAAATTTAAGATAGGAATTCTTACTGTGGCGTCAATATTCTGTCACTGATTGTACTTTGGTCTTTTTGAACTGGTGCTAAGTCAATCAAGTGATGGCCTGTAAATGAAAACTATTTTTGGCATCCTTATGTGTTTCAACTATATTCAAAAATGAAGTAAGAATACACTATTTTTTCTTGAAATTTATTTCTGCCAGCTCAATATTTTTACAATTGTTTGGTTGCTGAACATCAAATATTACAATAATGTTTAGTCAAGACGGCAGTAGTTAAGTTTCAGATGAAGAAAAATTTACCTGAAATGAAATTTGTTGCTAATTCACTACCTTTTTTGTAATAAAAAACACTTTTTTAGAAGAAAATGATAAGAACATAATAAAAGGAATGTAAATGATTAAGGCGGATGAAAATTTCTTTTAGGAAATGAGAACGAATTCGAGGATATGTAGTGTAATGCAATTCTAATATTTAAAGTTTTAAGAAGCAGGAGAAACAGGTAAGTTGTTAAAGACGTTTGTAGTTGGTTAAATTATAAAATATTTAATATAATATATTTAAAGTTATAGAAGAATTTGATTATTATTAGAAATGAACCATTTTGTTTTTCACAGTTTCCCAAGAAATTTATTGGTACTATTTGAATTTTATTGAAGCGAGTGGTATATGCAATGCATCATATGAGACAAGGGTAGGTTACAGAAATTTGAATTATTGACTTATATAAAAGAAATCCACAATCAATTTTTTTAATTTATGTCTTGTTTATTAATTAATATAATTTTCCTGAATCCACTAACTTGATCAGAGAAATAATCTCATTCCAATCTTGAACAACATTCTGA
This sequence comes from Teleogryllus occipitalis, assembly GCA_011170035.1. NCBI lineage: Eukaryota > Metazoa > Arthropoda > Insecta > Orthoptera > Gryllidae > Teleogryllus > Teleogryllus occipitalis. The sequence continues at coordinate 101,454 of BLKR01000410.1, forward strand.
GGACCATCTAAACTGCCCAAATATTCTTAGCTTTAATTAAAATCTAATGATTAAGTAATTCCTCATAATAGTATTTTTAAATATCCCGGTTCGAATCTCATACATACAATTGCAACTTCTATCATTTTGTAAAAGTTAGTATGTAGTATTAGGCAACTTGTTTCTAGATCAATATGGTTTTAAAGAGTACTTGCAATTAAATATTATGACAAAATACAGAACACTCACAGTGGCGTTTTAAGAAAAATAAAACTACATTTACTAACCAGACCATTTGATTATATCAGTATTGGGATATCGGCCTATGAATCCGTGGGAAACATACAGAAACCATCGTTTATAAGATATTTGTTGAATCTGTGTCTTCGAATAAAAAAATTGCCAAGAGTTCAACCTCTGTATTTATTACCAATTTGTGTTCGGTGAATGATACAGGAAGTACATAATCGAAAAAAGAATATTTAAATTATGTATTAAATATGAATCATATGTCCATGGAAGCTAGAACTCTCACCAAGTCAATGACACAGCTCTCAACAAGTTATCATTAACGACCTCTATTAGTGAGAGAATTATGTTGTCACTTCCCCACACATGTGGAGACTTGTAGTGCAAGGGAATTAAAGGAACCTCCACCGGTGTTTCTCTCCTTTCACTATCATCCCTAGTCGTCCCTTCTCCTGCCTTCCTGCGCTGTGTCGACAGCATTGAATGAACCAGATCGAACAATGAGTTACACAAAGGAACTAGAAGGATTGTATCGACCTAAGACCAGTTCTCACTTCACAACAGCGACACGCTACATTTAAACAGCAACGTAACTCAAAACAGTACTCGGGAGTTCAGTGTTGCGTCTCCAACAGCACGACATTCTAGAACGTTAGTGCGCAATAAAAGGCCACTCGCGGTGCGTTATTGGCTTGTCTTTTATTCTCCTCTCTCACCTTCCCGCTCCAGCAGCGTTTCCAGTTCATCGACTACGACAGCTCGCCTCCCCCCCCCCCGGGGCTTTACGACGCGCCGCGGCGGCCGCCCGTTCATCCGTCTTTATCACTCCGGCGGCCGCGCGCGACGCACAGGAAAGCGCCTCCGCTGCTTTTCCCGCGCCGTCCCTCATCCCAGCCATTCGCGACACAGGAGGATCCTCGTCTCGTAAATTCCGTCTGGTAACGAAGGGTGGCCTCGCGCCTCAAGGGCCCCTGTCCTCAGGCGTCTCACGCCCCCGGGGGAGGGGGAGGGGGAGGGGGAGGGGGGCGGCGTTTCCCCGGCGGATGGAAGTTTGAAGAGGGCCCGGAATCAAATTAACCCGGCGGAGGAAGAGGCGGCGGCGGCGGGGGCACCTGGCCGGTCCATGGGAGCCCCGGCGCGGGCCCATCCCCACGGCAGCGGAAGGCCGCGCAGGTGCGCCGGCGGTCGCGCTCCGCTCGGAAGCTGTGGGACAGAATCTGTTCCCCGTCGGGAGGGCGCGGGTGGGACCCTTTGGGTGGTGCACGGCACGGACTGGGATCAGCGAGGATTCGCAAGAAAAAGCAACGATGCGTGGGAGAGTTGGGCGAGACGGTGTGGGGTGTGATGCAACCGGGGCGGGGCGCGGAGGGGTCCGGCCAGAGTACGGCGGAGTAGGGGCGTGGCGCAGATGGAGAACGGGCAGGGAGACGGAGGTAGGAAATAGGCGGAGATGAGAAGACTAGTGCGAGTTTTCGCGAGATGGGTGCAATGGGTTGGGCCAGTGGACGGGTAACGACGATGGGCGAGAATGACTGCTGAGGGCAAGTGGGTTGATTGGTTGATTGTTAGTGATTCTGGGCGCGTCAACTACTGACTGAGGTCATTAGTCCCGTAAGGGTAGTGCATTTTTTTCCCTCGAGAGGTGGCGGTGGTCTTCCCCCCACTGAATGGCGACATCCGCCGCCGACCTACCGTCGACTAGCGGGGTTTTCCCCAACGAGGCATCTCCCCGCAGCAAGTGGGTAGGTGTGTGGGCGGGTAACGTCCGGAGACGGGCGGAGCGGCGCGCCGCTGGACGGGGCGGTCGGGCGCGCAGCGCAGCGCGGGCGGAGACGAAGGCTGCGGGTTTCGCGCGAAGACCTTGAGACGGTGGAAATCGCACGCATCTGCAGGTAACCGGAGCGGGGAGGTGGGGCGCGGGTCGTCTTTGTGCCGGCGGAGGCCGCGGAGGCATTGTCTGCCGGAGGAATGCGTGGCTGGTGGCGCGGGGCCGAGCGGTGCTGCCATTGAGGCCTCCGGCTGCCCTCAATGGCGGTTCGGGGCCCAGGTGGCTGCGCTCCACACATTCGTTATGCGGCGAACGCCGAGCAACCGCTCGCCGAATCCCGAGTAGTGTGGATGAGCGGCTTGCTACTTGCCGAGTGACGAACATTCGGGATTCGCCTTACCCACCACGTGTCCAACATTCGCCGAACACGTCAGCTGCTCGCGACTAGGCGAGCACTAGCTGGCTGCTCGGCGAATGCCGAATGTGAGGAGCCGCCTTTGGACGATGCACGCGAGACACTTCGCCCGCATGAAATGAGGATCTCGGTCGAGACACACACTCGTTTGGGGATAAAGAGATTCAAAGTAAATTACATCAAACAAACTTCTCACAATCAAATCAATTCAGAATACAATCCGGATCAAAATATGAAATATACCGAAGATAGATTACGGAAGGGAAACATGCTGTACGCTAAGTATATAATTAATTTTATTTGTATGTTCATGGGTGGGTCGGTGTATATGTATTGCAACATGTACAGGTTTTTTTAATTCAACAGAGACCAACAAGTCATTTGTTAGTTCACGCGTCGTTGTTGTCTTAAACGCATTTTAAAAACAATTCCGTAGCACATCATTATCTTAAATAATAATAATAATAATAATAATAATAATAATAATAATAATAATAGACGCAAGAAATATCCGGAGTTGTTGAATACACGCAATCAAACTTAAGAAATTTACAAATGTAAAATATCTTCTACGGTAACTACAGTTTGACTATCCTCACAAAAAATGAAGGAAAATACCTCTATGGAAACATCTTGAATAAAGATACATTTTATCCTCTATCCATGAAGATCTATTTTCTTTTTATGTAATCACTACATCAAAGAATATAACTCCTCAAAAATGTTCAAAGTGTACAAAATACCATGAACAGTTAAACGTTTTGAAAGGTTTCAAAATAAGCGTGGTAGCTTTGATGCCTTTCTCGGAGAACGGGCCTACGATGCGACTTGTTGATTCTCCGAAACTGAAGGAGGGCGAGCCGAAAAGAAATACTAAGTTCGTCAGGAAGACGGATGATCACTCGGCACAGGGGAGGCATCTCATTAGTCGCAGGCCACAACGATGGCAATGCCTGGAAGAACTCGTTTCCAAAGGAGAATCCGTCCATTCAAATGTACTGCATCAGATCTTCTCAGGCCACATTCCCAAATCTAGAGGGATTGCAGGAATTCTGGAGTTTGTACCTGTATACTGGCAGAAATGTCGAAACATTAAAATTGTCGACCGGAGAATTACAAGGATTGGTTGTCATTTCTTATTTTGATCTTGAAGCTTAGGCATGTGTCGAAGAATATTATCTCATGGTTGAATTCTTCTTCACTTATATGCAGAATATCTGATGAGGATGATTAAGCCCTGAAAAATTGCTTATCTAATGAATCAAACCGTTAGCAATTATAACACCTCGCAAATCCGACTCAGTTCCATTTTGACTGCCAACAACACCTACGCAGTTTATCATTATTTTGAACATATATTCTGAGCATTTTCTGGCATTGGAAAATTGATATTGGAAGTATATCATTGAATAGACTAAACTCCAAAAATCTTGACAAGTACATCATAATATACTTCAGGATTAATGCACATAAAATTTAAAAATCGTACAACCAAAATTATGCGACTTTGAAGATTTTTTTGTGCAAAACAAAACTGCATTGCTGCCACAAACACAGAATTGTAAAATTTAACAAGTACTCAAGTCTAAAGAATTGAAATATGAAATCCAGTTCAGGGCAATGAAGCTGGGTCAGTCGCTGACTTAATACTTCAGGGATACAAGAATTTATCACGCATACAGCTACAATTCAATAAATAATCCTTAGCTCATGTTTTCGGTATATGTTGAGCAGTGCGCACGGTGGCTAGGAGCAACCATTACACAAGTATTCTTGGACCTGAAGAATTGGTACGTGCAAGAGTGCAACCTGGGAAACAAGTAGAAGTGATTGTTGGCTCCTATTGCGCGAAAGCGCGTAAATAAGTTTCTGTTCATCACAAGTTAATCGGGATACCTTTCAAAATGGTTTCCGGAGGAATGACTTGTAAGAAATACCTACTTTTTGTTTATAACCTAATATTCGCGATTTCTGGCATAGTAATAATTTTAGTCGGAGTAATGGCAATGCATCGGTATAAAGAGTATTCTATGTTCATGGATGCGAAATTTAGAGTTGAACCGTTAATATTGATATTGATGGGCATTGTCATCTTTGTTATCGCGCTCTTCGGTTGTTGGGGAGCTGTCAGAGAAAACCACTGCATGGTTGTAACATTTTCGGTTCTACTATGGACAATTCCCTTCATCGATCTTAGTACTGGAATTTGTATATATATCAGCAGTGAAGAAGTCAAGGCTGGAATTAATCAGCAGTTGAAGGAGAGCATGGAAAAATACACATCCGGCAGAAAGATCTAGGAACCCTGGAATGTTTTACAGCATGATCTGAAGTGCCGTGGAGTTCATGGCCCTTGCGACTGGGCTATATATGGTGTGGCAACTCCCACGACATGTTGTGGTTCTTCTGCTGAAGCCGACAAATGTACAATCGATAATTCTGACGACCAAGAATGCTCATGCTCTGAAGAGACGTATAAAGCATTTTGCTATTATTGTAGATGGAGTTGCAATTGGTATTACATTTGTTCAGTTGGTTGGTGTCATCATCGCTTGCAGCCTTGCAAGATCAGTTCGAAAGTAATACGAAAAGTGTAGAAATCATGTATCTTCAAGCACTTAAAAGCATAATCCAGGTATCTTTAAAATAAAACCCTGCACTGAAACCAACTGACATTGAACTTGATTATATTTCTGCATTATTCATTCGGCATTATGCATTTCTGCATAATATCCTCAATTTATTCACTAAATAGAGTATTTACAAGGAAATGTAGTTATTAACTTTATTTTCTTTATCAATTTACTGAATATAAAACTTTTGAAAAGAATTACCGGCTGTATGATTCAATATTGTTTAAGTATTGCGAATATATACTTTTCACATCTTCAAAGAGCAAATATTATTTTACAATCATTACGAATAGTAAAAGTTGCAGATATTATAAATGTATGCATGAAAATATTGTGCATAATAATGCAATGCAAAACTTTGTATGTTGAACGAATTTGTATGTTCTAAACTTACAGAGATACATATAAGGATTTCAAATCAAGATATCTTTAAGAGAGAGAGAGAGAGAGAGAGAGAGAGAGAGAGAGAGACAGTGTCTGAATTCGACCTAGCAATAAAAGCTAGAGTCGAAAATCTTGTCACCGTCGAAACTCGAACCCTATGACACCGCGGTCAGAGTTGATGCCCTTAGCCACCTCTGGCGGTAATATGCTATTTACAGACGTAAGAAACTCACCTTAACAAAACATTATACCGTCATTGGCAACAGATTCTGGAAGGTATACAGTACATGCATTTTATGAAGTTTGTGCCGTATTTATTATAAGCAATGATCTTAAATTTAGTTTTGAACGTTTACAAGATGAATAACTGAGATTGTGTGAATGTCTCGGACAATTTTTGCTATATCTTTGATGAACTTAATATTAAAAAACAACGTTTGTTAAAAGATTGTACTTTGCTTATTTTGGAGTGAAGCTGGGAGAAATCATGGTCATCAATCACATTATATATGTCATCAAACAAGTTATATCTGTGTCGAAGAACTAAGACTGTGTGACTAAAAGTGAAAAGAAAACTTTTAAATTTGGCGCCTCATTGATTTAGTAGAAGAAAAATAGTAATGATTGTTATTTTTACTCCTGTTTGGCAAAATATTGGAATTACCTCCTCAGTGCGTTTTCGAATTTTCCGTCTTAAAAAAGGGTTAAGGTTATTTTGATCTGTAATTTCGTATGCACGTCACAATTAAGTCGTATTAGTGCTGATCCAGAGATGATGAACATTTATGCAGGTGGTGAGGAGATTCCCGCAACTTTGTACCCGAAAATTGAGACGTCGGAATGTATAATGTCGGGAAGACGGATGTCAGATGAAAATTGCGATGTCTGGATGGATGATGTCGAGATGTTGGATGTCGGATGAAAATCAGTATGTCGGGATGTGTGGATGGATGATGGGAAAATTAGGAATTCGTATTCATCAAATATCAAATTAGGATTCTAATCTGATAGGGGTATGTCACACACAACCCTATCAGATTACAATCCTTTCAGATGTAACTTGGTAAATTTGTCAGAAGAAAGATCTAGATGCGCAATTTCGAAGATCATTAAGATATTTTAATTGAGGAGAGGAATTTATATGAACTCCCTGAGACATTTTCAAAATATCCTGGTTGCAATTTTTTTAATTGAAGATGGTGATTTAATAAAATGGTATAGTTCTGATTTTCATTAAATCCTATGAACTATTGCAAATTGCAAAGTTTAATTCTCTTTTCGAATCTGTAATACACCTGGAATATTTAAAGAAGAGATTTCTTCCTCAATGCATTTTCTCTCTCAATTTTCGATCTTTAAATGATGTCATGCACTTCTTCTAAGAAATATGAGTTGTCCCAATCGGGGGAGTAAATATTGGGTTTGCCGTTCACTTCCACTATTTTTAGTGTAAATTTCTGGGAATACTCCTTTGCAATGTGATGCGATCAATATGTGACAAAATTTTTGTATAAAGTGAGTAAAATTACAACAGATAAGAAACCTGCGCATGACAAGGCGTGTGTGCCCTCCCCATGGTCGCATAATCCACTCTCAACATTTGTTCTTAAAGCACCACTGCTACCTTGATAAGACTCAAATGCATTCTCAGAGGTAGCGCAAAAATCCCCAGGTTGAATAAATCTAAAACAGACAATTCACTGAAAATGATTCTTTATAAATGGTCGGCTCCATCTTGAATTGTTTTACTCCAATAAATAAACCACACAAGTCGCAAAAATGTTCATGGGACATTTCACGTAAATGCCTGTTTATAGGCCAGATCAAACACGTACAACACGTCAAATAAAAGATAAAATTGTACCCAGGTTATCTTGCAATTTTATTTGAAAGCGTAGATTAAAATTAAATGCATTGTGATATATGAGTATTGTTACTCATATTTGCACACAATGGTCTGGTAAATGAATTCACGATCCACATAAAATATTTCTCTCAATCATGTACCAGTATAATCATCTCTGTGTGCTACAAGGGATGAGCATATACTAAAAGTCAATTTCATGTTTTAAGTAAAATTATAACATGAAGAGCCTCCTTATACTAAAAAAAGAAAAAAGTCTCTTTGAAAGAGGATATGGAAAGACTAATTGCGCACGGTCCCTTGCCAAATGGTTTGCAATTTACTCTGTATTTGCCGAAGGCGAAGGAATACGCTTAGACGAATATTTTGCGTAAAATCCTGTTGGAGTTCTTTCTCATTTCTTCCGCCATGTTCGGGCAAATCAACTTTTACCCAAAGTTTAAAATTCTCTCCGGTTTCCAACGCGCAGGGCCGCGGAGAGATGGTACTTCTTGAATACACATTCTAGAGGCACGCGGTGGGGAAGCTGCAGGTCCCGCTGCTTCCTTGTGAGGCAAGTGCTTCCCCCTCCTCGTGCCTTGGCGCCAGCCGCCGCAGCAGAAGATACTCGGAGACTGAGCAACGGCGCGCTCTGCTACCAAATGAACGGAAAGACATTCATAAAACGCAAAAGTTTGGAGAATATCATGGGGCAAAAATCGTTTTAGGGCAGGCTCGTTCACACTCAAGTCAATGAGGGATCAGTTCAAAGGAATACTTTCCTGTTTTTTCAAATCCTAACGTTGTTGGTAGTCACAGATATTTTCTTCTCAGCGCACTGAAAATCGTGCAAACGAAATGAGTAAAAAAGGATCAAATCTGTGTTGGTTGAGAACATTTTCATGTGATTAGTGATACGAAAACAAGACAAAAGCATTGTTTGACTGGAAGACAGCGAAACAGACTGAGACAAGTGCTTCACACTGGACGAATGGCAGCGACACACCTTCCACGAACCTCGACTTCTCAGGTCGGAGCTTGAAGAGGCTTCAGTGGTGTGACAGTTATCGCCTCGGGCTGTTATACTCAAGTTCGCTCGATCAAATCTAACCATAGCTGTGAATGTTTAAGGACGCCTTCCTTCGGAGAGGAAGTAGAGCCGGCTGCTCCATGTTGTAAACTTACAGCATCGTAAATGACCCTCAAGCCTAAAAGAAGCCTCTGAGCTAAATTGAAATCGCCTGGTTCGTCGCCCGAGAGATACTTCCCTCCTCTGGCAGACGCGCTCTAGAGCCACTGCTCTGAACTTGCGTGCTCTATTTATTCTTTCTCTTTCTCTACAATCCTTCTTGGGTTTTAGCTCTACATCCCTGTGGCATCTCCGGAGTCTTTTGAGACCTTGGATCCATACGAGAATGAACGATCTGATCTTAAGGGTCCATAGGAGAATGAACGATAGCCTATCGCTAAATAGCTCATCCACGGGCAAGCTCGGCTGGATGAACCTGGGTTGCACCGGTTGTCAAACTGCGCTGCATTCTGTTTCATTGTTGACGCAATAGATCGCGAGAGAAACAGGCTGCGCGCACTTTCAGCTTCACTTGAGGCGTGCAGGGAAAAGTAATATTTTTACTGACACGTTATTACTTGTAATTGCCTTCGGAGTTCGATATACACTGCATAACTTGATCGACAGGATCGTGATTACGAGGGAAACATGAAAACAGTTGAATAAAGCTTTTATGAATTATGAAAGGGAATTATGAGAGGGAAATATGAAAAGACAAACCGAGCCACGTTAACAATTTAGTTAATTAGTACATAATTAAATGTATCAATAAAATTAGATAAAAATTAAATCATGTATGTACCACGGGCGTTAACAGTTTCTAATGATCTCGAGCGATACAAAGCCACTTGGTCTTTTGACCAAAGCCCCTTGGCCCCTCGACCAAAGACCCTTGGCCTTTTTGTCGCTCCTCGAAATTAGAACCTTTAAAACGCCCTACGTGCATAAATAACTATTTTCTGACAAACAGCTGAAGCAAATAGATAAGCGCAAACACATGTAAAATGCGCTGAGAAATGAATGGTGATTCAGAAAAAGTGTACTTATTAACGCAATTGGATTAAATTAGCTTAGCAAAATAATTGTTAATTTGTTACAGTCAATTTTAGTCGCTTTCCTCGCGCATTTCCAAGTCAACGACAACGCTTCGGCCTTCAACCCCGGCCATTATCACTAAACGTTCTGGAGTCCAGCCAACGCAAAATTTCCAACGTATTTTCCACCAAAATACAGATACGTCTTATCTCGATTCACATCGTTCGTGTAACTACTAACAAAGTTCTTCAACTTGAATGAAGAACGCGCTTTCCACACTTGTTCCATTATCCAAATGCTTTAGCTGCGCGCCGAAAAACTCGCGCGCGACGCCACACTCGGCGCGCCTGCGCAGTAAATCGCGCCGCAAAGGATTTCGCTCGGTATTCGAGCGCAACCCATTATTCGCGATAAATTTACCTTTACGAAGTTGTAAACAAGAAAAGACATTTAGGGAAAAAATGGGGCGATTTATAGAGATGGGATTTTTTTACGGCGAATCTCGTCTCCCCTCTGGCGCAGTGATAAAGATGCCCCAAGTGCTGCAGGAACTCGCGTGTCACGTCTTCCGCTGACGGCGACCGCAGAGGGCGTGGCGCTCGGCGGGAAGGCACTGCACAGCACGGGCTGGTAGGGTGTGAACCCGCTCCGCCCAAAATTGCCTTTTCACTTTACGACTGATGAATTTGTGGTTGATATGGACTTTTGTAGTTTTTGTCGATCGGTTTGAAAATCAGAGATTTCACTGAGACTCGCCCTTGCCATTTTCTCAGACAACACTTGTTTATTTTATATATTAAATTGAATACTCTTAATTATTATATTTCTTTTATATCATCTGATTTTTATTGTGTATTGTAATGTTTGTATTCTTCGAGAATGTATCTGTGAATGTTTGTGGATTTGTACGAGAGGAATGTGTGCAATAAATAATTGTATCATCATTGTTTTATGATTTACGTCTGTTATATTGTTTTAACATGTTAAAAATTACCAAGTTCAACAGGCTAATACGTTCATTAGTTTGTTGAGTTTGGTCAATTTTGATCCCATTATAATTCTTAGCCAGTAGCGTAGGGTAAACCTAGTATTCTCACGGGCTATGTAACTAAACGTAACTATCTCTTATAAATCAGTAAGAGAATAAATAAGTAAATAAATAAATGAATACGATAAAAAGATTGTTTGAAGCAATGAACGTTATTTGGATTAATTATGAAAAGGTGAAAATGATAAAATTTTAAATTTTTTTTACTTGCATTTCTTTCATTTCAATGTCTCCATTGAGAGCTGTCTTTTAAATAGCGGGCAATGCCCTTCACCCTCGCTGTCTTGTTTGGACCGAGGCCCCCAGCCGCCTCACAATAGGTATGTCAGTTTGCTCATCTAAAGCTATTTATTCACTTACCTATTTGCCTGAATTTCATTTATTTTTTCTTCGCTTTAGAATAGTACATCTGTTATTAGCTTCACATTTTATATTCCAATTTTCTATTTCACTTAAATTCCAATTTTATTTATAATAATATCCTATATTTGAGCCTAAAAATGTAATTTAGTATATTAATGTTGTTATTGTTATTATTATTATTATTATTATTATTATTATTATTATTATTATTATTTGTAGCACTGAAGATGTTCGCAATGCGGACGAAAAAGCTTTCTGATGAAATAAACAAATACGACAAAACAACGCCTCAAGTTCATTTACATGAACCAATGGAGTTTGATGTCAATGTCGTTCTCGTAATCGTAGCTCAAGTCACAGCCAAGGTAGTTGAAAGGTCTCACTTGTTCCAACTGTGAATTATAAATACGTATTTTTTATCTGACACCCGGGCGAAAACTAATGGTATCACCACACACACATACACACACACACACACAGATTAAATATAAAAGTATCTATTACTGAATAGTTAATAGATTATTTAGCAAAAATGCAAGTATTTATTTATAATATATTAAAAACTATCTAATTCAGAATAATTGAAAGATAATTTTCAATTATCTATTAGAAAATTATAACCCTAAAATGTTGTAATGGTCACCCGGGGTGGACCGCTAACCCCTAACTGCGCCTGTGAAGATGAGTGTTTTGGAAGTGGACTTGTTGGAGGCCCATTGCATCCCAACGGCGGCTGGAAGCGGGCCAGGCGGCGCCCTCTTGGCCGCCGCAGCCAGCGCCACCGCGGCGCCCCGCTCCCATGCCCGCGCCCGCACCCGCGCCGCTGCCAAGCGCCAGGAGCCGCGGGGCGGGGCAGGGCGGGGCGGGGCGGGGCGGGGCGGGGCGGGGAGGGCGAGGTCTGTCCCTGGAGCTGGGGCAGGTGAAGGGCGGCGCGCCGGGCTGGCCAATGCGGGTGGGGCGCTCAAGTGACCGGCGAAAGGGCAGGGTGGCCAAGGCGAAGAGGGAGGTGGGTGGACGGTTGAGTGTCCGAGCGAGCAAATGGAAGAGGAAGTGGAAGGGGAGTCGGGCGAGCAAATGGAAGGCCAGCGAGCAAACAAATGGGTGGACTGGAGTGTTGATGGAAGGACGGACGGGCGGATGGCCAAGAGAGCACGTGGTCAGATGGGCGGGTGCAAAGCTGGGGAGAGGGAGGGATGTGGGAGGGGGGAGGGGGAGGGAGGGTGTAGGAGGGGTGGGTTGGTGTGTGAGTAGGTGGAGGTAAGTGGGCGGGTGAGTGGGTGGGTAAGTTGTCGGGCGGGCGTTCGGGCGGGTGAAAGGGCGTTTGTGGGAGCGTCCAATCGGGACGCGAGGTAGGCAAAAGACCGGAAACAAAACGGGCGATCTCCCGCACCGGAGAACCATCACCGCTGGCGAGAGGGCGGAGTCGAAGTCGGAGAAGGCAGTGGAAACGAGAATAGCGCGAAATGGTATTGCCTCCATGTCACTTCCGGGCGTCGTCGCCGCTGCCGTCGCGCTGTCGATGAAGTTGCCGCGTAGTTTGACAGGCTTCGTCGGCTGCAGAGGCGGCGGATTCGATGGACGCCATCTCCGGGGCGCCCATCTCAGCGGAACGGCCGTCTCTTGGGAGGCGCAAGAAACACACTCAACTGACTGACTCCAGGTTCAGCTTCTGATTGTTTCGTACAAAGAAATCAAGTGAACTGAGATGACCAAAATTTGATTCCTTGCAGGGACTATTTTTACATAACTGATTCAAAATTAAATACTTCACAAATAATTTATTCAACTTTGTCACTAGACTTGTAGATACAAATTGAAATATTTAAACGATCATAGACAAGTAACTTCCTTCATCATATCCGATATGATTTCTATAAGGCTAATCTCTCGCATTTGTATGTATGCATCTCAAACCACAAGGAAAAAAATATTATTTTTTTTTTGCCTATATTAAAGAAATGGGCTACATTGTTTAATTGATTCACATTAATTTCTTGGAGTACATTGAAAACAAAAGTGAACAAGAACACTGCATGAATGTATACTGCAACCGAACCCCGGCGCGTGTGCCTTACGGGAACGTTTAAATCTTTAAAAGGAGAAAGGGAATAAAGGATTCTGAAAAACAAAACAAAATCATGAAAGATCCGGACGGAGATCATGATTCTATCTAGAGGAATGTATCAGAACAAACAAGAGGCAAATTATGTACAACTTGACGTACTCTGAAGAAATGATATGGATAGTGTGAGGAATATTATCCTCACTCTATTCATAATCAAACAAAATGTATACCTCTTGAAATATTTAAGACCTCTTGTTTAAGTAATTCATCTACAGGTTCCTATTTAAATTTCCTCAAATTAAACATTTTAACTTCTTGAAACAAGACAATTAACACAATAAATTTAATATAAGAAAGAAGGTATTCTTTTGACTAAAAGTTCACACTCTTTCCTCATTCAATTGTACTGATTGCTATGGAATAATTCGATTCTTTCTACAATCTTTAATACACGCGCAGTGCACTGTTACAGAACACGGTTAAAAGAGCGCACTCAAATAACATATTTATTTTCTGATGAAATTCTATTATATCCTAATTTTATTAAAATAGTATCTATCCATTAATCTACTCTCTAGATTTCTGAAACTCCTAATGGTTTTCGTTCCATTATAACCAACTCATATGTCCTTATAACCAACTTCTACTCCCTGCCCTTGCCAAGTACCGCTCACTGCGTAGCAAAGCGCTTTCTTCTCAACCCTTGCTGCTGTCCCGGACATCGACCTCTTCGCCTTCCTCAACTTTCCTCAATACAGAATATATAATAACTAAGGAACGGAATCGTAGATTGTATGTAATATATGCGTTTTCGGTGCCTAAAATAGGTTCTTTCAACATCTTAGTTAGGCTTTGTAAATGGTAGAATAGGCACAAATAAAACAGGAAACTTACAAAAAAACACGTTTTTACAATTTATTATACATATTTTTCAAAGACAAAAACATGAATCAATATTATAATCAGTATTGTATATTTTGCGATCATACTATTTATGAAAAAGTTTTAATTGTTTGTCCTCTAGTTAGTTATTCGTAGCGTATTATGCGTCACAATGAATTACTAATACTTTCTCCCAGCTTTCAAGAGAAAATAAATGTCTTTTATCGGTTAAGATCACTTTTCTTTCGCAGAAATTCAATGGCTGTATCTGAGACGCAGAGGCAGGCTTTTCCAGGAAGTCAGGAAGTAGTGTCATGGAGACTTTTATCGCAAGGTCCTTGCCCTGTGTATTCATTTCTCGCTATCTTACATATTAACGCAACTGAAAATTAAGATAATCCTTGTCTGTAGTGCCGACACAGAAGAAAAAAGTTAAATGGAACCACAGACAAATTAGTCTCATTTTAGGTTTTTAAAAGTAAAATAGGCACAAATATGCATTGATGTTGAAATAGGCTCTTTTAAGCTCTATAAAATTGATGGACTTCAGTTCACATAATCCTAAAAGGTATGTATACAACTTCATTTAGTACACGATAGCCAGGAAAAAATAGGTTTTTACCTAAATATCCGCGGCCTAATAATAACACGTTCGGTTAGTTACACACATTATCGATGAAGCTAGCCACTTCTAAATCGTGTACCTCCGTCTGTGATGGACTGTTCCGTTTCTGCACTTCGCTGCACGAGTTCACGGCGCAGTGGGCGTATCTCCAGTCTTACATCTTTCGCTGCAGATCCAGATTTCGCCCGATATATGAAAAAGTGATAATGGGTTTGTATCTCCCAAAACGAAAGCTGTAACACTAATTACTTCGTTATGAGTGATGTATCATGAATTCTCTTATGAACACGTGTTCACCTTCTCTTTTTCTTATTCTCCATTAAATATTATATCTTACATAATATATCCATCACATTTTATACGCAGATACAATTATTTAAATAATAAGACAATTTTCTTATCTAGTTTACCTCTTGCAGAGCGACTGTTTCAATTTTCCAATGTTTTTTCACGTTCACCGAAATGTAAAGGCAACTGTTCTCAGCAACATCTCGATCAGAAAAGACCTTCTGACTCCCGTCTTCAACATTCGTCGCCACAGTCGTATACGACCCGATTGAATCTTATTTCGAAGATAGCTGTTTTCTGCGCGCCAGCTGTCGGTCCGTTTTCCAATCTCTGAGGAGTTTCTGCTTGCGAGAAGCATCGTATGGTTACAATACAGTAGAATGTATATCTCACAACTCTTCAAAAATATGGGTTAATGTTCTATATTATAGTTTTCTTCAACTAACCTCAAGAGATTACTATGATTTTGCTCTGACTGTTAAGAGTCGTTGGATAAATGAAAAGTTCACGCAAACAGAAGTTAATATTCTAAAATATTTTCATCTATCGCATTTCGTCTTCGCCAAAGAAACATAAAATATGGGTGTGCACGAATATAAACATAACGAAGTATATATGAAGATATTTGACATACATTCATGTCATCAAATACCCAAAATGAATAAAGTTCCCCAAACGACTTTACTGTCCGATACGTAATTAATGGCAACCGCTATTAGAAAGCTACGAAGGAAATAAGGTTTTAATAGGACGAGGGTGACAGTTTACGAGCCGGCGGCAAACTGCAGTGTCTGCAAATTATATGGGGCCTTAAAAGACTCCTAACCTAACCCCGCGCCCATGCCCTAAGCCAAGCCGGAATTCCAATTACCCGCGACAGTAGCGGCTACGCGGCATAAAATCTGTGTTCAGCCATTCGGCATTACTCTCGGCCCAACTTCCCACGGCGGGACGGCGGGGGGGGGGGGCGCCAACTATTTCACGGGGTCGCTTTATTGGCTGCAGCCTCCGCAAGGAGCTGTCTCTCTCGGCGAGGCGACCGCTATCGCCCGTGCGCACCGCAAAGACGCACGTTAGGGCCGGGATAACCTACCGGTTAAAACCGGAAACCGGTTCTTCCATTTCGTTGGCCGGTTGTTCTCGGTGGCTTTTGGCTTGTAACAGTATTTTTTAAACCGGGTAAATCTGGATATGGAAAAGAGATTTTTTTTAAATTTAATATTCAATTGTTGGTGGGTTTTTTTGATGGGTATAAATGGTAGTAACATTGTGTCAAGAATCAAACGATATTCATTTATTGCTCAGTTGGTAACGTTGTGTTAAGAATCAAACTCTACTCATTTATTGCTCAGTATTCTTTGTTCCTTACTGTTTAGTCATTTACCTACCCGTGCGATAATATGTATCATACAATGTGTAATAGTGAATGTTTGTTTTTTATTAAACTAGAAGGAAAATGATATTTTGCTTCTAAAACAACGTAATTTTTTGTGTACATCAATTTTTAATTAAAAAAATATTCCAATAACAGGTTTATCTCAATAACGAGTTATTTTGAGTTGAATAGGCGCCGAAGGTAAAAACAAATGAAATAATCAAAATCCGGTTATTTTTGTAATAACCACCCTCTGAGCGCCACCGCCAGCAAACTGTCGTCGCTTCCGCCGGGGACACACATCACCGCGCTGCCGGCAGGGGCGGATTACCCATTAAGCTAAGAGAAGGACAACGTAGGGCTTAAGGATTCTCAAAAATAAATAAACGACATTGTAAATTTCCTAAATTTCTGGACACAGAAGACATCCACTCGAATTTTAAACGAATACATTTTAAGTATTGTGGCAATCACAACTTTATTGGTTATAAATGTGAGTCAATTTTATTTGTGTATTGAGCATGACACAAAAAATTCACATTCACTATACGTAGTTAGGGTTCATTTGTTGAGGTTTAGTTACGGGTAAGTACACCTTTCCCTAAGTACAATCTCCAATTCTACCTTTTAAATTTTACAAGTATTATTAGCGGGAAAACGGTCTCTCAAAAACATTCTAGCTTGAACGTGGAGCTTAGTTAATTCGCCCCTGTCGACCAGGAGATTAATATGCAAACAAAAGTGCAGCGAGCGTGTGAAATTAGAGAAATAATATTGTTGGCAAAGTACAACAACAACAACAACAGTATAACTTCATAACATCGTTTTTTTAATGTGCGAGTTTGAGGTTTTATGGATCTAAAAGAATCAGCATAACTCATTCTCTCGAAGAAATACTTTCGATGTAATAATAATAATAGTAATAATAATAATCATAATAACAATAACAATAATAATAATAATAATAATAAAGGTAAAATCAAAAAGTGGCCAAAATTTGAGATTTTGAAAAGTAACCTGAACCAATAAATAGAAGTTTTACAAATGTATATTCTGAGTTGTAGTTTCTAATTGGCAATTTAGGCTTGTAACTGAAATCGTTTTTAATAATATTCTACAACTAAATAATTATTTTCCTTCATTTCAAGGATGTTTATATGTGCTTCGTAAATAGAAATCAATATAAATTATTGATCTGCATGCTGCACTACTGGAATTACTACTTCTGAAGATCTATTCTACTAATTACAAATATTGCCTGCGGTACCATATTTGTTACGTCTTCACTGCACTTATTGAAGATTTATTGAATTAAGATTATACTATTTTATTTTGCTATTGCATCTTCTCATTCTACTAATATCTCTAATACCCATTTCAGGTTTTCTTCTTCACCTGACGTTGAATCTCTATAATAAACTACCTAACTTTCATTCAACATTCAGGTAAGATCCAAAACCTATATCGACTTGTTTTTGCTTTTAATAACTAGTACTTATTATTAACTACTCTTTATTAACTAGTAGTAATTAACCAGTTTTGTAGTTAATAAAAACAAAAAGAAGTCAATAAGGTGATTGTATAACGTTTTTGGACCTTACCCGAATATTAAATTACTAAAGACATTGAATGACAATCTGTATCTTAAAAGCTAACTTTCATCCACTTGGTACAAACATTAATATCGGTTTTATCTGCATATTCAGCAGCATCGCAGTGCGTCGTATGGAGGGCCATCTTCCACCTGGCCACTCCAAGTAGACTGGGAGCCCTCGGCGCGCGCCTTGGGCGCCGCGTTATTCGCAGATATTGGCGCATTAAAACCGGTGCGTCCCGGGGAGGGGAGGGGAGGGGGGCGGTGGCCACTCCGGCGCGCGCCACATTGCGGGCGCGGCGTTATGGGCGAGCGTTAACATATTCTGAAGTAGGCACTTTGTCCGGGCTTAGCGTGCGGCATCTTCGCCGGCCCCTGCCGCGCGGCGCAGAGCAGCGCAGCGCCCGCCCGCTATAAACCCAACTAAAACAGCGCCGGAGGGGAGCGGGCGATGCGGCCGGGAGAGAGGGGCTCGATGCGGTGCGGTGAGGGTGGAGAAGGGGGTAGGAGGGGGAGGAGGGCTGAGGCGAAAGGGGGACGCGGGGCGGTGCGTTGCCAGACGAGGGATTGCGAGGGAAAGAGAGGGGTTGGGACTGGCTGGGATGGACTGGAACGGGTTGGGATGTACTGGGATGGGCTGGGAACGACTGGGATGAACTGGGGCTGGCTGAGCAGGGTTGGCAAGGAATAGGTGCTGTGCGTGGAGGGGATGAGAGCGAAACGGAGGGGCTGGGAAGGGCTAGCAGTGTCTAGGAGAGGCTGAGAGGGGCTTGGCGAGGATGAGCGAGACTGGCCCGTCCCGTGGGAGTGTGGATGGGTCCGGGTGGAGCGAGGGCTGCTTGGCTGGTGGAGTCGTGGCGAGTTGGAGCTGAGCAGGGCAGGGCGAGTGGAGGCAGGGCGAGCGAGTCGAAGCGAGGGAGGGTCGCGCTGTCAGGCGGAGTGGGGCGTGGGGCGGGGAGGAGCGGAGCGGAGCAGTGCGGGGGCGGGATGGAGCGGAGCCAACCCACGTGGGGTGGGGGCGGAGAAGGCTGTTCGGGGCACGAGGCGCGGTGGGAGCGTAGGGCGCGGCTGCAGGGGAGACCACGGCGCGAGGCATTTGTTGTGGACATGGTCGTAGTGACTTGGGGGAAGGATGTAATAGTGGTATTGGTAGTGGGAGGAGCTGTGACAGCCGTGCTAGGAGAGAAAGGAGAAAAGGAATGAAGAGGGGAGATAGGAGAACGTAATGATATAGAAACGTAAAGTGATGGAGCGTTGATGGTAAGGCATTGGGAATGTTGTCGAGATGGAATTTCCGTTTTGTTGACGTTTGTTACGGTAACAGCTTTGAAAAGATCTATGGGAAGATCAATAAGAAGATCATCGCGATGAAACCATAAGACATTGTTGCTACTGATGGTGGCGGCGATAGAGAGGGTAGCTCAAAGAGCTTGCATGCATATTATCACATCTTTCCATGTTGTAGTTGTTGTTGGACGTGGTATTGGAGTTAATTGTAAAACGTAATCACTAAATGGTGGAATAAATAAATACTTGAATGATTGTAATGGTCTTAATAGGGATGCCATGTTGTTAATTGTGCTTACCTTATTGGTTATGATGCAGAATATGATAATTTAGGAGGTTATTGTCATATTTATTGTGTTAGCCATGTCGATAGCAATAGCGTCATCATAAGGAGCGAGATGTGCTTAGTGGAAGTAGAGACTGATACTAATAGGTGGGTGAGAGCATCAGGAGAGATACTGTCCATAGCGGTAGAGTGGAGTGAGCGGTGGGGACGCGCTCAGAGGCTGTGACGGGGGCGTGACCGGTGTTGTTAGTGGCGGATCCGGGGGGGGCATGAGAGCCTTGCGATAAATCCTAGAGAAAAACGTTTGTTACATTTTTATTTGCCAAAATTTATTTATGTTAGAAATATGTAATTATTCAAAAAATAAAATTGTTTAGTATCATTTATACACAACAAAAATATACAATAAAATAACAAATATGTTTCTTTTTTAACAAAAAATCTACGATGATCCGCCCCTCGGTGTTGTGGTAGAGCGATGGGGTTGGGCACAGAGGAGGGGGAGGGGAGGGGGAGGCGGTGGGAGATCGAAGAGCCCCTGCCCTGGCCACGAGGGCAAATGACTCACGCGGGGGCGGGGGCGGCGGCGGCGGGGCTGGGGCTGGGGCTGGGGCTGGGGCTGGGGGCCGGTCGAAATTCAATAACGCGGGCGGACGCGCAGCGTGCGTGGGGCGGGGGCTGTGCCGGCCGGGGCGCTGCGCAGCGTTGCGCTGGGGCGTGGCGTGGCGTGGCGTGCGCCTGGCGGCTGCAACCCGCCGCGCGCGCTGTTCCGTTGCCGGGAGCGCGCTCAGCTGTTCGCGGGCGCGCAGCTGACGGCTTCACGCGCCGCTGCGTCGCCCAGCGGCGGCCCAGGGGCGACCCAGGGGCGACCCAGGGGCGACCCAGGGGCGGCCCAGGGGTCTCCCCGAAAATGAATTACATAAATTCCCTACCTGATTCCGAATATGTTTTCCTCTGTTGCGAATGCAAACGACACGCACAAGCTGTGCGGTACCCTAGGCAAAGGAGGCTGCTTCTGCCTAATTGTGCTGTTTACCAACAACGCGCCCGCCGAACAGCTGATGAAAATAGGGATGTTTCCAAATAACTGATTCAGGAGCGATTATCGGAATTATGCAATTATGTGAGTTTGTATTGAAATCGTTGGTAACAAATGGTGAACACCTGTTCAGAAGAAAATTGAAGGCGAAATACTATAAACCAGAGCGATAAGCCACTAGCTGAGCCGAAAAGAGTATATTACCTTCAGCTATTTTGAATTGTAATTTAATTAATGTATTTTATAAAACAAATCATTCAAAAATAAATAAAGAACATGTAATCTTGTAGCTTCCAAGCTTTTGTTTTAGAAACTTGCTGTGGTGTTAATTTAAATGCAAATCATTGTGAATGATCCAATTCGATAACCTGTTTGCAAATATTTACGCGCGTGTCTTGTTTACGGTAATGCTTCTTATTTGCAAACGCGAACGATATCTCGAAATGTATAATTTCCGCAAGCTGCTCTATTGTGAATGAGATGTCCAAAGGCAGCTGCTGATCCGCTACGCGACCCTGCTCTCAGAAGAGACAGTTCATTGCGTATTCAGTTTCTGAGAGTACTCGCAACTTCCTAAAAGGACGAATAATAAAAAATTCAACACACATTTCAGAGACGTGCTCCGAAAAGAATAAATAAATGTATATCGACTTCATTAGTCGGTTCATACAAAATGGATTTTGCTCTCGTTGCTGTCTGCGCTCATGGAAAACAAATCACTATCCTCTACAGATCAAGACTCCACTGGGATTTTATATGCTACACGATGCAGTCTGTATAACTTTTACATGGGTACAAAAATCAATACATCGTACTTCGCATTAAAACTGTTGAATATGATTTGTTCATTCGTTCTGGTAAACACAATATTGTAATCGCTCTCTTTGTCAGGATTGTAAGGTATGTGACGTATCCGAAGTGCTTCAATGGTCAATGCGTATTGACCGTAAAACATAAATATTTTGGTGCGTTAGGAATTTCTGTAAATACCGTTCAAGAGAAAATTTATAAATTGAGTTCCAATGAATTACATTACTGAATGTTACTTTCACAGAAACAAGGTAAACGATGCAATTATAAATTAATAACTCCCTGATAAGTGAAACTAGAGAGATATCTAAATATAACCTACAAATACATGTTCTTATGGAAAAAGAAAAGAAAAAATATTAAATAGAATGTGATTATTAACAGTTAAATTATATTAAATATTAAGTAGTGCGATTTCAAAATAACTCCTTTTAATCACATATTCATTTTTATATTCTATCAAAACCAATTGTCTGTTTGTCAGAGGTAATCTTTGGAACGGCTAAAATATTTTGTTGGAGTTTTCCCCAAAAGGTACAGTAATTTGTCGGGTATTTCTTAGCCTACATTTTTGACATTTTTTTTCATACATAAAGAAAATCTTTGTTTGTTGTTTCATGCACATCTACAGTTTAAGCCAATCTTAACATAATATCCACGTGACCTTTAAAACAAGAAAAAAGTTACAGTCTGCATGATATTCCGAAAAAATACCCATACCTCCCTTTTCTAACCCTTTGCATAAAATTTAAAAGTGCATTCTTTCCGTTTTTTCGCAAATACCTCGAACGTATTCATAAAATCCATGAAATAAAATTAAATCTTCCTAAAATTCCCAAATACCTTCGTACTAAATGCGTTTTTATTCATTCCAAAAACACAAGTAGGCTCAGAGTTTTTGAAGGTGAATGTGCTGCGGGACGTTTGCCCATAGTTTGCAACAAGGCATCTATTTACTTCTGCCCGTAGTCAAGATGGTGGTAGCAACGATGCCAACAACCGAGAGAGATGACTCAGTGCATAAACTGATGTACTGAGAACCTCGGCAGTACCTCTGACTAGGAGATCCTAGGTTCGACTCCCGACGGCGGCAGGGTTTTCGACACTAGCTTTTCAGCTAGGTCGATTTCATACGTTGTCTGGAGGAGAATTCTAGCGGCCGACGGCTCTGATCGATAGTTTTCGTGGTTTCTCCGATCAACACCAGGCGAATGCCGGAGCAAAACCCTACCAAACGGGCCACGGGCCGAGCGCGATCTTTCCTTCCTCCTCCTTGTCCTATCCGCTCCCCTTGCACACATTTAAACTAAAATACACTACACTAAGACACATACCGGAAGACCGGTCGGGAGCTTAGAGCTTGTCCTGGATGGGGCGGTGCCCCGCTGATGGGAGATAACTGGATGGAAGAAACCCCGCTAGTCGACGGTAGATCGGCGCCGGATCTCGCCATCAAGTGGGGGAAGATCACCGCCACCTTCCGATGGAAAACATACACAATACTTACGAGACTAATGACCTCAGTAGTTGACGTGCCCGGAACCACTAACAACTAACCAACCAGCCGTTCCCACCCACTCTCCCATCCGCGATCCCGCTACCCACTCCCGTTACCCGATCTCGCTCCCGCCTCCTCTGAAGTACTGCCTCTCCGTCACAACCGCCTCCAAATCCATCGCCGCCACCACCACTGCCACGCCCAATACCACCCCCGCGGCCTCCGTCCCGCCACTTCCATCTCCGCCTGGACGTCCGTCTCCCACGCACCTTCTCCGCCGCCATTGGCGTCATCACTTTCGCCTCCGCCCGTTGCCCCGGCGACGTCGGAGGCGGGCGGCGTCCCTCATTGAAGCAAGGGGAAGATCACCGCCTCCTCCCGATGAAAAAGTATGCACTACACTTACGGGACGAACGA
Source organism: Teleogryllus occipitalis (assembly GCA_011170035.1). Taxonomy (NCBI): domain Eukaryota; kingdom Metazoa; phylum Arthropoda; class Insecta; order Orthoptera; family Gryllidae; genus Teleogryllus; species Teleogryllus occipitalis. The sequence continues at coordinate 124,406 of BLKR01000410.1, forward strand.
CCTCTGTAGTTAACGCGCCCGGAATCAGTAAGAACCTACTACTGAAGCCAACATAGAACAGTGGGGAGCGGAGGAGCAGGCCAAGTACGGGGGGTGAAGCGAGGCAGGCCTGGGTTAGAAGAGATGGTGGAGCTGGGCGGTGGGACGTGGCAGGGGGACATGGCGGGGATACACCATACAAAGAATTCATTTCGTTTCCTCTCGAATTAGCTTACGATTTATACATTCCCGTGCAATGCTGGGTATTTCAGATGCTCTTTTAAACAAAAAGGGTTTATCTGCTGTTTTTCACGACCATCTATAGTATAATATATATCGTTGTTTATAGCATTGGGCCCAGAAATCAAACTATTATATCAGATTGACAAGGTTTCGGAGTTTTATTTCTCCATCATCAGGACATCGAATATCAGGGCTTCAGGTGGCCATGTGTATTATAATGTTTGTGTAGTTTTCCTCACCCTAGTAAGGCCTGAAGGTGGAGAAATAAAACTCCGAAACGTCGGCTTACTAATATAATTGATTTCTGAACAAAATCCCATGAGAAATGATATGGATCAAAAAGGGTTTTCTCTCTTTGAATGGCAAGAAACCCATTAGACGGATATATTATAGTATGTTAAATACTAATCCATTGCGACCCTCCAGTAAGGAGGGCTTGCCTATCGCCCCCAACTTCAACTCCGTCGTGTCCGTGGAGAATTCAATTCATGTGCGCGCGTCGGCGCCTTTCCGCCAACGGCGATTGTTTACTCCGCCGTAATTCCTCGCGTAAGTCCTCAAAGGGGCGGCTGCGGAGACGCAAGGGCAGGCGACGGGGGATGCGTGGGGATGCGGCTCGGCTGGTGGCGGCGAGGGGCGGCGCAGGGCGGGGAGAAGCAATGCAGGGGAGGGGCAGGGTGGGGAGGGGTGCGCGCAAGTGGGAAGGGCGCGGGAGGACGAGGCGGGGCGAATGGTTGGTTCTTAGTGATTCCGGGCGCGTCAACAGCATAGGTCATAATTCTCGTAAGTGTAGTGCATGCCTTTCATCGGGATATGTCGTTGATCTTCTCCCATTGGATGGTGAGGTTAGGCGCCGACCTACCGTCGGCTACCGGGGTTTCCCTTCAAACCAGGTATCTCCCACCAGCGGGTCACCGCCCCGGTCGGGACAAGCTCGTGTATGTGTGTGTGTAGGGGTGAGGATAGGACAAGGAAGAGGAAGGAAAGATCGCGCGCGGTCCGTGGTCCGTTTATTAGGATACTGCTCCGGCATTCGCCTGGTGTTGATCGGAGAAACCACGGAAAACTCCCGATGAGAGCAGCCGGGCGCTGGAATTCTCCTCCAGACAGCGACTGAAGGCCGGGCGAAGTGGGGAATCGCTTGGACTTGAAGTGAGTGAGGCTTGAGCGAGGAAAGGCGGCTCGAGCTGGGCAGAGGGAGGCAAGGTGTCAAGCCGAAGCGGAGCGAAAAACGAGGCAGCGAAATGGCCGGGATAGGAGGCGGAGAATGCCAAAGTAGGGGATGGAAAGGCGGAGGAAGACGACACGGGAAAAGGGAGGCGGGAAGAAATAGCGGGGACAGGCGCGAGAGGGTGACGCCTGTAAAAGGGAGATGCGAAAAGGAGGAAATTGGAGAAGAGGGGAAAAGAGATATGAGAAAAGAGGGTAGAGAGGAAAAATAAGACGAAAATTAGGATTAATATAAAAACGAGTCTCATTTTAGCGCGTTGCAGGGAGGGGCGGGAAAGGGCGCGGAGGAAGGGCGGCACGAAGTGGGGAGGACTTGGGGAATGCGAAGTGGGCGGAGCTTGTCAGAGAATATCAAAGTTGAGGACGGAGAGGCGGAGGACGACGACACGGGAAAGAGAGGCGGGAAGGAGTGGGGGGAGAGCCGCGGGAAGGTGAGGCGGGGAAAAGGTGTGCAAAAAAAGAAGGGGATAGAAAAAGAAAGAAAAGGAGATACGAGGAAAGGACAATCGAAAGGAAAGATGATACAGACGAAAAAGAAGAAAAGTAAGAGTAAAATAAAAACAAGTCTGAAATAATCAAACAAATAATGAAAATAGAGACGTTTAATTTAGAACAGTTAATATAAATATGTACTTTGAGCTACCATTTTCATTAGAAAACTGTAATAGCCCTGTAGTTGCTTAATTTCTATAACGTAGCATTCCTCGCCACTCGAATTACCTTCCCATACAAAAATGTATTTCTCTAAAGCTTAGAGGTGAAATATGTGTTCTACAACAAAGATTGGCAAGTTTAAATTACGTGTAACTATATTAAAAAAATATACTATAAATATTCAAAACTCAGTTACGTCGTATGACGTGGATTGTCCTTAACATTGTTACTACGAACAGTTCGTTAGATTTGATGTTATATTAGAGAATTTAATTTTGAAAAGTTGATATCCAATTTAACATTAATACCCATTGTAATTCTTTTTTTAACAGGCTACATTATTACCCATTGTAATTCTAACCTAATTTTAAGAGTGATACTTCAATACACTCTGTATCTGAGATCTGAAAATCCATTACTGTCGTAAAATAAAACATTTCAATGGCACAAATTGAAGCTACCTTTCCTGATTTTTGCCAAAGTGTTTAGTGAAGCGTCACAGAATTGCTTTAAAGAATATCTATTTAGTTTACAAACATTCTCTGAGAGAAATAACTGGAATTAAACAGAAAAGGATATACTTCGATCACAGGCCGTCCGGAATTCGTTAGTGCCACCATTAAAAATCCCAAAAGCCCTTGATGGAAATTTTCCAGCATTCGGCTGCCTCGTCCCCTCGCGCGCGCGCGCGCACACGGAAGCAAAAAAGACGTGAAGACGCGGAGGCCCGCATGGAGGGCGGAGCGGGCGCTGTAGCCATGGAAACCCCCTCGCCGCCGCCTGCTCTCGCGCTCCGCTCGCTCCGCGCAGCACCACAGCACAGCACAGCACAGCACAGCGCCGCGTCGCGCGCTAGGTGACGCCCCCCGCCCCCCCCCCGCCTCTGTTTTCTAATGTATATATAAATCAATACTCGCCGGCCGCACGGCCCGCCGGAATCGCTTCAATGAGAGGACGCCGCCCGCCTCCGACGTCGCCGGGGCAACGGGCGGAGGCGAAAGTGATGACGCCAATGGCGGCGGAGAAGGTGCGTGGGAGACGGACGTCCAGGCGGAGATGGAAGTGGTGGGAAGGAGGCCGCGGGGGTGGTATTGGGCGTGGCAGAGGTGGTGGCGGCGATGGATTCCGAGGCGGTTGTGACGGAGAGGCAGTTCTTTAGGGGTGGCCACTGATGGTAGCAGGAGCGGGAACGGGTAACGGAAGCGAGTAGCGGGATCGCGAATTCGAGAGTGGGTGGGAACGGCTGGTTGGTTGGCTGTTAGTGATTCTGGGCACATCAACTAACGAGCGTATCAATCCTGTAAGTGAAGTGCACGTTTTCCATCGGGCGGTAGCTGTGATCTTCCCCCCGCTGGATGGCGAGATCCGGCGCCGACCTACCGTCGGCTAGAGAGGTTTTCTCCTTAACCAGAACTCTCACACCAGCGAGGCATCGCCCCAGCCGGGACAAGCTCGAAGTTCGCGACCGGTCTCCCGGAATATGTGGTAGTGTAATGCATGTTAGTGTAAGTGTGGGTAAGGGGAGATTATGGGACAAGGAAGAGGAAGGAAAGATCGCGCGCGGTCCATGGCCCGTTTGTTAGGGTACTGCTCCGGCATTCGCCTGGAGTTGATCGGAGAAACCACCAAAAACTACCGATCAGAGCAGCCGGCCGGACAGCGACTGAATTCGACCTAGCTGACAAGCTACTGTCGAAAATCTTGCCGTTGTCGGGACTCGAACCTAGAAACTCGGTCAGAGGCACTTGATTTGCCGGTGGTGGGATCGGCGATGCGGAGGGGTAGGGCTGGGCAAGACCGGGGGCGGGGGCGGGGGCGGGGGCGGGTGTGGGGGTGGGGGTGGAGGGGCGGCGCCGGGGGCGGTGTCGCTGGTGGCAGCGTCGAGTTTCTGACTCACCTGATATTGCGGCGGATGCGAAACCGCAAGCGCTGGGGGGTCCACTAAATGCTCACTAATTGTAATCATAATTAGCCCCTAAATGCAACTAATTGGGTACTATATTTTCAGAAGAGTAGTGACTTTTTTATGAGGTACTACATGGGGTTGTGTAATATATACTCCAACTGGCAATTATCCATTCTACACTTTTAAGAAAGTTGCCATTTTATCTAAAATATTATACTTTACAACCACATGAGAGCACAAGAGTAGACACTGGAGTAATGACAAATCGAAGTTTATTAGCTCTAGTGAAATAAAGTTATTGGTTAATATTCCTTATTATTTTCGCAAAAACAATATAAAAATAACGGTAAAAATTTAAAAGCAAAAAATACTGAAATTTCTTAAAGTCCAAAAGATGTAAGCAATAATGTATTTCAAAATGTTAAGAATCGTAATGTATCAAATTTTATCAAATGCGTCTGCAATATCGAGATACTCCTATAGAATGAATATAAACATTCGGTAGTGACGTCCTACTGGCATATATTCAGGTATTCTTAATATTTAGTTAAGGCTGAATTAATGTTGAGAACTTAATCATTATTTAATTATTCAAATCATGCCCTGCGAATTTTCTTAATGGTAGTTTATTTTTAATCTAATTTATTTCAAATGGAGCAGTAAATTATATTTTTATTTGTGAATAAATGTCCTGAGGTGGAAATAATTTCTTCAACTTCTTTCTCATAATGTTAAATTAGCTAGTTAAAATATACGATAGATGAAATAATTTTCATATTTCACATTTCCATGGATTGATAAATTCACATCTTTGCTTTCCATGTCTTCGCGATGCGTGAATTTACATTCGTGTAAGGTGAAAAATATGTGGAACTAATTTAATTAAATTATTTAGAAGTGCTTATAAAACATCGAGGTCGCAATCCAATGTCTAACCTTTGACATTTCAATCGGCAGCTAATATGATCTAATACTACAAAACAATGTTTCCATTTTCGGTGGAAACTTTTTGACGACTTGCATCCTAGAATTTCTGGAATGCAAGTACAAGCATTTCGATTTTTAACATGAGCCCTAATTGTTTCCATCACTTGAGAGGATGGAACTGGCAAAATAAAATGCATCATATTCCTGTTCAAAATTATCACGAATTCTCAGGCCTTAGTGGAATACTTCCGTAGCAGTAGAACGAAAGAAACCAACCCTATTAATTCCGGTAGCCCAAATATTGTTTCTGTTCTACAATGTTCTTCAGAATAAAAACCACTTCTCTTTCGTGTTACCGTAAGTACCTCATTTTTTTAGACACATTGTTTCTAATGCGTTGTATTTAGGCTGCTGGCATAAATTGTTACAATTAAGCATTTAAAACAATATTTTTGCACGAGCATGTCCATACATGCTACAATGCGTAAGATTATGAGAAATTCGTTAACAAGGGCGTGAATTAGATTTCTTAAAATGAAGTGTATATTTAATGGTCATGGGCTAGAGTTCTAGTGTTCACTGCGTGTGTTATAACTGCATGTACACAATGTCAAGCAAACGAGAAATGAATATCTCAGGGGCCTGTGAATAATGTTACGCACCTTGATTTGACGCATAAAAGTGTGATTTTTTATTGGATGGTTTGAGATCGAAAAATCATTGACTTACGTTTCAAATTATTATATTTGAACTACCTTTTTTTTGCAAGCTATAAGCTTTTGTAGTTACGTTTCAAAGTAAAGATGTTTTAGTACAAATTTTTTCTTTGCGTTTAATAATCAGAAAATTATGTATGAATTTGTGTTTACACCTTTCATTCGCATGAGATTCACAGTTGTTAATTTTTGCACATGATTAGACGGGGTGGCTGTGGTATGTGTTTGCACACTAATAATGTTCAAAAATAATAATTACATTTGATCACAATATGAACTTATTATTATCATCTACACAGCCACAGCAGTTCAGAGCTAACGGTTTATTCAATGTAGGTTATATATTATGATTATCATTATTATTATTAATATTATTATTTAAAATATCTTTTTTTTACTCATATTTTGGTAGGTGATTAGATAATTTTGATGGAAATAAAATAAATACTTTTAAAACGAATCGTCGTAAGAATGGAATTCGTTATTTCCAATTGTCAAATATTTCTCTAATTTCTCAAAACCTATAAGAAACATAATTTAATTTTTATAATGTATTTTAGTTTTAGAAATTTAATTGAAAATAGTGTAAAAGTTGGCTAATCCTGAGTGAATACACATCACGGACATATAAAGTTTAATGTTTTCTTTCTTTCTTTAAAAACCATTTTTATACGTTTTCAAAACATTGATCTCTCTTTCTAAATATTACTTTCAAATTAAAACTAGATTTGCAGTTACCACTGAAGTCTTCCATGATTGTTTAACTGCCTGTTATTATTTTTGTTAAACGAAGTGTTAATATTATTAGTTTTACCTCTTTAAAGTAGGCAATTTTATACTATTTTTCAGGAATTTATTTTAACGTTTCGAGCCTTTTTTGGGTCTTTTTCAAAATGTTTTATCTAGAAAAATTAAGATGAATACTAAACAAATTTAGAATTAACTTAATTGAAAACAACGAAACGGCAATTCATCGAAAAAAACTATCAATATTAAATCGCGTTGGATAAAAACATGTTTTCATTCATAGAGTTATAGTTTTATCCAATGACCTTTAAAATTAACAATTTGTTACATGAAGTACTATTCTATAGTTTTAAATTTTCATCAAAAGTTTTTCTTTTTACAATTCTGGACCCTAGATATAATTGTTTTAGAAATAATCCACATTGGGTCGAAACGTTAAAAAAAATGGTTCTTATCCCTTATCGTAACGAAGGTGAAAGAATCGGTTCACTTCCGTGACAACATGGCGAACAACGACACCGCCGCGCCATACCCGCGCAGTGGAATGGCGTCGTACTCATAACCTCAAACTTTAAAGGTGACGCTTTGCTACGCGTGTCCAAAGACACAACGAGACTCCGGCCTTTAGCTTAAAGCATCGTTGGGTCTGCCCAATGCATAATTTCCAAAGCATTTTGTGTCAAAGTAGTACTTCTTTGGCGAACACATTAACTCGACATTTTGACGCTTCGCTACGCGTGTCGAGTTTGAGTGGCGAAGCTCCGGCTTTCGACCTACGGGATTAACATAAAACATCCTTGAGTCTGTGCAACGCATAATTTCGAATTGACAAACGAAGAACGTGAACAGAATTCCCTCCTTCTCACCACTCGTTCTTCGCTTTCGCCGATCTCGTAATGTCGGAGTTAATTCGATACGACGAGGAATAAGACCCAAATGAATTACTGAAAAAATAGTATAAAGGTGTCTGCTTTGAAAAGACCATCATTTAACATTAATAATTATATACGATGCGTTGATATATTTCTTAATCAATTGTTTTTGAACTAGAGTAACTTGTTTGACTTGCACTTTTTTTACGTCAAAAAAACAGTTAAAAATGCGTATGACGTGCTATGGGGAAAAGTGAATTGTATGCACATTTTCAAAATTCTGTGATCCCTACACTAAGTCATATACTACTTAAATTTTGAAAAAGAAAAAAAGAGCTTTCATGTAATAAAACATATTTTCCAGTATAAATCAATAAATTTTGGCTCTTATCCATGTTGCACTTCGGAATAATACTTCCTGCCGCGACAACATGGAAACGATAATTTGAATAATTGTATTTCACACTGAATTCTAGAAGACGTGCACAGAAAATGAAGTTACATTTATGTCCAGAAGCAAACCAAGGGGCCATCTCAGCATTTGCTCAATGGATCATGGAAACTGGACGAAAAACCTGATCGAGATGGGGGTCATTGACCCGGAGGCTGTAGTACAATACTTGTTACAGGTTGTTTATACACATTTATACAGTCCAAATGGTAAATAATGCATTATGTATCATTGTTAAAATTAATGTTATTTTTCTTGTGATGCTCAGTATAGTCTCTAATTGTATAGAAACAGTTATGCAGCAGAAACGATTTCACTTGGAATTTAAACTTGAGTTGGTTTTGAGAATTGTACCTGTTTAATGCTCCCTCGTTATAATTCCCAGTGACAACCTGGTCCATTTTAGGGTCTTCCATCATACGCCGGAAACGCTCTCTGACCACATCTGAAAAGGACACAAACAGAACATTCATCGATGATTTTGTCTCCCAAATGCACTTTGTTGAACATATGAAGAATTAGTTTGGCTAAGAGACAACTTTCACTTAACTCTGAATTACATTTTATTATTATTTCAAACACATAATAGTACTTCGACGTGTCAGAATTTGAAAATCGCACCGATCGGTACACACTGAGTCGTACTACTTAACAAGGAATCACTGATTGGTAGACATTGTCGTGCTACTCAACAACGATCAAACTAATACTAAAGGGAGTAATAGTAACTGAAAGAAAAACAGTTTTAATGCAATTTTCCTTTGCAAATAAACAATTGCCTGCTATTTTTGCATTTTTAGTGCTGAGCTGTAGCTGTCGTTGCACGAACAACGAGCCCCACCGCCGGGCTGTGATGACGTGTAATTGCGACGCCTGTCCGACGACCACGTACTTAGGCGATGAAGAACAGGTCTCTGTCACCCGAACACCGCTGTTTACAGTAAGAAGTCCAGGACTTACATCACTCGTAAGGAAAAGATTCACAGTCAGCGTTGCGAGCCAGTGGAATAATTAACTTTTTATAGGATAATTTTGTTATGTGTAGCACATATGATAGTGTTAATGGGATAATCTCCTTTTGTATGATTATTGCCACTATAAAATTATATTCAATAATAAGTATAAAAGAATTAAACAGTTTGTTGTAGAATTGAAGTTTGTAAACGGATAAATTTTCTTTAATAAGCCGCCTGATAATACAGTGAAAAAATTCTTCAGAACAACTCTCCAGGAAGCGTTTGAATTAGGTTCTCTAACACCGTATTCCTGAGTGGATAGTGGTCGTAGACCCGAAGTACAACCGCCAAGAAGTGTGGCAACCATACATTTTTTTGTATTTTTATTATTTAATTTTAATAGATTATTTATTACGTACTACGCCCGAGAAAAAAGAACCCCACAACTGTTTTTTTAACATATGACAATATTTTAATAGAGTTTAAAGTGTCGGAGACGCCACGTTCAGCTAGTAGAACACTGTCAGAAATTTCTGCTTTACTTTTAATGTAAAAGTACATGAAAGTAATTTTCATGTACATAAATTAAATTTAATGTACGCAAGTAAGTGAAGTTAGCAGTCGAACATTAAATCTACCCTGATTTTAATGTAAGCACTTAAGTTGGTGTTCAGGTACATTAATCTCCCTTTAATGTACTATCTACATTAGTCATTCATATACATTCGTACATTAAATTTAATGCACTTGCTTACAGTGTAGTTAAATGAAGATCTGATGAAGGGTTCCGAGAAACTTCCGCCAAGTCACGATATCGCTGATCTAGCACTGACGCATGCTCCCAGCGCATCTTCTGTCATCCGAAGCGGCGCCTACGCATGAGCCATGAGCCACTCCATCCAACTGTTTACTGGGCTCCTGCCAAAGTTCCTGCAACTGTTGCCCAGTCAGCTCTCAGAGTAGTTGCTGGCTGCGTCAGAACGCTTGAAAGGAATTTTCTCCGAAAGAGGAATTCAGAACGGAGAACCTTCTCTCCAACTCGAACTCGCAATGAAGCAATCAAACTCGGAACTTCCGTCTAGCAAATAGTTGTAACTTTATGACTTCATCATGATGTTTAACACAAACGGCAAAGAGATTTGATGAAGTTGACGTACGCAAGAAGAATGGCTCGAAGTGTGAAGAATCATAAGGTCCTCGAAACTGGATATTATAATTGCACTTTTTTTACATCTAAAATGAAATTTTAATATCCAATGTGCTTCGCGTAAGGAATATGTACATTTATTTGTCGTTCTATTACACCAGTTTTTACATCAAAGTAAAATCAAGAAATAAGACTAAAGCGAGAAAAAGTCTCTTAGCAATTGCGTTGAAGCAGCAACAGCTGAGCAGTGGAGATAAATCATTTTCACTAAGACGAACTTTTACTTTTGAAAACAGACCCTTTCCCCCAAACTTGTGAATTTGAATAAATGTAGAATGAAAGGAAAAGGAAAGCCATGCTCTCGCACAAAATAAAACAACGACAGTTCCAAATTGTTATTTTCCAGATTAACGAAGAACATCTATTGTGAATATACATCTATTTCTTTATCATAGAGGCGAATAAATATTCAATCAACTCCAAATGAAATCAACATGAAAGTTAAATGAACTTTCCCCCGAAAAATGTTTGAGCAGAAACACGGATATATTTCTAATTAATGGTGAATTGCATACCTCTGGAACAATAGTACTGTGCATTTGAAAGTAATAAATATGTAAAAGGGTGAATTAACGAAGTGGTACATACAAAAAGAGAAAACAAAACAAATATATGGAGAATCTATTATGCAGTTCCGCTCTAATGAAAACTAATAGACCAAAATGCAACGACCCAATGAATGAGAAATGATATGAACTGTCTATGTGGGTTATATACCAAGAATAGTAACGGTGACACATGTTTTCCACCCAGTGCGTTGGTTTTCAATTTTTTTGTGGTTTTATGTTATTGTTTCTTCGAGTTGTTTCGCGAACCTGCTAAACCAACTAGAGAGTGAATTGCATAGACGGTATAAGAAAGTTTAGAAGTGATCTAATTGACTGATAGTGTGAAAGTTTAGTCCTTTGGATCACGTCCTAGACAGCATTGAGAGATAAATTAGCTCCACAAAAATAGAACAATTGCTGAAAAGAATGAAGTACAGTAAACAATTGTTTCATGTGCAAAAAATAATAACAATCTGTATTTATAATTTCTAATGCGTCCAGATATTGAAGCCTACCTGAAGCGAGTCGCACACTCAAAAAATTGCAGAAGTTCATTTTCCGCTGCAAGGTACGAACGATCCAGTTTGCTTACGCATCTGGATACAACTTGTAAATAACTTGTATAATTTATATTTTTACATTTATTATATTCCTGAAAATATTTCCACGTAAATTTGATAAAGATCGCTACACGAACGAAGATATTAGGCTAAATATATAGTGCTGATACCGGACAACACCTTTTATTTACTTATGGACTGAATTCTCAAACTTAATGTATCTCTGCTTACGGCACAGCTAATATCATTGGACAAGACTCCAAGCCAGCCTTTTAGTAATTGCTATTCAAGTACCGCGTTATGGAGGAGAAACGTTTTTGATATGCTTGGTATAACTAGTGGTACTAAAACAGCACGTATTTACTTGCCCGAATGTCCACGCAAAATTACGCAAAACGTACTCAATTTTTCGAAATATTGTACTTGACTATTTCAAAATCTATCTTTAAGGAACGGATTTCATTAAGGGAAACACTATTTCAGTTGAAGGTAGACTCTGAAAAAATGTTGAATTTTTGTAATTTTCGAAAAATCGGGGTTTTTAACGAGACTCTTAAAAGTCCTTCACATTGTCCAACAACAAAATTTAATAAATAATAATGGAGCCATTTTTTATTTGGGAAATGTCCAGGGGCTTCATGTAGAGTATCCCCAAAATTCAAAAATCCCTTTCAAATTCGAGGGACAGAGTCATCAGCCAAATCGATTTTGGAATATTAATTCCGGAGAAAATAGGCTGAACGGTTTAGCCGCTAGCGTTGTTCACAGATGAACAACGCCAATGAAATCCCACATTCGACAGATCACACATCTCAGCACTAATTTAGTAGAGATCGAGATCCGGCAAAGTAAGAAAAAGTCAAATCTCAGTCGTAATAAAGTGTCGAAGACGAAACGAGCCAACTGTGTACTCGTAGAAAGACGGTCTTGACTCACGATTTTCCTCGGAGGTAAGTTTCAAGCAAAGTCTAGATCGAAACCCCGGTGAAGAACATAGTGGAATCTCTCCTCTAATGTACCGAACAATAAATAAACAAGACTGGTAAATAAGGTAGAGAACGAGTATGACAGTTACGAACATTTCGCCGAATCAGTAGTATCTTTTGAGTACAAAATGGGAACGAATTTAGAAACAAACCACAGAACCAAATCAATTCAATCATCATTGTTTGTATGCTAGCAAAGTATACTTTAAAATTTATGGGAATTTCGCATGTATCTGAATATACATTTAATTACGCATTGATTTTTAACTTTTCATTCTTCTTTCCTTCAGACCTGTTAAGAAGCGCGTCATATTCGCGCTTTTCCCACCTGGTTTTTCTTCTTTCCTCCGTTCGTCGCTCACCCGCATCCAGAGCAGAATTCAATACAAATTGAACCTCTGGAACGCGGCAACCTAATGAACTATGAAATTATTTAGTTACTTCCGCGCTCTTTTGATTTTACATGTGTAATTATATTCTTGAGTTGATCTGAATATTTTTCATTAAACACAAGTTTTTCGATGTTTTTGAAGTCGATTCACTCACGGTCATCTCTGTATCAAATATTTTTATGGAACGATTGTGTGCTCCGTTTCTTCTTTCTATACATACTTTATATACTATACATATTTTCTTTCATACTTGCACTGAATCTCAATTACTCGCTGAGAATTGAATGTCATCACTCATCAATGATACTCTCCTCTCTTCATTTTTTATCTTTGCTTACTTTTACAGCATTCTCGTTTTTTTCTTATAGAATAACAATAACAATAATAATAATAATAATAATAATAATAATAATAATAATATTTATAAACCGACTCGGGTAGCTTGAATGATCGCGGTTTCTAATGAATCCTAGGTCATAAAAACGTTTGTATATATATTTATAAAGGTTGTATGCCTATATTGCTAACGGCTCTTGTAGGAAAACTTGGCAATGGTGTGCAGCCTCCCACCTGAAAATATATTTTCCGTAACGCGTGAAAAATTGACGTTGAAACGAACGTAATTCCCATCCCTCAAAGAAAGCCGAAAAAATAAAAAAATATTGTTTTCTAGAAATGAAATATTTTCTAAGAGTAGCGGTTGAACAATATGCAAAACGATGGCAAGCCCGCCTAGGAGCAAACAATTTTCCTTCGCATTCCATGACGTGCAGTGCGACATTTTTTGCATTGCCCCGAGTATTGAACTGAGCGGCGGGCGGCGGGCGCAGGGCGCGTCGCCCGGGGCGCTGGAGCAGTCCACCGGCGGGGGCGTGGCTCAGCGGCGAGGGGCGGCGGCGGCGGGGGCAGCGGCACTGGCGGAGGCAGCGGGCCGGGCGGCGGCGACGGCAGGGTGAGGGCGGCGGCGGTGGTGGCGACGGTGGAAACCGTCACGGCGGCGGCGGGGGCGGGGGTGTCGGCGAGGGCGGGGGCGACGGCGCGGGCGGCAGCGGCGACGGCGGCGGGGGCAACGGAGGCGGCGGCGGGGGCGGGGGCGGCGACGGACGCGGTGGTGGTGGTGGTGGTGGAGGCGACGGAGGAAGCGGGGGTGGCGGCGGCGGGAGCGGAGGCGGAGGCAGCGCCCCGCCCAGCGAACCCCTGACCCCGGCGTCAGGTGACCCACGGTGCAAGTGCCGCAGGTGCGTCAGCCGCAGACCTCGCCGTGCCTCCCACCCCCTCCACGCCCACGCACTCCTCGCAACCGGTTTTGTCAGATTCGTGATTTTTGTTTCCGAAATGGGTCAATATTATGCCGGGGGAATGGAGGAAACACAATATTAGTAAAGAAAACATTCAAACTTACGTTAGTATTTTTCCTTGTAAATGAATACATAAAAAATGGTTAGTATATGAATTAAATTCAGATATACGAGTAAAGCAATGTTTTATGTGTAAATTGATTCAGTACATTTTGCATTTCATTTTTTTTAAATCTATTCTGACGAGAAGAAAGACATTGCTCCGAGCAGGAAAACTATATTCAATTTTCTTAGTTGTTAGACAGCTTAATGAAAGAAAATTTCGTAGAAGATGATTTTTAATTGATTCACTCAAAAAGGAATAAGAAATTATTGTAAAGTGTAGCAATGAAAAAAGTGTGAACAAAAAAGTGTAAACAAAAAACAAAGAGTGTAAACAAAGAACTTTTTAGGGAATTTTACTGGTTAAAACATTTTTAGGAGACATTTCACGCAATATCTGTATTAATTACACCATGTGTGTGGCAACGCTGCTCGCAATTGACGGCATCACTCCCAACTCAGCCGCCACGCCCTGCCTCGCCTCGCCTCGCCTCGCCTCGCTTGGCCTCGCCTGGCCTGGGCTCGCTCTACTCCGTCGGAGGGATGTTGCGATGCTTGACCCCTTCGATTTCCATGAGGACACGAAGAGCAATTGCGTCGACATCAACGAGAATCACGTGTCCGTATTTGCTGTATGTATTCCTTTCGGTAGAGCACTGTTTCAAATAAGAAAATCATTTTTACTGATCATATTCGAACTCTTCAGGTAATTTTAAATACGCTACTACAAATCATAATACACGTTTATTTTCTTGGGGCATCTTATATTATATTCATTTTACAATATTTCTCTTGTCACAACAGTACAGATTAGCGATATGAAATCCCAGACTGAAAAGAAACAATGCACTAGAAAATTGTTGTAACATTCGATTATTTTATGTCAAATTAAATTATAAACCACAAATCTAGTTTTTCCATTCCGATACTGTAGTGTTGATATTGATTCTACAACATTATCGGTTAAAAATTGAATATAAAAAAAACAAACGAAAATGGCGATACTGAAAGACAGACACAGCCTCTCCCGCTCTCCTCTCTTTCATCCCTTCCCAAACCGTCATGGTGAAACAAGTCAGTCAGTCAGTATATTTCTGAATTTTCTAGGGTTTCTAGACCTATATGTGCGAGAGTGACCGCGACGTAGTCTCATGTTATTTTTTGTTTCATATACGTAAACCGAAAATCTGAACCTTACCTTGTATATTCCTGCGTTGAATATTGAGAGGGTCCCAAAAAACCTATACACACCACTTTCACAGGAGATATTCTTTTAAAATATTTGACTGGAAAGTGACGGTAATGTGTAGCATGGTGTTCTATAAACAGATCTGTGATTCACATTACGTTTACTAACCATGCTACAACAAAATTCAGCCACGATTATTGTTTGAACGGTGGTAAGCAATTGCGAAGTGAAACGGACCAACAACGCGAGCAACAATTGCACGCATTCTTGATGAATTTGTACGCGATGTTCACAAGGGCAGATAAAGAGACCTCGCACACCTACAAGTCTTGTGTTCTCGGCTGTGGTTTTAGAATGTGAAGATCTTCCAGAGCACTGGATAGGACGAACAGGTTCGTTTGAGTTTTTCAACGCATTCTCCAGACCCAACTCCGTTGCTTTTATACTCATGGGAGACTTCTAAGATTGTTGTATACCGTAGAAAACCAACTACACTGGCAGCAATTCGGAAATAAATTGAGATGGCATGTGATGCAATCGCTGAGGACACTTTCGCAAACTTCGCTCAAACAGTAGTTCAACGCACAACAACTTAACTGTTGTGCCCGTAAGTGTCTAAAATGATTATTGTTCATTAATATTTCTGTTCAGCAATATTTCTGATTCATTATCTGTTTGTCTAAATTCAGCATTGTTATGTTAACAGTTTTTTCTTTGCTTGAAGTGTGAATACATTTTTGTCTCATACACACACACACACACACCACACACACACCACACACACACACCACACACACACACCACACACACACACCACACACACACACCACACACACACACCACACACACACACCACACACACACACCACACACACACACACACACACACACACACACACACACACACACACACACACACACACACACACACACACACACACACACACACACACACACACACACACATATATATATATATATATATATATATATATATATATATATATATACATATATACATATTCATTAGGCTTCCCAGACCCACGAACTGCGGTATCACTAAATCAAGATGGAATTTGTATGTAAAATTACTTGAAAAAAAGTATTTTGAGAAGACAACAAGAACCAACTCATACTAATCATGAAAATCATTAACAGAAAGTCCTTATTAACATGAAAAATCATCTACTTTGATTATAGAGTGTTCAGAACGAAATCCTTTCTTACTGATTGCGAAGAGGATTTGCTCCTAGAGCTGTTTTTGTCACGTGTCGTAGGGAGTTGAAGTATCGCGCGAGTGGAGGGCTAGTGGTTTGTTACCAACGGCGGAACCCATTCACCCTGCACATCCTCACTCTTTTCCCCCTGCTCGCAGCTCTCACCCCGCCCCCACCCCTACTCTCACCCTCCCACCTGCTACTGCGTCCCGCTTTCGCCCCGCGCCGCGCCCGGTCGCCGAGCGGAAAACAGCGAACCATCGCCGCCGGTAATCCCCTCGCAATCCCGTGGCGATATATCGCCAGAGAATATCGATGTCGACAGGTACGATTTGTTTTTTGTCTCGCTCGGCGCCTCTTTTCTCTCTCTCCTTCTCTCCTCCTTCCCTGTTTGCCCTTTAGTGCAACTTTTATATTCACTCGGTTGGTTTACATTTTCACCGTTCGCACCGCCTCGTTTTCTATTCCGGGAGGAGGAATCCTTCCGCCCCCCCCACCCCACCCCCTCGGGAGAGGCTCCAGGGGGCGGGGCCCGCGCAGCGCGGCGCCTGCGTTCCATTTCCTGCCCCTAGAGCGCGCCGGTGTCAGCTGAAAGGATTCGGTTCCATTAAAAAATTGCTGCTTCACTTATCAACCTCGCCTCTTTCCTCCAAACGTGTTGCAAGTCATCAATAATGGGATTTCTGTTGGAGACTATTTCCGATGCATTATTTCTAAAACTTTTCTAAAACTACGAAAAAGTAGTCTCTTGGATTTATTTCAATTTATAAAATTAATGTACTATTTCAAATAGATTTATCGTAAACATAGCTCCATTTGAATTTTCTTTTTGCGAAATTTAAAAAATGTACTGGTTTACTTACACCCTGAACCATACCATTACACTAGTATTCAAATGTGGGAGATGTAATATAATATCTTCCAGTCTCTCCCTCTTGGATTAACTGAGTGATTGGTGATTCCGAGCGCGTCAACTGATCAGGTTGTTAGTCCCGTAAGTGTGCACGTTTTTCCTCGAGAGGTGGCGGTGATCTTCCCTCGTTGAATAGTGTGATCCAGCGCCGACCTCCCGTCGGCTAACGGGGTTTCCCTCAATCAGGTATCTCCCAGCAACGTGCCACCGCCCCAGCCGGGATAAGCTCTAAGCTAAGCCGACAGTTCTCCCAGTATGCGTGGTAATGTAGTGCATGTAAGTGTACGTAAGGAGTGAGGATAGGACAAGGAAAAGTAAGAAAGCTAGCGCACGGTCCTTGGTGCGTTTGTTAGGGTACTGCTGCAGCATTCGTCTGGTATTAATCGCAGAAACCACGTAAAACTACCGATCATAACAGCCGTCCGCTAGAATTCTCCTCCACAAAGCGGCTGAATTTAACCAGTAGCTAGTGGCGAAAATTCTGCCACCGTCGGGTCCCGAACCTAGGATCTCCTGATCACGGGCACTGCAGTTACATCAGTTGCCCTGAGCCATCTCTCCCGGTCCGCCCTTTGGATACTACAGGAATAAGGGGCCCAGAACCTTCCTGACGCTTTGAAAGAGAAGGCGTTAAAAGTATTTCTATGCCGCATTAGAAGTAAAATTAGAAAGTTAGGAATGGGGAATTTGTAGGCTAACATAATAGTATCGAAGGGTAGGGTTGTTTGTACCACTCCTTTCATCACACTCTTAGCTGGAAGTTAATATTCATTCACAGTTAGGATTTGTAACATTCTTTAGCAGAAAAAAAACTTCGTACAAAAATTACGACTGTGACCCTCACGAGGCCGAAACTAACACGCGAAAGTTCACTATTTAATTTCTCGTATGGAACATATCATTTCGCATTTTCACCTTTACTTATGTTTTGTTAAGACCAATTTGTATTGATCGAGACCTTTTTTATCTCTGAAGCGTAGTTTAGATAGAAAATAACCGTTGCACTTTTCATTTCACTCCCAGGAACTAACGATTTCAAAAAGGTTATGATTTAAAAGTAAATGTTGTTCCAAAACTTAATATAGGTGTACACTTTACAAACAGTTTACCAATTATTGTTTGATCATTCTACACTGTCATAAATTACAATAAATTTAATGTAGATTTAATGTACGACTGTACATGAATTTTAATGTTCCTTGCACATTAAAGGGAGATTAATGTACCTGTACATTAAACTTATCGCGTAAATTAAAAATCAATGTATATTTAATGTAATTGTTGACTTAACTGGTCTACATTAAATTCAATTGTCCACGTACATTAAATTTAATGTACACGTATATTAAAGTTACTGTACGTATACATTAATTTAAAATTTAATTCACGTACATGATAATTACTTTCATGTACTTTATATAAAAAGTAATGCAGACATTTCTGAGAGTATACTTTAGAGTTTTAAATTCGTTCTTATATTGTCCAGTTTGACAGACACTGCCCAATGCCATTCCGAAAAAGAACATTGGGGGGTAAATGATGGAACTCAGAATAAATTTCATTTCAATTCAAGAAAAATGCTATGTATTTACGAACTAATAATACATGTGTTTTTGGAAAATAGTACATTATGAGCATTTTTTGCTAAAATATTTTCATATTTTGAAGCATACCAAGAGCATACACATTTTGTACCTTTTATATGCTTGTGGACCTTTGCGCAAGATCAAAAAATAAATTAATTACTTGTTTTAAGAACAAGATCAATATTCACCATGTTGCTTTGATTGCACAACTGTTCTCTACATCGACATATCATCATATACATTACAGCTGTAAAGAGAATGTTTTTAAAGTCCCTCCTCTTCGGGTCCAAGTGAACGGTTTTACACAAGCGTGGTACCAATAAAAAGAGATAAAAATTAGAAGTGGATGTCACCACATATTGAATAGATTGCAGCGTTCTTTTATTGATACAAAGCGACTAATTTGCGCTGTTTGAAATGCGCGGCTGGAATGGGAACGGGAAGAGGACGTCTTGCGCAATCTGGAGAGCTCGCGGGAAACGGAAGCTCAGTTGGTCGACACAGAGAACATCGTGTTGTTTGATCATTAAAACGATTGTTTGTGACTATCAGTTGTAAGTATTCAATGCACTTTCTTCAATAGCATTCTTGTGATAACTACAGAAACATCGAAGAGGTGAGGAAGTTCTGATTATTAGTTGAAAATTGTATTTCATACGTTTGTTGCATACATTAATATAAGGTTGATAGGAGTATTTGCTGTTATGGGCCAAAACTATATCCATGTATACATGTGTAAATATCTTGGTAAATATAAAACATTTGTATATTCATGGCTATGTATTTTCTGTCCTAACCTTTCAACAGCACTTCCTTCTGTGCGATGTAATCGGACGGGTTCAGCTAGTACCAAAGTAAGGTTGCAACGTGTTTACTGGCTGTGTAAGTACGCCACAGTTTCCAAGAAGCGATTACGCATCGGAATAGTTTTGTGAACAGTCGATGAGCGTAGAAAGACAAAACTATCACTAAGGACTCTGAAAGATCCGAATAATAACAGTCCTAAACAATTAAACAGTAACTTCTTATCTAAAAGATAGAAGGAGAAATACGGTGGGATTCATCATTGACCCTTCCCTACCGCTGCCAGCATGCGACTGTTAAAGGTAATTGGCGGGTAGAATGTCATTGCAACACTGAAATAAGGATGTGCGCATTGCTTTACAGAATGTTGTAACATCAACACTTTTTTCTGTCTACATGAATGTCAAATAACGCTGTTTCTCACTTCATATCACCAGTTTTCTTTCACACTCGTACTGAATTCCCAGTTAAGCACTAGCTCCATTCTACAAAAAATTAAGAACCAATACTCACCAAAGAATGAAAAGAATACACAAATAAAAGCTCTCTATTCTTCAAAAATAAAACAAGCTTCTTTAATCTTCCCTCCTTTTACATCTCGAGCAGAGGAAGTCGTTCATATTGTCCCTTCTTTTTGTACACAGAAACAAAAAAAGAAAAGAAAGGAAGAAAGAGATGGAGATTTTCTCAAGTAACTGCTATCTTAAACAGTGAACAACTCTGCAGATTTAGGTATCCAAGGCAGTGCAAGTGTCGGAATAACCTGTGCATTGAAGAGAAAACCGTACTCCTGAATTATGAGTGGCAGCATTACATGAGGAAAACGCGTCATTGAAAATTCATTTACAATAGTATTTATAATATTTGCGAAATTCCCTCATAGAGCCCCGAATATAATGAAAATTAATTTTAAGGTCGGGCAAGGGTGCCCGTACAAGTTTTCTTTTTCTTTTTTATTTCTTTCGTTCTCGTTATATTCCTTTAGCAGCACATGCTTCGAAATTGAAAATATTTTAACTAATATGATATTTCCAAATTTCTGTGAAATTGCATCATTTTTATAAGCAAGGGGTATATACTTAATTGTCTCTACCTACCCTTATCTCATTATTACCGATAATATTGAAACTATTTATGATGTTCAAAGTTTCATTTCTACGACATTCATGATTTTAGTTTGTAATGTGCATTTCAAGGAACACTTTAGGTCAATGCACCATTTGATTACTAGACTGTGCGGCATCTTCGAATAATTGTTGAGAACGAAATTATTTTAAGATATTGTGAATAACGAGATGAAAACAGATATTGATTCCAACACATGTATTCTTTAAGACAACACGAATATATCTCTTTATGTGATAATATTTGTGAGCATATTAGAATCGGAAAACGTTCACTAATTCAGTGAATTGTTCACTACTAAAATTATCAGTTCTCTATTTTAAAAATGAAATTACTTTAATATGGAAATTAGTTCTGAGGTTTATTGTGGTCATTTTTTCCATCATAAACAGATGCATTGCACAGTTGCCTACCCAGTCTATAAGACTAGAGAATACGAACCCAAAGTTTAAAATGTTTGAAATTTAATTTAAAACACATTGTATCCAAAAGCTGATATTGTAATGACAAGGATTGTAATGTTAATATTTATTATTAAATTATTTTATTTACAGTATCTAAAAATCCTTTAACGCTTGTTAACTTTTTTCTGAAAGCACATCTGTTAACCGTGCGTATATGTGTGTATATATATGTTACATTCAACCGATATACGTGGGTTACGTCAGTAAAATCACTGACATAGGAAACGCAATCGATTAAATCTGTCTAGTAATTTAGTATCTTTCATTTTATAATTACATTCAGATCGTAAAAATAAAATATTTTCACGTTCATTCCAATATTAAAAATACTTGTAATACATTATAATTTTTATTTCAATATTTATTTCTACTACCGTTGTTTTTAAATAATTTAAATAAATTGATGAATACTTTCTAACTGAAACACTTCAGCACATTTCATACTATTGCAGAACACGTATTTGGTTTGACATTTCCTTGAGTGTCTTTGCTGGACTTCGCATTTACCACCGACGAGTTACGCAAACAATTATTCGCAAACGTATAACTTTTGTTCCTGTGCTCAGGAGAGAACCTCGTGCATAAAAACCTCACTCGTCAAAAACAGACGAGTCTCCCTCCATTCCATCCTGGAGCAAATCTTTTCAAGACTATTGGCTGGCGCACGTATCTCGACGCACGCCCGCCATGTCGCGTCGTCTCGCAACAACTGAAGAACGACGAGGGATCGCAAATGGCGGACGGGAAAGAAGGAAAGTTTTGCGAGCGACTGCGAGAGCGCGCGCGCGCGGAGAGCAGGAGCTCGATAGTAGCCCGACGCGCGTTCGCGCTCGAGATAAAAGTTGGCTGCGAGTTGGCTCCTGAGGAGGAGGAGGAGACTGCGGGGGCG
This sequence comes from Teleogryllus occipitalis, assembly GCA_011170035.1. NCBI lineage: Eukaryota > Metazoa > Arthropoda > Insecta > Orthoptera > Gryllidae > Teleogryllus > Teleogryllus occipitalis. Next base: position 146,367 of record BLKR01000410.1, read on the forward strand.
CGCAAGGAATTACTCTGCTCGCGCGCGCAGCGATTTCTTCTCCCGCGTCCCGGCGCGCGCGCGCTCGCAATTTGTGCCAAGGACGCGCCCCGAGGCAGGCAGCCACCCTCGTAAACCGCTGAATGGGTTCCGGGGCCCTGAGAAGGAAAAAAGGGCGCGCCGATTCGGACCCATCCGAACGAGAAGCCCTTAACAAAGAACGGCCGCGTGGTGGCGGCGGCGGCGCGGCGCGGCGGAGGCCTTCGCTTGTTTAGAGAGGAAAACTGGAGTAACCTTGGGAGAGAACGTTTCTTGTTGATGCGAAATCTCTCAGGGTCTGGGGGTGGAGAGGAACTACCGGCCGCACACGTGTGAAGCAGGGCCGTGATGCGGCGCCGGAGGACTCGCATCTGCCGCGGCGACAGGCGCGGGAAGGGGCGGCTGAATTCGAAACGCCTTCGTGTCTGGAAACGAAGTGGCATTTACAATAAATTGAGGAAAAAAAATAAATTTTTACACTAGTATATTGTTACCAACATGCCACCATAAAAATGAGCAGCTGTTCAATAAAATGAAGGGTATGTTTCTGATTGCAAACAGGATAGTTTACAATATCAAAAAAAAAAAAAAAAATCAAAATGAAATTGTCCCTGAAAGAAGCGAGAGAAATTGCATTGGAAACCAGACGCTTGTATAGGTTCAACTCGTTTACAAATAATCGAACTGAAATTAAACGTACATAGTATCATATAATGATAATGATAATGATGACTTTTTAGGTCGCCTTTTAACTAGTAGTTCATGTAGCGACCACTTTGATTGTTTTACATTGTGTAAGGATAGGGGGAACAGGACACGTAAGGACAACACAAGCACCCATAAACACCTATGCCTGAGGCGGAATTCGAACCCGCAACCCTTCGAGCCGAGGCAATTACGGCCCTGCAGCCTTGGCTGATGTTACGATTGTTGCACTATTTGTAGATATAAAACTATTTCATAAACAGATCAGGCGTGACACATAGGGCTAGTAACAGCAACCCAACACGCTCCCAAGAAAACAAGGCGCCAGAATGATCGTTGACCTCCTCTAAAAGGGCTCGCTGGTTCGCTCTCGAGCTGCGGCGAGCCATTCTGTTCGGCTATTGTGTTGGCTGGGAGCAGGCTAGGGAAACGGCAGGCGCCACGCGTTCACATCAACCGGCCCTCGCCCGCTCCCCGCCGTCTGCTCCTTGACCCCTACGCACCCCCACGCGAGCGGAATCAAAAGGCCGCCGCCCTCCCCCCCCCCCCCCGCTCCTGTTTTGCGGCGGGCGGTCGCTTCGCTCTGCTCCGCGAGATGGGTTCGCGGCCGGCCGACGGTGCTGCTGCGTGCCTCGCCTACAAGAGCTATCGCCAGGGGTGGGTTCTTTCCGTTGCTCCACCAACAGGTCAGGGTTTTGGCATATACACAGTTTATTTACATATATACACATAACACGACACGTAAGGACAAGAGGATTTATCATTTACTACAGGAGCATGTGCTCCCCGTTAGCATCTGTTAACTGCCGACTATACAGTTAACATGAGTCTGGCGCTCATACCTGCAAGCTTGCGGCCTCCTACGCACACTGGCGTCTCGCGATGGTCTTGCCACAAAAGTTTGAGGAACAAAGCTGCCCTTTTCAGGGCCGGCCCGCCTTAAAGCCTCGCTGAGGCTGCGTCCCCGCCCGCCGGGTCTTGCGACACATTGGCGCAAGTGTGACGCGTACCCTCTCCAACTGCACCCTGGGCTCGGCCGCCCTCGCTTCCTGCCCATTGTGGTGCATTCTGCACGTGTCCACGACACCCGCTGAGCACCATGCCGCCGCGAGCGTTTCAGTAGCGGACGCTACAGGGGTTACAGCCCATACACCAGACAGCGTGGCTGCGAGTTATGCCTGTGAATACCACTCGCCTCTGCGGCTCGGCTCGGGGCAAACCTAATGTCTGTTCTTCTAGTGGAGGAAGTCACAAGTCGGACTCGAGTCAAGCTTAAATTTATAAATAAAACTTAAATTTGTTTTCTAAATTTGTTAAATAAAAAAAATCTACATAAAAGTTAAATATGTAATAAATCAACAACGTCGAAATTTTTGCTCACAAGAATATAGAAAATTAAAAAAATTAAATTTGTTTCATTTGAAATACAAAATAATATTGTTCATTACCTTACTAGTATTATAATTTTCATTATTTATCTCCTTGTTCTCATTATTTATTATTTTAAAGGTTCGTTTCGAGCTCTTACGACCACACTTAATATAAGGCTGACTTTCTGGATTACCAGAACTTACTTCTCTCTTCAGATCTCTTTGTACATTTCTTCCTCTTCTTATTATCATTATAATTATTATTGTTATTGTTATTAGTATTACTTACATTTATTTTACAAATTTCATTTCAGTTTTTCATGTACCATTTAATAAAACTTAACTCTTCTCACAGTAGCCTGGAACTTCATACAATAGTAGAAGTAGTATTAAGTTGTTTTTTTTTCAAATTATCTTCACAGACATTTGAATTATTAGTTCTGTAGTTTTTTATGTACCTTTTTTCATCCATTAGTAAAGAGGTAGCAGGAAACTGTATTCTCTCTGTAGCTCTACGTACAATGGGGATTGGTGGAAACACGAAGTTGCAGTAGGTGCACGAGTGTGTAGTTTGTATGGACGTTTTTTCGCCAATGACTCTAACTATTTACATATGTGCTACTTGTGGTCGGAGTCAATATAAGTTTATATACGATTCAAAATTTGAGGAAAATCAGCATTGTTTCTTTTTTTCGGAAACCTCCGTTAATATCGGTGTGTTAAATAAGAGCGGAATTAACTGACCCGACGCCATTTCCTCGTTCAAATAAATAGAATGAAATTCAGATAATGTATTTTTTTAACGAAACAGCTTTGTGAGCCGCAATTGTGATTTTAGTTTGGCGACATGTACCCAGCGTATCGGGACTCCATATTATCTAGTTTTCCATTCTGCGAATTTTCACTGAAATCGAATCAGGTGACTCCGCAGTCGCAGTTATGGAGAGAATACCTTTTTAATACTAATTGCTGTTTTGAACGACAAAACCGCAAACGGAATCCTAGTCCTTTGAAAACACAGTATGATCATTAAACGATAATTTGAATCAGGTTTATAAATGTCGAATCCTCCTTTTCGATTAAAGTGTGATTAGGAATAAGGTTCGTGGAGAAAAAATAAACGTAAAAACAAAGTCTGCTTTGTACATTTACAAACACTTTGTACCCAGACGCTTTACCATCGCATACAATTACACACGAAAATATCGTTAATTATTCATTATCAAAATCCTTTATAATAACACGACAAAAAATTCGATTATAATATAATGAAAGGAAAATCAGGATCATATTATCTAAAAGAATTCATACAGACAATGGCTTTATTTCCGGGAAATTATAGTTGTAATTGGAAGTCCATCATATATCATTAGTGTTCAAGTTACGATACCGAATGAAATAATGAAAATGGAACGTTTCATTAGGGAATTCAACTTTGAATGTGGTGCACAAATAGCTTACATACTATATACTGGTTTATGCTCAATCAATCAGAGAATACAGTTTTCATTTTCTTCCCATTTGAAGAATGTTCGCGGAAACAAGTATTTTAAATCTGTAATTAGTAAATATCTTGCTAGTTACATTTTCTGATGAAATAGTTCAAACCTGTGCGAATAAAAAGTATTTACAGCCTCGAAATCAGACCCTATCGAGTTTCCTCCTCAGAGTGACAATTCTTTGCTGGTTGAACTATGGGATTCATATTGCCAGATTGCTAGTTTTTTACAAGTACTGAATTCAAATATACTTCCAATTGTTGAAAGAAAACGAAAAATCGAAACTCCCAAGAGAGAATCATATCTGAGGTATGGCTCATATGGAGCTAGCGTTGTATTCATGTGCATTACTCCCTTGTGACTCATAAACCAGTGCAGCTACTTTATTCGTTTTCTTAAAATTGTAAAGAGTCCATTGAAATTAGTGCCATTCGTTTCTTTGAAAGCTTTGTCGCACGCTCCGTATTCTGACGCAATCGTTAAAAACAAGTGCGGGTGAAAAGCGTGAAAAGCACACCTGCGCCTGGAAATAAGGCCCTCGCTCGCCCCGCGCGTTGCCTGGCACTCACAGCGGCGCCTGATGAATAGGGAAGCCATTTTGGAGATTCAACCCCCGGCGCCTGTGTGCACCCGCTCCGGCAGCAGAGGGGCCGCGCCCCGCGCTCGCGCTGCCTTCGCCGCACTGCGACGACGTTCGCCAGCTTCACAGCAACCCCACCGCCCTCGCTCCAGCCACCCTACCGCCACCGCCCCCTCCCCTCCCCGCCCGCCCCGCCCAACCCCGCCACCCCGACTTCCACTCCCACCGCCACGCTCCGGGCGTCAATACCACCACCACACCAATATCTTCGCCATTGCCACCGCCGCCTCACTGCCAACCCGGCGGATGGCGTGGCGGATGGCGTGGCGGAAGGGGTGGCGTACGGGGAGACGGTAGGGACCACTATCACCGCCATCACCACTACCAACGCCATCGCCACCGCCACCCCGACCTCCACTACTACCGTCATTGCCATCGCCTCGTCACAACCGCCGCCGCCAAAACTCCGACCGCCAACATAATCGCCCCCGCCCCGTCACAACACAACCAGCCATACCGCCACCAGCCCCCCCCCGCGACCCGTCCGCGATTAACCCCTCCCCCATCACCGCCACCCCAAACGCCACTAGCACCGCCACCATCATCGCCAGCGCCACAGCGCCGTCACCATAGCCGGTTCGCCAACCATCACCACCACCGCCGCCACACCATCACCGCCTCCTTCTCTGCCATCGCCATCTCCCCGCGTCCACTACCGCCCTCGTGGCCGCCGCCGCCGCCGTCGCCGTCTGCCTTTGACAAGCGCGCAGAAATGAGCGAAGGGCGGCGCCATTTGCATACTGGCTGAAACCTTTTTTCAACGGCCTTCGCCGCCGCAAACGCCACGCGCGTCGCGCGGGTTTTATTTGCACGCGCAGGTCGCCCGCGACCCCCGCTCCCCTCCGCCGGCGCCACCAGCAGCAGCTGCCTCACCCACCCGAGCGGTGGCCTTAGCCGCAGCCGCAGCCGCCATACACGCACACACAGACAGACAAACAGATAGAGATTGAGAAGGAGAGATTAGATTTATTTATCCTTCTCTGCTATGTGTTACATTAAATACATATTTACATGCATTCTTTACCTCTTTAGGTATACTTTATTAACAATTTATAAATTTAATTCTCTGCTTTGTATGTATTTCATAATCTTTTTCTAAATTTATGAAACCCCGTCTGTGTTTCTGTCTCTTTCAATACGTCCCAAACACTTCCTCCTTTTCCTTTTCTCTTCCAGTTTTCTTCCATTTTCACGTAGTGTATTATGCATCATCGATCGCATTTTGGCCCTCAAAGACATTGTCGCCTTATTACTTGCACAACGTCTTATATGCATTCGGCAATTACCCCTGCTGCCATACTCCCTTTCATCGTCGTTATTACTTCGTACTGTTGCAGCAATCGTGTATTACTCTAGTGTATAATGTCTGCTCTATCTCAGCCAATGTTCTCCTGACATTTCTTCCTTGCGAATTATTACATTTTCTATTTCTGTTTTAACCCATCATCAATACGCCGTTGCTTACCCCGTCACACGAGCATCACCTATTATCAACCATCCACGACCAGTCGTTGAATTTTCGTTTCTGCCTTTTCTCTCAACCATCAAAACTGTTATTAATTACTTTTTCTGTCATAATGGTAACTGTTATCTCTGAGCATGTCACCCTTATCATATCCATCGCAGCATCCACCCTCAGTCTATTCCCATCGCCCCCTCCACCGCGCCCACCATAGAAAGCGACGCCCCGACACCTCGTGTGCGTCCGCTTCCGCCTCCGCCTCCTCCTCCACCTCCTCGGCCGGGGCGGGCCGGGCTTGCCGCGGACTATCCCTCACCACCACCCGCTTTGAACACGACCTTTGTGCTTTACCGTTGCTCGTTTTTAATTCCCCCTCTGACGGACCGACCGACCGGCCAGCCGCCCCTCCCTCCTGCCTTCTTCCTCCTCGCCTCCTTCCTTCCTTCCGACGCAACACGCAATTCAAATTTCAAAGCGAGACTGGTCCGAGCGCGGCTCCCCTCGCCGTGCACCCCCTCTCCTCCAGCCTCCCGCCCTCAGGCGGCGCTCACAATGCCAGCAGCCGTAACGACGAAAAATGACTATATCATCGGAGGCGACGCCTGAGGAGAGCGCTCTTCAAGCCGGCAATTGGCTGCGCCGCAGCCGCACTCTGGGGGACAAATTGTTATGCGCGCGCTGATCGGCCTCGCGGCGCGCCAACCTGCCCGCGCCCCCACTCCACGACGCGAGCTGCGCGACTTGCCACTTGATGTACTGCACGCTCCGAAATGTCTGCATTACTTTTAATGTGAAGTACATGAAAGTAATTTTCATGCGCGTAAATTAAATTTAATGTACACGTACAATAACGTTAATGTACGTGTACATTAAATTTAATGTACATGTACAATTAAATTTAACGTACACAAGTAAGTTAACAGTCGTGCATTAAATCTACATTGATTTTAATTTAAGCATTAAATTTAATGTACAGCACATTAAAATTAATATAGTCGTACCTTGAATCTACATTAAATTTAATGTAATTTCTGACAGTGTGTAACTAAGTTTGAATGCGTGAATGAATGAAAAACTAAAACAAAAACATGATTATAATAAGAAAACATTAAAAGAATACAAAAGCATGCATGGGAACCTTAGGCTGCTGGTCAAAGCACCGGCTTCATCCATAGGTTAAGTTAGTAATAAGGTAGTTATTAAGCACTGCCCCTTCTTTGCCGCAAAAGCCAATGAGCTGCGGCGCATGTATCCCGCATGTGAATAAACGACCGCCCCGCCAGGGCTACTGTTGGGGAAAAAGACAAAACATGTACTATAACTGAGTAGTCTTGTTGACGAGACGCTCAGTCTCAGCACGCTTTTCACGTACGTCTCAAGCTCTTGTTTTATGACTTTCTCTGTAATTTTCTTTTCCAGATTCGGCTTCATGGATATATTATAATTACATTCTTACTATCGGTAGTAGCTCCATAGAAGTTTCTGCAACGTGCAGAATGACACGGCACAAGGAAGACGGTATCCCGAAGACTCCGGACACCACATTAAAAAGAACATATTATTTTATTCGGAAATATTCGTTTTATTCTTATGAGACAGGGAGATTTTTATAATTCGGTAAAACAAGCGTTATGGAGCATATTTTCTTTCCATTTCTTTCCATTTTCAGTTCGTCATAGCTTCCGGTAATAAATTAAGGCCATTCCGACCATCTTCCAAAGCACACATTTAAGATGGATGCAAGAAAAGATTTAAATGAAGAATAGATCGAAAACTTGTATATCTTGAAATTACTATTTGTCTGTAAAATACTAAAATATTAATGTATTTCAAAGTTTGTCTACAACTGTCTGTCAACACAACTAGTTTTGAAAGACAATAGAATTACTTTAAAATTAAATTATCACGATAGCACAATACAATAAGCTACTTACAAGAACAATTATCTTCACTGATAATAGTAAAAATATTATTTAATGTCATACAAGATAAGGTAGATTCTGCTTTTGAAAGGGAGATTTTTCCTTGATCTCAAATTTGATTCAGCAAGGAACATTAGTAGCCAACAGCTTATAAATGTTAGACAAAAAATCATTTTCAGAAATGGTAAATTTGTTAGACAAAAGTTTTATTAGATAAAGTGTGCATAACGCCTCTGAGGTCTGTAAGAAAAAAACGGGAAAGCGTCGTCAGTTCTAGGAAGACACGAGAAGATTCATATTTCAAGTGAACAAAATTTTTTGTTTTATTTTCGCTGGTTTCGTTTGCAGAATTTTCAGTACAGTTTCTTTCAGCTATTTCTGGGGCCTGCAGAGGGGAAGTATTACGGAGAAGGGAAGAGAGGTGAGGGGTAGGTAGTGGATCTGTAACAAATTGAGACACTAAAATTATCGATGAATGAATTGCATTGTACAGAACATATTGTCTCTCCAATTTTCTTGTTTCCCTCACATTTTGTCAACATAAGGGAGGGTTTTACAGATAGTTGGCGCGAGTAAAAACGTCTCTACTGAATCCGCGAGTTTCGGAGAATTAACCACTTCACAATGCCAATTCACTAACAATAGTTTTCAAGCATCACAGAGCAAACCTAGAGCGCTGTCGCGATGTAGGAGGGCGGAAGATGTTAAACTCTCATTTTTTTTCCTACACAAACGGCATCTTTTTCAGCGCGCTGTAGCGCGTAAACTGCAACATTATTAAAGTTAAAATATGAATTTTGTAGGAAATTTTCACAACTATAATTTTGTAAACAGCGGCTGTTTCGATAAGACGCAGTTTTCGAGATAAAAGTGAAAAAACGGAAAAAGTGTGAAATTTTTAGTTTTAGTTTTTTGCAATTTTCTCTGTGAAGCCGATCTTTTTGGAACTGTCAAACATAAAATTAGGATTCAGCATCCCAGAAAACGTTCAAAACCGTTTAGAAAAAAAACTTCCTGAATTTGTTTTTGGATCGGACGCTTTTAAGCACCAGGTGACTGGAGTGTAGGCGGTTTCTGAATCTGCGCCTGCCGTCCACGCGGACGGGAGCGTCGAGCCGTTTGCCTCCGCCATTTTCTGTCGCTCCCCCTTTCGCTGGGGCGAGCGGCAAAAGTATGCGCGGTCGCGAGGGAGCAGGCGACTCCTGCGCCAGCCGCCACCATCCCAAGTAACGGTCTCAGCAGGGACACGGCCCGCGTCCTGGTTTATGGTTTCCTCTCGAAGGCGTCTTCAAGAAAGCCATTTAGCGGCGGAGGAAGCAACCGAAACCGCAAGCACTTGGAGAGACGTCGTTTCGAAATGCTCCGATTCACAAAACTCCGCTTAAGCATTCTGTTGATCCAAGTTTCAATGCGTAACGAGCCACAAGTTTTTTAGGAAGCAGAATTGCTGGTGTGGCTGAAAACATAAATAACTTAGCAAAGAAATTTATAGCAAAAATGTACGAAATTTCGTGTTTAGAAACAAATTGAGGAATGTAAAATATAACTTTCCTTATTGCAGATACAAAAAAAATCACATGAGAAACATTTCTTGGAGACTGCTAGAGTCACGAGAACTTGCACGTTAAATGGAATGTTACGGAATATTTATGAACACTTTCGTATTGTTGTCAACATGTCCCGGCGAAGCAGCGAGCAGAAGTAAGGTATGGATTTACAGGCGGGTTGGAAATAGATGCTCCAACGATTGGCGAAAAAGTTTCATTCTAGTGCAGAAGTTATTTTTCTTACCTTATTCGAAAAAATGTATACCGTGTTCGAAACTGTAAATGATACTGTATACTACTTATTTCATACGGAGTAACGTTCGTTTTCTCTCTGAAATATTATGTTTAAGGAAAATATATTTCTAAATATATCTTGCTTAACATAGCACTCCGTAATGATATTGATATATTTGCATTGTATAGTGATATAATTGATATATTTCTAAATACATGTAGAAATATATCTTGCTTTAACGTACTATTGCAATATCATTGAGGCCAATGATATTGCAATTTTGGAATAAGTGGCAAAGGCTATCGATATCACATTTACCGTTTATTAAACTCCCAAGGGAATAAAATGGAATATATAAATTTATTAATTTTCCAATCTTTCTCCCGCACTGCAAGAGAGAGATCGGAATTCCCTTATCATAACAACAGCTCACATCAGTATGACGCAACATTGCCCTGTTTTTACTACCTTCAAAGGTCCGATACAATCCCACTCCCTCCGAAACGTACCTACTCTTCTTTCCCGCTCATCCGCCGCTCATCATAGCTCAGTTCATATTGCCTACACATAGCCTTGAACTTAAATTTTTGTGTAACAACATATTTTTGTTTTTTGGTCCTTTTTCTTACATGAATTTCCCAAAACGCTTACAAATATATCAATAACAATTACAATTTATTGTTCGGGCCAATTTTAAGAAATTATCATTCATTTAACGAGACATTTCAGAATTAATTTCGAATTCTACAAATTTTCCATTCTACTTCTTTTATTCCATTCATTATTTTCTCAATGTGCATAAATTTAAGCGGCATTAATTGCAGGCAGCAAAACATACCGAGGAATTCATTTCCAGACTCACGCAAGTCTGCGTGGGAAGAGAGAAATATGTGCAGAAAAGAAATGAGAGAATTATTATGAACCGTATTCAAAAAAGGAATATTTGTGGTCCAGTTTTTATCATATCTCTTGCAGTCCATCGGCACATTCTTTTCTTCACTGTAACAATAATACTGATCTGAAGTTTATTTGTAAGAAGTATTGTTGATATCAATTTTTATAAAATATACTTATGAAGATAATGCGGATAGTTATTAACGAAATTTTGGTTACAAAACAGATTAATACTTATGAATATTGTACAGTTTCAACTGGAATATGTAATGACAAATGCATTACCTAATCATAGATATTAAGCACTAGTTTTGCTTCGAATATTCTATGATGATAAAATTATTTTTGGTAGTATTTGGACAATAATGTAGATGTTACCCATTGAACATTATGTTTTTATTGGTGTGTACATTAAAAATTCTCTGAAATATTAAGCATTCCTATCTGCTTCTGTTACGAGTACAGATCGAGTGCCCCGCCACACATGCTAGACCGGCGCTGCCCGCCCTCCCGCGCCGTCAACCTCGCTCTGCCCAGCAGCGCCTGCCCATCGCCCATCGCCCGCATACCTCCGCAGGCGTCGACGCGCGGCGATTTTAATAAAGCGATATCCAATTAAACCACGTGGGCGGGGCTGGGCGGGGCGGGGCGGGGAGGAGCGGGGCAGACCAGGTTGGAGCTGCACAAAGCAGGTCGGCGCGCAGTGGGGCGGGGCGGGGAGGGGCGGAGCGGAATGGCGCGGGGCGGGGCGGGGCGGGGCGCCGTGGGGAGAGGCGGGGTGGGGCGGAGCGGAGCTGTGCGTGGCTGTGCGTGGAGGCACGGGGTTCTCTAATTACAAGCGCGCGCGGCCCGGCCGGGGCCTCGCTGGACGCTGCCGAGCGGGTGGGCAGCGCCCGGGGCGGGGGCGGGGCGGTCCGCCCGGGGTCGTAACAATAAAATGTCAAACGGCGACCGCGCGGCACGTACGCGGCGGCGCCGGCGCCGGCGAAGCGTCGGACGCGCCGCGGGGGGCGTGGCGCGGGGGAGGGGGCGGGGCAGAATTTACAGGCGCATCCGAGAGCAGGCGCTGTCCAGGCCGCGAGGGCGGGAAGACAGCCACCACGGCTTCGGGGAGGGTCGTGAGACACTGTACAACAGCAGACAGCGATGAGGGTGAGGTGGTGGAGCGAGGAGAGAAAAGGTGAGGGACTGGCTAAAGAAAGAGGAGGAAGAAGGAGAGGGAAAATTGTGGATAGGTTAGAAGAGTAGAGCAGGTGGGGGGAAGGAGTTTTGGACAATTGGTTCGTGATATCAGTGATCTCCTCGAATAAAAGTAGGAAGACAAATTCGAGAAGCACAACCAAGCTAGATTTGGAACAAAAGGAACAGAACTATGTAGTAAGTTATGTTCAGTTTCAGATAACAGGAATATTATAAATTTAAATTGGGAAGACACGCGCAATCGCTTGGATTACGGTCAGACTAGTAGACGTACATTTTCTAATTTGGTAGTTATAAGAATCAAGGACGCGCCATCCAGAGGAAGGATGGAATGGTTTGGTGGGATAATCCACCGCTAAGAAAAAGCGAGCGCCACCGTCGTGGGAGAAGGTGGAGCGGGCGGAGTGCGCCAGGGAAGACGCCAGCACGGGGCGTTCAACTGCGACTGGGGCGTGCGCCACGTCCACGGTCACGCGAGCGCCACAAACCACCGAGGGAGGCGCCGCCCCCACGCCTCCCCCCGCCCCTGCTCCTTGCCAGGCGTCCGGCCCGCACCCGCCCTCACGCCTGCCCCACGCCTCTTCCCCTGCCCCGCCCCCAACGCCACGCCCTCACCGTCCCCGCTCCCTGCCCAAGGCCCTGCCCTGCATTCGCCTGGTCCCCGCCACCGCCGCCGCGCCCTCTTCCACCACGCCCTCCCCCCACGTTCTTCCCCGCTTCCGCCCCTGCCCCGCACCCTTTCCTCTCCCCGCCCTGCCCAGCTTTGATCGCGTGAGAGTCGGCTGCCCGAGAGCCGGAAAAGGCTCGCCGACGTGGTACACCACGCCTAGCTTTTTTATTTAGTGTTAAATGTTTTGAGTCTTGTATGGTTTCAACACGAATATTAGTGCTGAAAGATTGAAATAAAATGATACTTAAATCGTTAAGCTAGCAAGATAAATATTACATGAAACTATTTTACTCAAGTACTAGTAACGAAACGCGGTATAACTATTCATGTAGATATCAACAACCCACATGCTCATCCTCAAAATGTCGAATTTTTAGGGTTGACGCGAATCTCCACGATGGTTTGCTTTGAATAATCAAATAACATAGTTTGTGAGAACTCCCGCCATAATAATAGCATTTGAATCGTATTTACCTTTTTTTTTTTAATTTTATTTCACTACATAGCCACACCCCGTCATACATGACAAAATATTTCAGTGAAAAGTAAGGTACATTGTTAACATACAACTGTAATGAGAAATATCGAGAATGTTCTTAACTAGTGATCGGTATATGCACTATTACTAAGAATCTATTAATTAGAACTATTAATAAGAATCATGTAGTACAAAAATGTTTGGTAATTACCGAAACATTTTACAATACAATAATAATAGAGAATTACGATTTTATTAAATTCACTTAAATATATTTTGTTTTGTTTTAAACGTTACTAAAGAATAAGTTAAATGAATGAAAGAATCGATAAACAGCAGTTCTACATTGCTATTTTCAAAATTTTTAATGAAAAGTTTGATGTGAATTTCATGAAAGGAACTGAAGAATGTTTCAGTAAAAAAAATTTCACTGAAATCAGAAATCTTGTAAGTTTAAGCGGACCAATGACTAAAAAAGGATTTGGAAAAAGGCTATAGTCAGTTTACAATACAAGGTCATTCACAGACCTGTTATGAGTAAACACAAGAAAATGGGCAGGCGTTGTAAGTCGATATAAAGAACCACAAAAATGAATTACTATTTTAAAAAATTGCTATAATATTATTAAAATGTCAGAACCTTATATTGAGGGATCGAAACTGTAAAAAAATTCAGACGTTTAAACCACAATGTATCTTTTTAATATATTCATTATGTTTAGTTCTATCTTACTTCACTACTAGATTATTTAAAATGAGCGATTGCACATTTTTACAAACTACATATAGTAATAAGAGGAATGATGTACAAAGGCAATGAGTAATGTTATAAAAATGACCTTGTGTTGAAAATGTAAGTTCTAAGAGTGGTTATAGTATATGCTTGTTATATAACTAAATGTGTTTGGTTCAATAAATTATACGTACTGTTAGAAACACAAAAAATATTCAATATTTGTCACATATTCATCGAGTTAAATTTATATTTCGTGGAAAACACCTCGTAAATTATTTAGTTAGGCATATTGATTCGTGCTACATTGTCTACTATTTTTGTTTATGCAATGTTGCATTTCAAATTCAACAGTGCAGTTCCTCACAGAAAGAGAGCAACAACTAGAATCGAAAAACTAATAAATTAGTCAGATTTTTTGTCACTTTCTATTGGAATCATTTCGTAGTAACGTGTAATATCTATTTGAACCTTGAGGGTCAATGAATGCACTAGACAAAAAGGTCATATTGTTCCGTTTCAACTGATATTCTGGTACTGATATTCTCAACAGAATTTACTAGTCATTTATTAAAGAACTGAATATGAAGAACAAATTTCAATAAGAATTCTGATAACATCTTAAATTTGTAACTACAGTAAGTCGACGAAAAAATTTTAAACTTTGGCAATTTTCCAAAATTCAGGGGTAACGATTATACTGGGTCCTACTCCATCTTTATAAGTGTATTTCACTATTCTTACAAGAAAGTTAAAGAAGAAACTGAACCCATTTGTGAGAAAATTCGGAAAATGTTCCAGGGTCTTCATGTAAAGTACCGCTAAATTCAAATAATTCATTTCCAACTCGGAGGGTTTCGAATCAGTTCCGAAAAATTAGGAAATATTCATTTTGGCAAAAATCCTACGAACAGTTAAGGCTCTAGAGTTGTTCATACACTACAGATGGACTGATGTACAGATGGACAGGCAGGCAGGCAGCAAGTTTGGCTGATTTACCAACGCTTCCAACACCGGAGTTCAGTCCCCTTCTTACCTGGCCCATTTGAGCAGTCCTGTCCCAGACGATTGTAATGATGACCCCGCAGATTAAAAATGATTTACCCCTGCAACATCTACAACGTAGTAGTGGGAGTCGACATGAGAAACATGCAGAGGTCCCACTTTCAAACGAGAGATGCGCCAACCATTGCGCCGAGCTGGACCCGCCCTGCCAGTGGCCGGGAGGCGGGCTGAGCCCGTGCGCCCCAGGGCAGCTCAGCAGCCGCCGTCGCGCGCAGACGGCGAACAAATGAAGCGCCTCGCACGCACTCCTCGGGGCCCCGGCGCCGGCCTCGAGTCTCCTTCACTGGCGTCCGCCCTCCCTGCCGCCCCGCCCCGCCCCGCCCCCACACCCGAATGGCATCGCCGACCCGCACTCTCTTCCATTGTTTCAAACCTTTATACTCGCCTATACCGACCCCTTCCTCATTTCTCTGCCTTCGTCAGCTCGTGTTTGAGACGTAAAACGGCCTTCCGTTCCATATCCACCATTTTGTAACAATTCATTGCAAACTTTTAACATATCATTCTGCTCCACCCCAGCCTCGTTTTTCTGTTCTTGCCAGCTCCTGCTTCCCACATTCAACGCCATCACCGCCCCTTAATTTACTTCCACTCATTCAAAGTTTAGCGTTCGGCTTCTCATTTCCTCACCTTCGGTGGCTCATGCCTTAAACGCCAAACTCCTCGTCCCCCTGCATTTCGTTCTCCAAACTATTAACATCGCATTTCCGTTCCACCTCACCCTCATTACCCCGTCCACGCCAGCTCATGCCTCTCGCACCCGAACGTCATCGCCGCCCCGGATTTACCACCACTCATCCAAACTTTTAAAATCACCCGTGCCGACCCCCTCCTTATTTCCCCATCTTCCCCAGCTCACGCCTTCAACGCACAAACGTCCCCGTAATCACTTATTCGCCATATTGTACCCATTCACTCCAAACACTCAACATTTTAGTTCCACTCCAACCCCACCATCGTTGCCCCGTCTTCGCTTGCCCATACCCCTTATTATCGCAGCGTCTGCACTGGCCAAAATTTTGTTACCACTCATCCAAACCGTTGAACACGTTTAACCCTCCTCATTTACCCATCTCCTACAGGCCAAGAACACAATCCCCAAGCGTTCTTGTCATCCCACGTTCACCATTTTCCTCCCATTCACTCATTTCTCTTTCGCTCATCCCACACTCAGTCCCCCGACCCCGTCAGCTCGTGCTCCCCACACTCCAACGACATTCCCACCCATGCCACGCCCATTTGCTTCCATTCACCACAGGCTCTTAACGTCCCAGTCCCTCTCCACCCTTCCCCCCCATTATCCCGTCCTCGCCGGCTCGTGTCGTCCTTACAAGAACGTCCTCCAAATCTCGCACACTCCGTTTTGCACGCATTCACCTCAACTTTACCACTTTGCAAAAGTCCCATGCCCAAACCTCCTCTATCTTCATCGCTCCATCTCTATTCACTGCGTTAGATACATCGTGCAGTCTGCTCTTTCTCATTCTGAATTCTACGACCTTCTTTACACACTTCTCTCGCATCCTCCCGTCCGGCCTATCCACTTTCCCGCGCATGAAGACCGCACGTCGCGGGCACGCCATCCCCCGCCACCATTAGCACCAACGCGAGCACCATCAGCGCCACCACTACACTCTCTTCCTTCGCAACGCCAACCCCACCCCCTCCACCCCCACTATCCCCTGTGCCACCACCAACGCGAGCAGCATCAGGGAGACCACCACAACCTCTTCCACCGCAACGCCAACCCCACCACCTCCACCCCCACTATCCCCTCTGCCACCACCAACGCAAGCACCATCAGCGCCACCACTACACTCTCTTCCTTCGCAACGCCAACCCCACGACCTCCACCCACACCACCCCCTCTGCCACCACCAACGACCATCAACCATCAGAGCCACCATCCCACCCTCTTCCACCGTAACGCCATTGACACAGCGCAACCGCCACCACCCCCACTACCAATACCCCCGGCACCACCATCAGGAAGACCAGCAAACCCACCTCCACTGCGACGCCACCGTTGCCACCACCACCCCTGCAGCCCATGGCGCGGCCCCGCGCTCCGTCCCGTCCCTCGTCAGCCGTCGCTGCGCGCGGCCTCGCCGTGCCTCGTCTCGTCTCTGGGCGATTCGTTTGCACGAGAGAGCCCGCGGCGTATATTTAACTCTGAAAGGGCGGAGGTCGCGCCGCAGGAGCGGACTGCGTGCGCCTGTACCCACCCCGCCCCGAGGGCGGTGTGGTTCGCGGTAACGAGCGTCGTCCTCACGGCAGCCACGGGCCCCGCCCCGCCCCGCCCCGCCCCGCCCCGCCCTGCCCCGCCCCGCCCCGCCCTGCCCCTCCCCGCCCCGCCCCGCCCCGCCGCCGGCCACGCCCGCCACCGGCCCCTCCGCTCTCGCTGCTGGCGCCACGTGAACATTTCACTCTTTACGTCTTCTCAACCAAACCACCACATCGGCACGCCAAGTGCAAAATGGCCCTACTCAAAATTTTACCTTTTTTGTCCTAAATTTTCTATGGTGTAGACGTCATCCAGGAACACATTGCGGTATGTCATCAGCTCATCGTATACAAGTTATAAATAATTATCAAAATGTATATTTTTCCCTCTCTTGAAAAGTAGTCCATTTTTACGTACTTTGAGTGTTTGCATATTACAAATAATTCTTTTTTTTATTTGCTTACGAGTCTTAATTATTAACTCTCTGCAGTTGGTCACCGATAATCTCTTAAGAGTGTGGCACAGAAAAAGAATGAGCGATATGACCAGTTTCTTTGTGACTGCCCTCATATTCCGAACCGTTGCGCCAGCTGGCCAAACAATGTCTATTCAAGAGAAAATATCTAAGATTATTTTCGGCATCTACTTCACCTTAGCTGTCATTGTTTCTAATGAGAAAACTTCCTTTCGTTCTGCACGTAATACATGTAAACGGATCAAAAAGTCATTTACTTGTGATGCAATTAAGTTTAGAAATTACGAAATATTTCGTTTCACAATTGTTTTTTCTTTAGCCAAACCCCCTTTATGATAACTTTTTTTAAGCCTCCTGGATCGAAGCAGTTACTCTCTGAACCATGGCAACTGTGTTTGAGTATGAATTGGCGTAAAAATGATCGTACATTCTGAAAATGATCAATCACTACAAATCTTTTAAGTGATGCAATTAATCTTAAAAATGAAAAAAGTTATTTGACTGATGGCAATTCTAACTTTTGTTCATAATAAACACACAGGTACACAAAAAGAAGTTGCCAGGCCCAGAGACTTGACACATGTTTCTCCATGTATGTTGAGTCGCTAAATCCGAAACTGAAGCCAGAATTGCGCTACCGCCTTCCATTTTTTTAAAACGCGAAAAATCACCGTGAAGTTGAAGGTTGTAAATTTGAGGGTGTTTTCTTTGCGAATTAAAAAAAATGTATGGTGGTGGTGCAATTCTGGCTTCAGTTTCGGATTCAACGCGACGACATAGAAAGATAAACATGAATCAAGTCTTCGGGTCTGAGAAAGACCCTCGAAAACAAAAATACAATTTCACGGTGGTTTTTCGCTATTCAAAAACATGGAAGGTGGTGGCGCAATTGTGTCTTCATATTCGGATTCAGCACATCAAAATACATAGACAAACACGTTTCAAGTATTTGGGTCTGTCAACAAACCCGGATGTCACGATGTTTTTTTACGATTAAACATGTATGTTGAGTCGCTAAATCCGAAACTGAAGCCAGAATTGCGCTACCGCCTTCCATTTTTTTAAAACGCGAAAAATCACCGTGAAGTTGAAGGTTGTAAATTTGAGGGTGTTTTCTTTGCGAATTAAAAAAAATGTATGGTGGTGGTGCAATTCTGGCTTCAGTTTCGGATTCAACGCGACGACATAGAAAGATAAACATGAATCAAGTCTTCGGGTCTGAGAAAGACCCTCGAAAACAAAAATACAATTTCACGGTGGTTTTTCGCTATTCAAAAACATGGAAGGTGGTGGCGCAATTGTGTCTTCATATTCGGATTCAGCACATCAAAATACATAGACAAACACGTTTCAAGTATTTGGGTCTGTCAACAAACCCGGATGTCACGATGTTTTTTTACGATTAAACAAAACTGGAGGGCGATGAAGCAATTTTGGCTTCAAATTCGGATTCAGCGCGTTTGTATGTGTGTGTGTGTGTGTGTGTGTGTGTGTGTGTGTGTGTGTGTGTGTGTGTGTGTGTGTGTGTGTGTGTGTGTGGGCGCACGCGCGCGTGTCTGTGATATCAATTATTTCTTTCGCTATCAGGTAAGTTCATTTTTCTCAATTATAGAACTTAAATTTAAAAAATAATAACCATTCCTTTCAAAATTAATGTGTTAATGTGTATAAAACTAAATTTCTTAAATTAGAACAGATGGAGAACAGTCATTGTCAAATGAGGAAACAATGAAAAGAGATATCTACATTCGGTCTCGCCAGTGAATTTCTACATTTCTGCCTCGCGTGGAATTCCAGCTCTTCGTTTCCAAAACTGATCAAAAACACGAGTAGTCCACACTCTCAATGTATACGTAACATTTTTTTAAAAATCCAAGTAATGCAGTTGTGGCACTTAATTAGCTAAGTAATTATTCTTAATGACCAGAACTCTGATTCTGAAGACCTGTCGCCATTAATTTCGTTCATTCTAAACGTAGGTGAATTATAAATGAATGTTCATAACGACAATTAGATGATAAAAAAGTATAGTTATTGAATAATTTTTGTCATTTTTTTTACTTTTGAATTGTTATGTAATTTTCTGAACTTCTGTATCATTTTTGTCATTTTTACGTATTTTGTTTCCTTTTCATGTTTTTTGTTAGTGAATGTTTCATGAATTTACAATGACACACTAAAACAAAGGTTTTATTGTATCATTAGTTCATGAGGAACTTCAGTAAAGCAGTGGATTCTGTTTTTCGAACTCTCAAAATTACTTCAGAAACTTTCTCGAACTTTCAAAACTGACGGTTGTAAGATTGGAACTAAGGATTACATTTCCTCCTGAAATACTTTATATTAAATATAATACTATATAAATAAAGTTTATTAAAAAATGTAAAATTAATTGAATAAATACTTTCATACAAATCTTTTAGTCTTTTTTAAAAAAGTATATAATTTTCCCCGTACTTTTCAGTCATTTATAGGTCATTTTCAAAGAATTTTTCAGGTCATCAGAATCCAAGCCCCGATGATGATAATAGGCAACAATGCTAGTCTTGAAATTTTCTAGAGATAATTAAAATTTTAAACAGACTGCATTAAGAGAAGATAGGAGAATCTGCGATACAAGTTAGAGTTTAATTCGTGTTATGCAGTCCTATCTTTTATTCGAATTTGGAGAAAGACGGAATGGACTGTGCGAAGCGGCTGAGTGTACGACGGGTTGCCTAGACGGACGTACAGGCGCAGTGTGAACTCCCAACCGAAAGCAAACTGAACTTCAAAACGGATGGTATGGTACTATAAAGCTAAGCGTGTTGTTCTGCTTATTATTTCCGAAGAAAATATGTGAGGACTTGTAAATAGTTCTTTACTTAGCTCCTGAGTGCTACGTACAGAACAAACTTAAGAGACTTAAATGATCCTTCCAGGTCATTTAAATTTCTAACTTACGTTGCGGTTAGGAGAAAATTATTTACCTTTGCAAGTTCTCATGACAAATAAAAATTTAAACATGAATTCTTTACTTGAAAATGTTTCTCTCATAATAATAAATGACATACTCTACCTAGTCAACACAGTTGAAATTAAGTAGGAGTCTCCGAACAAACACTCTCCAATTATTTACCATTACTCTAACGTTTTGGTGATAAAATATGATAAAGCAGAGAATTTCATATAAAATATTTCCGTAATTTTTGCTTGAAAAGGCAATTTCAAACAAAAAATCTCACTTATCGCGTCGCTTTACACACTTCAATCGCGTCCGGTATGTGCTTCGTATTGTCCTAAAAAATGTCACTACAATCTTCTTTCTTCATTTCGGAAATTGTGAACTCACTTTAACTCTTCTGAATCAACAATTAATATGATGAAACGCGTGACAACTTTCCACCTGTCATCCACAGTAAGTTCAGTTAATATACAAATACACTTTTACATATCATCTGTGTTTCTATGAAAACATACAACGAGCCCCATACAAAGCTTCAATGAGTAGCAAGGGGTAATATTTTTAATCGGAGTGAAATTTTGAAACCAACATTTTTTTCTACAAATTAAATGTAATGAATTTTGAGAATATGACAAAATTTCAACCTTGACCAAAAACTATTTCTCCAGTATATTTCGATGGTAATCGGAATAGTTATTTAGACATTTATTTCGATGGTAATCGGAAAAATAGAGATATGTCATAAACGTAAGTTTGAAGAAAAGGGAAATAAAACTTCGTGTGAAAATTGTAAAGCACAGGATATTTCAAAAACACTGAATTCACTTATTTAATTGCAGATTTGTAATTTATATTAAATAATTTGTCAGGTATGACTCCCTAAACAACAAAACTACACCTTCAAAAAGTGGCGTAAACGCCTTTACCCGAACAAAATCGAAATAGCTAGTTTTTCATGACTGTAATTATTTATATAATCGAAAGAACAGGTTCAATAAGAAGAGACCAGAGGAATATAGTGTAGATGTAGGAAGAGCGTAACGCGCATTTCCATACCTAACACGCGAGGATGAAAAACAATGTCTCATTCCTCAAATACTATGCAATCGCAATTTTAATCTCTCCAAACACAATGTTATGATCTTCTATCATAGCAAACATTCTATCTAAATCAACTTCTCTCGTCATCCCACATCTCGAGTAATCACATTCCTCCCTCGTTCACGAAGGTAATCCGAACGGGCGATCCTATTAATGCAGACAAGCATTTCATGAGCCAATATTTTTACATACAAATGAAGATAACATTGTTCACGGGGAGAAACTACGTCGCGTAATCCAATCGCGCCATCGCTCCTCGTTAGGGGAATCCCCCGCAATGGATTCCCCAATTAGATCGCCAGGCGGCGCTGAGTGGCGCAGCCCTGAGAGCGCGCTCGTCTGGCGCGCCCGTAACTAGGCTTGTTTTTAACCTCGGGGAGATGGCAGACGGCGAGGTAGACTCGGGGAGGCCCCATACTGCCAGGGAAGAGACGCTGATCTCATGTAAACGAGGACCTCGGGAGCAAGTGGCGCAGAAAAATCAATAGCCCAGACGGCGGCGGACGACGCACGTTGGGCGGAGCAGCGATCCTAGCGGACACACGATGCAGACACTAACGGTGGGGAGGATTCAATTCTTATGGAAAAAAATCAAGATTGATTATGATTGATTCAGTGATTCGTGATTCCGTCTTGGCAATTGCTAAGGTTATCAGTTCCGTAAGTGAAGTGCATTTTTTTCCCTAGAGATGAGGTGATGACCATTCCTGCTAGTGAGATCCGCCGCCGACTCACCGTCGGCTAGGGGGGGTTTCCCCAACTAAGTATCTCCCACCAGCAGAGCACCGCCACAGCCGAGATAAGCTCCCGACCGGTCTCCGGGCATGTGTGATTCTGTAGTGCATGTTAGAGTAAGTGTGTGTACGTAAGAGGTGAGGATAGGATAACGAAGAAGGAAAGATCGCACGCGATTCGTGGCCCGTTTGTTAGGGTACTGCTCCGGCATTCGCCTGGTGTTGATCGGAGAATCCACAGAAAACTACCGATCAAAGCAGCCGGCCGCTAGAATTCTCCTCCAGACAGCGACTGAAGTCGATATGTAGCTCACCTGGTCCGTCACTATCGGGATTCCTACCTAGGACCTCCCGGTCAGAGGCACTGCAGTGACTTCACTTGACGCCCTGCGCCATCTCTCCCGGGAAGACTGATTATGAGGATGAGTGTCATACTCGATGCCCGAGCGGGGTTAGACTTACTACACCTTGATATCCTTAGATGTGCATATCAATGTGAATGCATATTTTTCCCTCTAATCACAAAGTATGCTTACTTTATGTGCATACGAAACACATTTTGCAATCTATAAACATCATTTTATAGCGCATGTAGGGCATATTTTATCTACTTACTTAATAAGTTTCATGTTTCTACAAATTACTCATTGTGCTGCACGTTTTCCTTTAAAAGTTAATCGTTACATTTATTTACTTCCGTATATTTTCATCACTAGATTATATTTTTATGTTGTAATGTGTAAAGTTCAAGCTTGAAGCTAATACTAATTTTCTGGGTTTGAATTATGCAAGACTCTGTGAACTCACAATCATTTCAAGTAATACGTGTGTTATTGATTTCATTTGTAATTTGGTAAAGCCGATTAACTTTTGTTCCTGACATATATTTCCCCTGAGACAACACTTCACAAAACGGAAACAGAAAGTGGATTCTCTTTGACAATATGAAGGTTTATATATCTATTTTATGGGGGAGATTTTAGGACATATATACAGGGACGTTTTTACTGCATACATACAAACATGTTACTGAATAAATAAAACAAATAAATTTTTATAGCTTATAAATCCTCCCCGTAACCATCATTTCTGGACAGGTAATTATAAAGGTGATTTGCTATGATCTTCTTCTGGATGAATTGATGTTGATTTATTGATTTTTCCGGAGCGTCAACGGCTATGCTCATTATTCCCGTTAGTGTAGTGAATGTTTTATCGTGGGAATAAATGGTGTTCCCTCCTCCCTCCAGCTGGATGGTGACATCCGGCGCCAACCTACACGTCGGTTTGGCGGCGATTTCTCCTTCAAGGTATCTCCTCAGTGGGCGTCGTCCTAGCCGCGACGAGCTCTAATCTTCCGACTCGTCTCCCTGCATGTAAGGGGAAAGGTTAGTACAAGGAAGAGGAAAAATCGCGCGAGCTCCGTGGCCCGTTTGCTAGGGAACTGCTCTGGCATTTGCCTGGTATTGATTGGAGAAACCATGGAAAAGTATCTATCAGCCATTAGAATTCTCCCCCAGACAGCGGCTGAAATCTACCCAGCTACGTAGTTAGTGTCGAAACTCCGCCAACGTGGAGACTCAAGCCCTAGGACCTAGGGCCTTGGTCCTACCAGTCAGTCATGGCAGAGACAGCGGGAAAGTTGGCTTTGAGATATTCTGTGAATGGACAGCGGCAGAGGTGATCATAAGCGGTGAATGATGATGAATATTCAGATGTTGTATGGTGATTGGTACTCGTGCGAGTAGCCAATCGCGTACAAGAAGACTGTGAATTATTCAATAGCTTGCAGTCAAAATTGGTAATTGACTCAATCCAATTTTAATTAAATTCCACTGTAGCTTTTATTTCTTTAACTAATAAACATAATTATAAACTTCATTAATTCCAAAAAAATACATTAAATTTTGTTGTTCAGCAATACATTGCATATAATATATTTCAGTAATTTCAACTTCACAGTAGCGCATGGAACACAATCGAATTCTCTAAAGTACACATAGGCAAAAACGCCGCCATCATCTATTCTAAAGTAACGACTTCAAGAAAGAATCGCAGCGTAGAAGTTGTGCTACATTTGCTCATGTATTTGCATTATGTAGTTACGTAAATCCATTATTCATCAAATGCATTCTTTCAAAGTGCTTGCGGCAGTATACTAAATATGATGGCCATTATATTTCTCGTTTCTTGGTTCTCTGCTTCTTCCAGTTGACTGGAAACGATGCTATTTTCTAGAAAATACATGTAAAGTGCAAATATACGGCTCCGTTTCGAGATAGTAAGGCAATTTCCGGCCCAAGTGTTTCACAAAATACAAGAGCGCACTCTTTGCATAATGCAGTACTTATTCTCTAGGAGAAAAGATGAAAGTAGGTTAGAAAAGGCTGAAACCTTTGTCCCCTGTTCATCCTCTTTCATGTTGATTATTTTTTTTCTTGCGAGAACTTGGAGAGAAGGATTCAATCTTTTTGACGTGCCTAGTCAAAAGTCGTCTGAGTTAAGTGTTTTCCTGTGGTGTCGAATTTCTAATACATGAGCAAATCTCAATCAACTATGTTGCGACTTAATGACAATCTGAATGTAAATTCATTGATGAAATTCTCAAACTTGACGAATGAAAATGAATTCGTTACAAATAATGTTTAACTCTATTGCGTGTTTTACTCTGCTATGCGTGAAGAGGCTGTTAGCATGTTGAGCCTCGTTAATCGAAAATTCCTCTTCAATAAGTTCCGTTCATTGCATTTTATCACTAAATCCATACTTGTGAAAGGAGTGTTTGTCAATACCCAACAAAAATAATACTTGTATTAAATAAACAAACACAAAAATGGAGTTTTCTGTTGTTTTATAATGGACTTATTGATTTTTAAATTGTGTTTTTATACATCTGCTCAATATAAAGACCTTTTTGTGCTGATAAAAATGCTTTAATGCAAAAAAAATCACTTACCAATACAATTTGAAAAAACTGATGAAACTTCATCATCTGTATTCTTTAAATTCTTTTATATTTTCCATGCAATAGAAAATATGCCTTAGCATAGTTTACAAGCTAGACAATTTTTCTCCTCTAAATTTGTATTCCCAAGCTGTAGAGAAGCGGGTGCTTTTACGTATGTAGTTGCTAGTTTGCACCTGAAGCTTACAGAACTGGAAAGTCTCAGGTTCAAGTCCCAATAGAAGTACATTTTTGTCACCAGCTAAATAGCAAGATCGTAGAATTTCATAATTTGCGTGAAAATTCTACAGAACAACTGTATCGTTACTAATCGTTTCCGAAATTTCAACCGATTATTTAAACCTGGATCTTTTGTTCCAACACAAGAACACGTGAGATTTAATAATTTGTTCTAGTAATGGTGTTCTTGTTACGACGTCTGTGGACGTTGTAATGTCAGAATGTAAATACAAAACCCAACAGGCTAAGAGGGCCGAACGGGAAGAGAATCTTTTTTTAATTTCATGCAGATACGTTAAAGAAGATTAACACCCGATCCTCCCTTCGCCATCCTTCTGCACGTCCATTCTTCGGTCGAGATTGATCCCATCCTTGTACACCTATCCCCAGTTACCAAGAACGTCTCCTAAAGGAATGGAGAGGAGGGATATGTCAAGTAAAGGCTACAATGATGACGAAACTCTACAGGAAGAAGTAGCAAATGCTATGGAATAGTGAGCCAATTTGCTGACCACTGATTACAGCAAGCATGTGAAAGTCGCGGGAAAGGTATTGTGACGTCGTGGGAACACAACAGCAATCACAGACACGAGCTTCAGATATTTATTCAGATATCACGCGTCAACGAAACCCTGCTGTGACACAAGCTTAAGAGGGCAATAATTGTAACACCTTCCTACGTTTACGTCAGGAACAGAAATTGTTAACGACCTATCAGTAAGTGTGATATAATAAACGATGCAATTTAATTAGATGAAATATTCTACTTAGACACTTTTTAATTAATTTCAAATTATTGCTATTCATAATAAATAATAATCATTTAATAATACATGACCTAAAACGAAAAAAGGCAAAGAATTTTCAAGTCAAACATATTCCTACCCCTTAACAAAAATGATTATGCAGGTAGCTTTCAAAAGGAATAAATAATAAATAAAAAAGGAAAACAAACACTAAATAAAGTGAAACGTAATAAAATACATAACAATTCACATCTTGATTGTTCGGTAGAAAACATTCGGTCAACATATTTCCTACAATGCAACCATTCTTCGTGACACTTGGAGCGCGCCTTGCTCTTAAATTCCCTCAGCCTACGCACGTACTGTTCACTCATTTCTGCATTTGGAGGGGAAATGACAGCGGAGTCAGGAGAAATTGCCCGTACTCGCGGGAGCTCCGGGCTTCCCAAGCGGGCAAGTAGCTCGTGCGGGAGCATTTTGACACGCCTGGTTTACAGTGATTACAAACAGGGACGACGGCAATGAGTAGAGAAAGATGCTCATATCTTGCCCACTACCAGGCACCGATGCCAACATGCAGGTGCAAGTTTCTCGTCGTCCTCTTCCCCAACCGAAGTCGGCCTTGTTGCCCGTCACGTGGTCGCTCCCCGAAGCCCCTTCAGCTATGAATTATTCGCCGGCTGCTGGCAGAGGCGCTTATGTGTGAAATATGCATCTGCGGCGCAGCACCTCAACAGCAGGCGCCTCCTCACTCGAACCCGTCACCGCCCTCGGCTCGCCTCAACACCACTCAGCCGGAGTTAGCTCACAGCCAGCACTGCCACTGTTTCCGCAGCGTCTCTGACTGGGAGGTCCTAGGCTCGAATCCCGACGGTGGCGGATTTCCCATCTAGCTACATACCTAGGTGGAATTCAGTCGCTACCTGCAGAAGAATTCTAGCGACCGGCTGCCCTGATCGATAGTTTTCCGTAGTTTCTTCTTTCAATACCAGGCCGATACCCTAACACACAGGCCACGGACAGCGCGCGATCTTTCTCTCAGCTTTTTTGTCTTATATTTACCCCTCACACACACGCTTACGAGCATTACACTACGACACATGTCAAGAGGCCAGTTGAAAGTCTACAGCTTGTCTCGGCTTGTGCGGTGCCCCGTTGGGGAGATATCTGTAGAGGGATACCTTCTGCAAGCCGATGTGTGCGTTGGCAACGGATCTCATCATCCAGCGAGGGATAAACACCGCCACCTCCTGCGATAAACATTCACTGCACTAATGGGTCTAATTGTAGCACTGGACGTGTCTACAAACATCCAGTAAACAATCAAAACCAGTCTTTACTGTAACATCCTCACCGTTATTTTCATTTGGATTTTCTTAAATTTTTGTATTTCTGTTCGACACACATTGTCTTTCAGAGACGATTACAAATTACATATTTGAACGTTTTAAGTGTTAAGAATGGTGAGGGTGCTATGTACTTTATGTTAGATTTTGATTTTGATTAAAGAATTCGATCTGAAAAGAAATTATAAGACGAGGGAGAAAAGAGAAATCACAGATGTTTTGAGCTCATCTGTAGGAAACGGGAAGGTATTCGGTGATGAGTTGGTGACGAAACGTCAAGATTGAATTTTGAACAAAGCGGTGAGAAAAGCTTGTAGAATTTTTTGCAAGCATTTATTTTGGGTTGTGTGAAGGAGGTTTCTAATACTCGAAGGTGAATTGAACTAAATTGGATTCGCCTTCTTTCTCAACGTTTTCGCAACTAACATTTTCATCTCAGTCCCGTGGATTGTCTCTCGTGCTCTTTGCAATCCACGCAATCTGGTCTATATTTTCACCAATCTCTTTGGGGTGTCATAATACTCGTAGTTTGGTATTTTTCTTTCGTACTTATTTTGCCGCTTTTAATGCAATTTCACCACTACTGTGATTTCTCCAAACCGTTCATATTTTTTATTCACATCGCAAATGCTTCAAACGGAACCTAGTTAACACAATGTTGTAACATTTTTTTCAATAGACAACACAAGCAAACAAAGGAAGGATATTTCTAAATCATGTCAAACGCTTTCCATTTCTCTTAGAAAGAAAAACAAACATTTTTAGCCATTGAGTTGAATGTTGAACACGAGGGGATTGATAATACTAGTCGAGTGTGACCACATAAAAATGTCAGGCAAATGAAAGTAGGCTCAATGGCGGGGATCACCTCCCCATCAACTACCTAATTAGTATTGCCCGTCAATATTAGCAAGAAAGGAGGTGCATTTTTGTTCCAGAATAGAAACTACGCATTGATCTATCCGCTGTAACGTACATACATTATTTCTTAACTCTCTATTGTTAATTTTGTTTGCATTATGTTAATTAGAAGCATTTGTTACACAATAAAGATATTTCATTTAGCATATCTTTCATTTCTTCTCCTGATATTAGAATATTTACAGCCTTCAAGTTGCTGTTTCCAAAGAACATTTTGCGATGTTTTGCATCCAAATGAAAGTATTATTTTCATCTCTACGATCTACTATTTCCGACTAACTTTCTATTCGATAAGTAAAGAAAATAGTTTATTTCCGCATTAAACCCATTTCAGATTTAATTGTGATCGTACAATGCAAATTTTCAGAACATAGAGGTAAAATTTCGATTGGCTAAGGGTATTCGTCGTGGTTCCTTTATCCCGCCATCGTCCCTCCCACGTTGGCCAGCCCTGACCTACAAAGGCCCGGAAACGTTGCGCACACGCTGCGGATAAACCGGAGGAGCGCCGTCGCCGGGGAGGCAGGGTGGTGTCTGGGGCAGGCGATGGGGGCGTGAGGACGCGCGGAGCGGAGAGGTGGGCGGGGCGGGAGGCGATAGCGGGCACGCGCGGGTATCGCCCCTGCGCCGCTTTCCCCAGACGCTGATAAGCGCATGCCCCCCTCCCCTCACCAGGGACTTTCCACGCGTCTCTATGGTGAAACAACAGCACAAGCATTTGTCTAGCATTATTTGTAAGATTATAATTAGGGAGCGCATTTTAATCAAATGGCATTCTTTTTCTTTTCACTTTAGGATAAAGCCGTTTAGTGTAAAAATTCGTTATGACAAAAGGAAATGACCCATTTTTATACGTCATTTTCTTTTCAATGTTTCGTCTATTTCGATGATAAATCTTTTTTTTTTTACCTTTTATCGTCACTTTTAATGCATTTTTGCTGATTCCATCGATTTTAATATCTTTTTAACGGTACTTGCCTCAAATAATATTTACGAGATGCAACAATGTTCTCCACAGAATTTCTGAGTATCTTTACCAAGTAGTCTATTCAATTTCTTCGCTCAGAAGTAGTAATGCCAATTATTGTATGTAATCTAAGGTTCCTGTGTTCGCCTGTCAGCGTCATAGGCAGTTCAGGCGATTACGGAATAACTAGAGACATATATTTTCTGGTGAAGAACAGTCCGAACCAAACGTTTGAAATCTGACTTCATTTGAACCAGTAGAAGAAACCTCGATTACAACAGTAACGTATCCAACAACGTTTAATTATGTATAATAATTCCATTTCTCATCATCAGCTATCGCTCTTCATCACTTTGTTCATCTTTCGAACAAAGAAAGCAAAAGCGAATCATTTCTGTTATCACATTAGAGAAAATGGAGAACATAATGTGAAAGCTTCCACCTTTAGCCGGCAGAAATGTATTTTCATCATCAAGATAGAATTTTCTTCCGACTATTTAAGTCTTAAGCTCTTATCATTTTTTACCACAATAAATAGGTCACAGATCTTGTATTCGCAACACTTTCTCCGTCATTTATCGTCAAGATCGCATTCCTGGTATCTTGGTATGAGGGAGAGTAAGAATAGATTTGGAGTTGTGAAGTATTGAAGCAATTAGTCCCGTAAGTGTGGTGTTTTTATATCCTTGGAGGTAACGGTGCCCTCCCCCATTTGAACGTGAGAATCGGCGTCAATATACAGAGTGTCCGGGGAGGAAACGTCGAAAATTGGAAAAGAATCTCTTAAGACAATTTTAGGAATATGTCTAATAAACTACTTGGATATTCTGAATGGTTCAGCCACAATAAGCCGTCAAAAGTTTGTTTTAATAAATGCTTTCTATGCAAAAATGTGCATTGCAGAAGCATAGAAACGCTTCAGAAACATGTAAATTGTTTATTATCTACAAAATAAATGTATTTATTTGTTCCGAAAGAAAAATTAACCCAGAAATAAAAAAGTGCCGAATCTACACAATTCGACTTGTTTTTTACACAGTTTAAACACATCGAGATTTTACTCCATATTTACCACCAGAAACTTCGGTTGCAACCTCTCTACCAGATTTGATCAAACGCACACATAACACAGTAAATACCTGTAAAAACCGTCAAAAATCGCCGCCCGCTCCAGAGTAATTTGCACAGCCACAATCGTTTCCACGCACGCAGGTTTCCGATTGAGGCCGCAGAAAAGCGGATAATATCTCATTAAGCAGTGTAATGACCGGGCCCCGTTCCCGTACCAACTGCCAACAGCGCTTTTAATAAAAAGGTGGCTCTCATCCACTTCCTCCTCCACTGCGCCAGCTGTTCTTCCAGGGCTCGCCGCGGCCCCGCCCCTCTACAAGCCCCGCCCACGCGCCCCCGGAAGCAAACGCGCCTGCAAACACGCGGCCCAAACAGAAGAAAACGCTTTCATCCGCTACATTAACAATTGTTTCACGGCTTCGACAAAGAAAAAACATTATTTTTTCCGGCACCGTGCGTCGCGAAACGATGCCACTAGGAAGTTGTTTAAATATTTGTATTTCATTCCAGGTACCCGGGGAAAATTAACCCGACGTTTCCCCGGGGAGCGCGATGTTTTTCGAGGCATCCGGCTGGCAGCCAGCGGAGCGCTGCGAATCCGCCGGCTCCACCGCGAGCACCAGAGCGCTGGTCGGTTGCGCCTCACTGACTGGGCAAAAGCGACGACAAATGAGCGACAATATTGTTACATATCCCCTAGTTGTAAAGTCAGGCATCGATTGCATCGAAAGTCCAAAAATATTATTACATAAACTGAGAATTATTTTCTCCTTTAAGTTCTATTATATATATGTATATATTGGGCAATGGTACAGCTATCTTTGCTTTCATTTACTCACAGGTCTGTGAGGACACGTGTATAAGAATAGTTGCTCCGCGTTCAACTTTGCAGCGAAATATGCATTGCCGTTAACACGCGTACATTAAATATAATGAAGATAAAATCAGATTTTTGTAGTCAAAGCTTGTACACAAAGACAAAAATTTCACTATTGTCATTGCCAGAGGGCAAATCGTCTGAACATGAAAAGTCGCGTACCTGCCAAACGCTAGTGCACGATGCGCCGCGTACCAATCAGACGCGCATTGTTAAAAATATCAAATACGTCCCTTCGTTATGTTCAGTTGGTAAAAGTGATCATCCCCGAGCCCTGGTCATAGCCTAGAGGTTACTAACATTTACTCTGATCCATCCTGTACTCAGTAGAGTCGCGGTAAACCAAGCCTCGCGAATCCGAGATTCCGTGGAATCCGAAGTGGCCTGATGTGCGCCAAGTCACCGGCGATAATCGAGCCCTGGCTCTTGACAGGTTAGCAATACTGCGTCGAAGGTCACGTGCGCCGCGGTCGGTGCCAGTGACAGTCTGTCTGCTAGTTTGTTGTGCTCACGCTCATGAATGTATGTATCTTTAACTTTAATAGTATCTGGACATTAAATTTGATTTCGTTTTACATCGTAGTTAAAGTTCGTTTTGCCTTTTCCTTTTTTTCTGTACCATCAGCCCCAACGACCTCGGATTATCGCGACTCT
This sequence comes from Teleogryllus occipitalis, assembly GCA_011170035.1. Classification (NCBI taxonomy): domain Eukaryota; kingdom Metazoa; phylum Arthropoda; class Insecta; order Orthoptera; family Gryllidae; genus Teleogryllus; species Teleogryllus occipitalis. Next base: position 178,049 of record BLKR01000410.1, read on the forward strand.
ACTGTTGTTTAAGAGGAACGTGGCGGTTGCGGCCCACTGCGCCGAGGGGGCCTGGCGCTCGCCGTCGAGGAGCGGGCGCGCGGGGCCGAGAGGAGCGAGCGAACGCGCCCGGGCTCCGGCCCGGGCCCCGCCCACGCCCACCTCCCGCCCGCGCAGCTCTCATTAATTAGCGGATCCGGGGGCCAAGTTTGACGTGGCCCTCCCCGGAGGCGCCACCTGCGCCGGCGGCGCCAGCCACGCCCCGCTCCTTCCCCTCCTTCCGCCCTTCACCACACCTACCCTTCACCCCGCCCCCTCCAACATCTCGACCCTTCACTTCACACACCATTCACTTCACCACGCCCCGCCCTCCACACCTCCCCGCCTCGAACTCCACACCGCCCCACCCTCCACCCCGCTTCCAACTCTACACCGCCCCCCTTCCCGCCCCCCCGTCCTGCTCTCCGTCCCACCCGCCCTTCTCTTTGCCACCGCCCTCTGCCTCGCCCAGCGCCGGTCCCCATGCCCCTGCGGCGGAAGCGCCCAGCCCCAGCCCCAGCCCCAGCTCCTGCACGCCGCTGCGGCGGCGGACCTCGCACACGCGGACGAATGCGCCCCCAATGCGCAAGACGGAGCAGACTGCCAGATCTAACAACGCCCCGTACAGCTAAACATAATGATGGAAGTCTGGCAGTTTAGAAACAGTACATAACAAGTTCATTCCAGGTCATATTATTGGGTAAAAGAAAAGAAAAAAAAGAAGCTGTTTCCAAACCCAACTAAGTCAAGTAGTAATAAGACGCAGAAAACTGTTTCAAGAATGTTTACTTTTTAAACACGAAATGTGTATGTGGAGGTATGGGATTTCCTGTACGTTTCAATGCATTTTGACATTTATCATCTGACAATTTGAGAGTTTTCAATACAGAACATACATCCTGGAAACTGAAAAACATGTACGATCCCAGACTTTTCTACAGAAAAAGGACCAAGGAGACAAACAATCGGCCAAACATTTTAGAAAGGTGGCGAATATACTATAAATACATCCAAATTTATCACACGTCACTGATACAATTGATTCAAAAACAAATCATACATTAAGGCTAACAAATGAGAAAAATCGTGCGTAAATCTAGAGTTCTTCTTTAAGAAATCTAGTCAATAGTAGCATTTATCTGAGATACATAACGATATCCGTAATTGACAAAAAATGAATTGTAAAAGATGAACATGTGTTCATTACAAATCATGGTTTTCTCAAATATTTATCATATCTCGCTTTCCTCCACGCTACTCCGCTCCAGCACCTCGGGGCGGGGCGGGGGGCGGGGGGGCGGGGGGAGGCCTCAGGCACGCCGGCGCCAATTACCCTCGCCGTTATCGCCCGCACAGTCAACAAATGCGACGTGAAGACCCAACAGACCCCCCCGCCGCCACCCACCGCAACTCACCGCTCCCACCGTCTCTTTCCTCCACAGACGCCGTCGCTCCTAACGCGTTTCAGTGCCCCGTCGCGTTGCCACTCAAGCCTCCCAGGGGCTCGCCGCCCACAGACCCCACCTCACAGACTCCAGTCGACAGATCGCACCTCACAGTCCCCACACTACAGACCCCGACCCACAGACCCCACCTCACAGACCCCGCCCCACAGACTCCAGGCAACAGACCGCACCCCACCTCAGCCCACTGATGTCACCCAACAGACCCCACACCACAAACCCCACCCCAGAGACTCCACCCCTACAGACTCCAGCCAATAGACCGGACCCCACAGACCCCGCCCCACAGACCCCCACCCCACACACACCACTCAACAGACCTGACCCCACACCAGTGATAACACCCAACAGACCCCATCCAACAAACCCCGCCCCACAGATCACCACCCCACAAACCTGACCCCACAGATCGCATCCTATCGCCCCACCCCACAGCTCCTCACCGACACCATCTACCGAGCACCTCCCCCTCCCCCCAAGATCACGCCCCACCAACCAAACTACCACCCTATCTCTCGGATCCCAATGTATCGTCACCTCCCACATCGACCATGTCTCCACCGAACCCATTCTCAACGATCCACGCCGCTTTCAACCCCGTCCACCTCCAATCGCGCCAGCACCACTCACTATCGTCTCCGCAGCCTCCACCAACCACCACCGCATTCGCCGTCGCGCCCGCTGCTCCTTCTTGCCACCGCCGCCTCCACATTCCCTCTGACTTGCTCCTCATTGCCGTCCCCTCTCCGAGCGCCGCGCTGCGCTCCCACGCCGCGCCCGCGGCGGGACGTCTGCCGGGGCGGCGCAGACAATCAGCCGATTATAAGCCCCCGGCGCTGCGACGACACCACCGCCCCGCCCCGCCCCCGCCCCCGCGCCCGCCTCCGCTCTGAGAATCTTCGCCATCTGGCGACGCCCCGCGCCTCCCGCCCGGATCAGGAACACGACTAGCACATTAGCACGCCGAATCCACCATTAAGGCGACATTAAACACTTTCTAATACTCGCCTCTTTAAAACAATGAGAATAAGATGTATTTTTACTCATACGTTATTGCCTTCGATATACACTGCATAAGGTACCTGGATCGAAAGGATCGTGGTTTCGAAGGAGATACGAAAACAATAGGATGATGCTACATGTTCTCTTATGGATGGAATTGTGAAAGGGAAACATGAAAATACACACCGAGTGAAGTTAACGTCCAGTTCATTAGTTCATCTGGATAATTAAAATTAGTTAAAATAAAATCTTGAACGCACCACGGCCGTTAACTGGCTGTAATTATCGCGCAGCCCGACCCTCATAACGCCCTTGGTGCGTAAAAAAATATTATCAACTCCTTCTATATCAGGGCACCACAACATGGGTTTTCTGTCGAAAAGTCGCCATTTTTGCCACGACGTTATAACACTTTTTCGCTTCTACGGAACTTACGTCGACTACCTACGTAATTGTGTAGGCTACCTACGTAACTAAGAACTTACGTAAAGTAAGTATTTATCAATTTCCTAGTGACACCAAGGATCTTAACAGTAAAATCTTTTTTTGTACAATTCATTTCCCACTTCTCCTTGAAGTTGTCTTCTACATATTGTTTACATATCGTTGCATTAATTTGTTTTTGTTTTTTGGGAATAGTTAATCACTGACACTTTCTTGGATATATAATACAACTTTCTTAAAATCATATTCGATTGTTCATAAATGGAAGGAACGATTGTCTTAAGCATTCACGTTCCACCCATGTATTATTGACGAAAGCTTCTATAAACATTTGAACTTCCCATAATATTTTCTCTGATCCCTTGAGGTTGACATTTTATCTTATATTTTCAGCAATTCTATTTATATTTGTTTACCTCTTTCTCAGATACGAACTCCAGTAATTAGAACAAAAGACTGATTCTTATTCACATATTGTGCTGCTCACCTTATTTAAATTATTTATCAATGGAGTATTACAAACTTTATTTTATTTCTTGTTCTTATGACCTTGCTTCAAAGTGTTTAGCAATAAACTTCAGTTCTAATAACAATCTCTCACTCGATGCCAGCTGGTATCCTTATGCCTGGACAAAAGAAGTTCGCATTTCTCAACACGGAGAATCCCGTTTTCATCTGTTCCACAATCAGCACAAATGGAGAAAAAAGAAACAAAGATGCGCTTATTGAAAGCACCTACTTTCAAAGCCAGAAAAAGGTATTTTTGTCCTCGTTGGCGCTGAAGACGCTTTCTGCTCCAAACAAAGGGCTAGCGCTGCGGGGCCACCAGGCTGCTGGTGTCGGATGCCGCGGCTTGAGCAACATGTAAAATCACAACCGGCCATTACGTGCGACCACCGCGCCGCCCCCCGCGGCTCCCACCCCACCCCACCCCGCGCCGCCACCCCACCCCGCCCCGCCCACCCCACGCCGCCCGCCCCGCCCCGCCCATCCCACGCCGCCCGCCCCGCCCCGCCCCGCACCAGCCGCCCCGCGCCGCACTGTCCCACCCCGCCCGCCCCGCCCCGCCCATCCCACGCCGCCCGCCCCGCCCACCCTGCGCCACCCGACCCGCGCCGCTCCCCCGCGCCGTCACCCGCCCCCCCGCAAACCCGCTCCCGAGAAGCAGCTAGGCTGTGCCGGGCGCCCTAATTGCCAGTCCCGTGCCGGCCATCTGCCTCGCCTCGCGTTCACCCCAAAGAAAAGGGGCCGGCCAGGGGGCTGAAGGGGAAAGGGGCGTGGGGCGCCGCGGTCAGGCTGCCTTCTGCGACACACAACACCAAAGCTATGAAAGAGCACACAACGTGGATCGGTAGAAACAACGGCACTCGATGTCTTCCAAGTGGTTTGATGAAGATCCGTAAGAACTGCCCACCCCTCACGAATTTTTACTCAGGAAAATTAATTAAACTCTCTCCTTGAAGTAACCTTTTGGTAATGGTTGATTTAGGAATTGACATTTTCTGGTATATCAACTGCTAAGGGAATTAGTCCCATTAGTGTAGTGAATGTTTTAGGGCCGGATCTAGTGCTGTTTCTCCCCACTGAACAGTAAGATTCGGCGCCGACCTACTCGTGGACTTGCATGCGGAATTCCCCTCCACGTATTTCCCCAACGGGGCACCGCCCCAAGCGGAGGAAGCCCTCAGACCCCGACCAGCTCCCCACGTGGCGTTGTTGTGTAGCGCATGTGAGTGTAAGTTAAGGGAGAAGATAGCACAAGGAAAAGGAAAGAAATAGCACTCGCAGAGGGCTCGCTGTTTAGTTTTATACTGCGGTATTCACCTCGGATTGGTCGACGAAATCATGGGAAAACTCCAGCGAACTACGGAAAACGAATCAGAGGGCCCGCCCGCTAGAATTTTCCTTGCCATAACCTTTCATCATTATTAGGCAACATTCAATGTAATTTCAAGGACGTAAATTACCATGGAACGTCCATTTTTTAAATGCATCTAGAAGTGAATAAGACTAACAAATCTGTAACTTACGAAATGAAAGAATATCGATACAAAAAAATATTCAAAATATTTAATATTTAATTCAAAAGTTCATTATTCAATTTCTTCATGCACAATTGCTCTCATTATTGTAAATCAAATTCATAAACTATAACGACGTGAAAAAATCGAAAAACATGAAATAATATGGAAGATCTGCGCAAAAACGATTAACGACCAAGCTCTGCAGCGAGTGTTGAAAATCCCTCATCGCTAAGTCTCCAAACTAGGACATCCCGGCCGTAGTTGCCGCAATAAGAGTAGCAATCTGAGCTAAACTCAGGGCTACCGGTGTCCGTGGAAGGTTTAAAAAAAAATAATTTTTACTTATGATTAGTGTTTCGCATATCCAGCAATAAGAAAGAGTCAGCCGCAAAACTGCAGATGATTATACGAAAATACTGTAGAATTTCTTAGCGTACTTAATGTTTTCGCTAATACAAATACTTTATATCTAATATGAGTGTATTCTTCACAGAATGTTCTTGTGTCGCACACAAGCTATTCGCACATCTCTAACACTTAAATTACAATTTCGAACTTCTTACTTCGCAAGGTGTGTGGCTCTCCCACGGTAGGCTACTGTGAAGCAGCGGCGGTCAGTTCTCGCCGGTAAGGAACGTCGCGGCAGGCCTGACCTTCGTTGCGGGCAGACCACCGCCACGGCCCACGCAGCCCCAGACCCACGGAGACAACTGGGCACGCAGGCCCCGGTCAGTGACCCCTCCCTGGGACACTTTCGCCTCGGGCCTCGCCCGGCCGCCTCCAAAACTGGTCACCGCAAACATTGTAATTCGTTTCTTTTCACCCACTATATTGTGGAGACCCTCTTGAACCGACTCTCGAACTTCGTGTTGGGAACTCTTCGGCTTTTAATTTGTTCAAAGGAGTGAAGTCGGGACAAGCTATTCGTGCGTCTGGTGAAGTTCCTTCGGAACCCTAAGTTTCCACACGAAAACAAGCCCATTTTTCCTTCAGGATATTTTTCTTTTCATATCGATCTTTAAATGTCTCATCTATTCAACTTCAACAATTTAAAAATTCTAACATCTCTATGTGATTTTTCAAGCATATTCATAAGGTCGAAATGAGCGTGCATACATTTCAATTTGAGAGCATCGTTGCCAGAACAACAAAAGAAAGAACTTTTTCCGACGTTTTGGAATACGATAGCAAATTACACGTGAATCACTAATGAAATAATCTTACAAATATGGAAAATACAATTAAATTATTTCAAGGTAAATTAAAAAATTAAATATTTTTTCCATTCTATCAAGAAGCACATAAAATGAACGAAAATAGAGATAAACGAGAAGTATTCACCGTTCATGAAAATAAATCATTGGACGTAAAAACGTGAACAAATTTTAGAAAGAGCACCAAATAGCTCTTGTGAACAAGTTCAGATAATCTTAAAATCGAAAGAGCAAAAATCCTAGAATGTGAATGACTCTCAAAGTCAAAGATTACATTTATCTTGTCACAAGTATTATATTACATCAAGCATTGCTAACGGGCGTAGAACTCAAAGAACCATCCCGCGGAGAGCAGCGCCATGTGCGCCCGAGGCGCCTCTGCCCATGCACGCTCCGCTTCTCAAAGGCCGTGGTGTGTTATTTGAGAGCTCCCTGGGGGAAACAATCGCCTTCTCGGCATCGGAAGCCCATCCCCAGCGACGGCGCGCAGGCGCAGTTCGGCCGAGGCACGGAGCGCCGTGCAGCCGACATCGCCGGCATCCGCACTTCTTGCGCGGTTTCTTCGCCGCTCGCGCTGGAGCACACGCTGCGCTCCGCCGGGGCGCTGCCGGCGCGTGTGCGCGCAAAACACGAGCACCAAAACGCCGCCCGGATAATCTGGCGAGGAGATGCCCGCGCTCGGCTTCCTTCCGACCGGCCGGCCGGGAGCGGGGGAAGGGGGCGGGGCGGCGCGCAGCGTGCGGCGGAACGCGAGGCGGGGAGCCTCCAGGCGGAGCGATCACACGGCAGGATGGTACAGAGGCAGGGCGCTGGAGAGCTTCCGGAAAAGGCGGGGCGGGGCGGACCAGGGCGGGGCGGGGCAGGGCGGGTGGTACGAGGCGGTACGAGGCGGGGCGGGACGGGCCGAGACAGGACGGGGCTGGATGGTGCAGGGTGGGGTGGGACGGGGCGGGGCGGGGCGGGGCGGGGCGGGGCGGGGCGAGGCGAGGCGAGGCGAGGCGAGGCGAGGCGAGGCGAGGCGAGGCGAGGCGAGGCAGGGAAATATATGGCGAGACTAAGCATTGTCGATGAAGGAGCAGTGCTGTGTCTCTGACCGAAAGGTCCTAGGTTCGAGTCCCGACGGTGGCAAGATTTCATCACTAGCAAGTTAGCTGGGTTGCATTCAGTCGTTGTCTGAAGAAGAATTTTACTGGTCGGTTCCTCTATTCCGTACCAGCCAGTTTCGATCCCAATACAAGAAGGTTTACCGGGACAGGTAGCTCAGGGCATCAACAGATATCACTGCAGTGTAATACTAGATTGGAGTCCCGACAGTGGCAGGATTTTCGATTTTAGCTAGATAGCTAGGTCGAGTTCTGCCTGTCTGGAGGATAATTGTAGCAGCTTGCTGCTCTGATCGGTAGCTTTTCGTGGTTTCTCCAATCAACACCAGGCGATTGCCGGAACAGTACCCTTACAAACGGGCCACGGACCGCGCGCGATCTTTCCTTCCTTTTCCTATCCTCACCCCTTACACACACACACACACACACACTTACACTAACATGCACTACACTACCACCTATTCCGGGAGACAGCCGGGGACTTAGAACTTGTCCCGGCTGGGGCGATGCCCCGTTGGTGGGAGATACCTGGTGGGGAAGAAACCCGCAAGCCGACGGGAAGTTCGGAGCAGAAGACACCCGGAAACACTAATCAAAAAGAAAAAGCCTTCCGTCCGCCGCCCACTGTCGTCCACGGACCGCCACCACGCCCGCTCGGTCGCCGCGGGCAGCCGGGTGCGGGTGCGGTGCCGGGTGCTCGCAGCGCTGCGGGGCCAATTAAAAGTCGCGGCCGCTGGCTCGGCGCCGATCGATGCTGCAGAAGCCCCTTTAATCTCCCGCCCAAGAACAAGGCTTTATTAAATCGCGCTCCCGCCCTCCCCCCATGCGCTCTGTGATTCAATATTCGGCGGAGACGCTGCGCTGCGGGGCCAAAGATGGCGGCAGAGGCTGCGTTGGAGGAGGCGACGGCGATCGCGTTGTTTCTGTCAAGGCCTGTGTTATCTATATAGATCGGATTCCCGTGTATCTACAGCTTTTCAACTAAAACCTCTTATCAACTTCTGTCAATCCCTAACATGTACCGTTACAATTTACAAAGCAATATTCAGACCATTAATGCTGTACGAATGTCCCATCTGGAGCAATGCATCTATTTCTAAATTAATAAACTTCAAATGTTACAAAATAGATTCTTCAGATTAGCAACACATGTCCCATGGTTCATCTCTAACGCCCAACTTCATAAAGAACTGGATACAACACCGATCATCAAACATATTGCCAATCTTTTCAATAAGTTTTGCTATAAGCTAAATACAATAAACCGAGCAGTCCACTACAACCTGGCCTCTTTAAATGACTTCGCTACTAGGATCAAGAACAGATTCCCTTTCGAAGCGTTCTTGAACATTTTTTCAATTAATTGTTCATAGTAGGGGCTCTTGTAGTTTCCTACACCACTAGTAATGTAATTTAGTGTTAAGTTTAGTATAAGTTACAATGTTAGCCAGCAAAAACACATGAAATAGTAATTCGTTACTAATTTCCAAACACTCAATAAATATTTTTTTTTAAAAAAGCTTTTCTAAGCTAACTTAAAATTGGATGAAATCTTGACAGGAATTTGAATCATAAAACGGGCATTATTTTAGTACTTGTTTCATTTTGCACGAAATTGCACGTTTGAGGGGTTACTGTACGAAATTGTTCGTTTTGTGTAATGCTGCCTGAACATTGCACATTTGGGGGTTTTACTGAACGAATTTACAAGAGTCATAGTTTTATTGCATAAAACATAATTATTTTATTATAAACTCGTTTTAATTTACATGTTTTAAAGGTTCCCTTTAAATTGGTCCTATGGTCTAATTAAAATTTCCGAGGGATTGCAGTTGGGAGCGGGGATGCACGGTGGTACCACGAAATAGGTCCGCGCCCCTTGGCTCGACCACCGCTACGTCCGGAGTCTACATTCCCAATTGGATCACATATCCGTTTTCACAGTCTTCGCTGAAATTTCCAACACGAGATTGCAAGTGTGAAATTCATCTAATTTCTCGCGACAGATTTTGCCCTGCGAAATCGAGAGAGAATAAATGCAGTTTTTGACAGATGTTAGATACATGCACACTTACGTCAGTGTAATTGCAGTCATCTGCAAATACAGAACGAAGTTTTTTTTCTGTATGAAACGCATACGAATAATATTTAAAATAACAAATATATTTGTTTAAACTATGTACAAACTAATTATAATAAAAACACTAAAATTATAAAATTTCATGCAATGTAAATTTCACAACAATAATATAAAATAAGTTGATAAGTGGATGAACTGGGGTTTTTAGGCTACATAACACAATTTTACAAAATTTTGACATAATTTTTACATAACACATTTTTGCATATGTGGTAGTGTGGTGCATGTAAGTGTAAATGTGTGTAAGTAAAGGAAGAAGGAAAGATTGCGCGCCATCTGTGGATCGTCTGTTAGGGTATTGTTCCGGCATTCGCTTGGGACTGATCGGAGAAACGGAAAACTACCGATCAGATCAGCCGGCCGGTAGATTTCTTCTCCAGACAGCCGAAAATCTTGCCACCGTCGGGACTCGAATCGAGGACCTCCGGGTCAGAGGCACATCTTATGATACGAAAACTAGGTGTTGGGGACCCAGAACGAATGGTTTCCTGCTTATGTTCAATTGGAAGGTGTGTTGCTACGTAACATATGTTGCGGGTGACACATGCGTCAGCTGTTTTCCTTATATCATAAGAGGGAGTTGTAATAATAACTCTGGAAAGGAGGACATCTGTCAAATGAATAATTTTGAAGGAACCGTCATATCCCAGAATTGACGGGTTTCCTCTAGTTTAATTATATTGAAGAAATAACAGTTACTTGCAAATCTCTTTCTAGCACCCAGAGAACACCAACGGAAGGGGGCGGGGGGTCAATGAGCCCCAGAATAAATTGCGAACTAATTGAAGGAAAAGGTCATATATTTCGGAATAAAGATGCATGTATTTATGAATATATCAATTTCTACAAGAAATCAATCCGTTTCTATGAGTTGGTGTTAAAATATTTTCAGTGTTTGAGTCTAACGTGCGCCGGGAAAGTCTTTCAGGCGCCACTGGCTGGTGCGAGTGCTAGCAACAGAAATTATTTTGGTATGTGAAAACGTGGATTGCGTACTCACCACAATCGTAACCCTAGCTGGAAGTGTTGTTCCCTGGACTTGTTTCCCGGTGATCTGCTTACTACGAACATAAATGCATTTGTAATAGGAGCCCTAGATTCGGCTCTGCGAGGGTATACTTTCCTGGCGCACGTTATATTTTGACCATTTTCTGTACCCCTTTCCGCAGGGAAACAAATTGTGATGTTCTCTTTTTGAAGAACTAGTTCAACATTTACAATGATCCTCTGATTGCAGAATGGTTGTCTATCGGCAGATACTAAAATAAGATTGCAACGTATTTATGGGCACGAATCCAAAGATAGGGCAATTACGGACCTCTCCCTCTATTGGTAAGCGACTGATAGTTTGAATAATGTACTCGATCGAATACAGGAACGAATTTATTTTACGCGACAAACTATAAAATTGTGTCTGACTTTTGGGAGAGAAGAAGAGCAGCTAAATTAACTGTCCGAGAAAGAGGTTAGGGGCCAATTGAGCATTGCTTCACTAAAGCAAGGACAAAAACTGATTGATATACAGATTAAAGACTTATTTTTACAATATTAGGTATAAACATGATCAGTCATTTGGAAATGTACATAAAAAGCAAATATAATTCCATTCATTCAATAAAAATACGTTTTAAAATGTAGAAATTAAACAAAGAGGAAAGTTGCACCTAAGTGTTAAGTTGTGATTATTAAATAAATTAAAATGTCAAAAACCTGAAACACAAGTGGAAAAAAAAGAATAAAGGGGTTTACAAAAGTTAATATTCGAACGACAAAAACGTGTGAAAATTCAAGTTGTTCTCTTTACGAAGAGGACGTCCAGGATTCAAATGCCCCATCGTTTCTATTAACAGTAGTTGAGAAGACGCAGTTGTTGCGGTGGGCGATACCGTCTCTCTGTCTGTCCGTCGACACGAGAGAGAGAGAGAGAGAGAGGGAGAGAGGGAGAGAGAGAGAGCTCAGGTATTAAACGGACATGTGCGTAGTGAGGGTGTCGTGGGTGGCGGCTGCCTGCGCAGGGCTGTTTTGTCGGAGCTTTCAGGATCTAAGGGACGCACGCCCCCCTCCCTTTGCGAAGCGGCAACTGTTTCGCCGTTCCCCTCCTTGGAGTTCCAGAGGCGGCAAACAACAGGCGGAGCGGCGCCCTCGGAGACCTGTTTGAAGCCGACGTGATACGAGTGTGTGCACGGTCAACGAGCGCATGCAAACAAAGCTATTCAACGATCACGGGCCAATTCCAGTTCGGTTTATGATGAGGTAAAAAATATACAACGTAGTCACAAGCTTTTGCTTTCTTATTGAAATATATTTAGTACTGGAAAGATCATAAAGTGTTAATATCTTTAATACAGCAATACATAGTCCCAGACACTTCATGAATTGAAACGTTTCATATAAAAGATAAAGAAGGAATAATTTCCTTTGTCTCAAAATGGTCAGAGAACAGGCTTCTAACAATGCTTTTTCTTCCTTCCTAATAAGATAAATATTAATTTCAATTTAGTGTAGAGCGTCAATAAAAGAATTTCGTTGTCTTCATAAACAAATAATGAATCTAGAATATTGTAAGATGAAGAGTTAACATCTTTGTATCGTTCAAGTGTTATGCAGTACTTTGTCATATTGTTATAAAAAGTAGGTTCCTGAAGCTAATAAACAAACAAATAAAACATTTATAAAAATTACTAGACTAGTATTTATGTAAAAATGTTATTATTTTTTTTATTTCTACAGCATGCAGTTCCTCCAAGAAAAGAAGTTATTAGGCACTGAGGAATCCCGATTGGGGACCACTGTTCTAGAGGCTAGGATATTATCTGTTGGCGCAGCATGAACCCTCCCTTGCTCACAACTCTGAACGTAAACTTTGTTCGCAGGTGGAGCAAATTGTTCTCCTGGTCCTACGGTATAAGCGCAGCGGTGTTGAGATTGCCAGCTTGCTTCAAATTACAGCTTCTTCAAACGCAACATTCTCACCGGAGCCTACGAACACGAAAGTTACACTGCAGTTGCTGAGGAAGAGATTGATTGAATGATTACTGATTCCGGGCGCGTCAACTGATAAGGTCATTAGTCCCGTACGTGCAGTGTATTATCGCGGGAGGACTCCCGCTGGACGGCGAGATCCGGCGCCGACCTACGTGGGTCTAGCAGGGATTTTTCCCAACCAGGTATCTCCCACCAGCATGGCACGGCCCAGATGAGACAAGGTCTATACTCCCAACTGGTCTCCCGACAAGATTGGTATTGAAGTGCATGCAAATGTAAGTGTGTAGAAGTAAGGGGTGAGGATAGAACAAGGAAGAGGAATGAATGATCGCGCGCAGTCCGTGGCTCCATTGTTATGATATTATTTCGGCATTCACCTACTGTTGATCGGAGAAACAACAGAAAACTATTAAAGCAGCCGGCCTCTAGAATTCTCCTCCAGGTAGCGGCTGAATTCCACCTATCTAGTAGCTCGTGTCGAAAATCCGTTGATGAAACATCAGTTGATGCGCCGAGGCACCTCAGCCGGTAGAGAAAGGGACATATCGATACCTTGTATACTTACAGAATCGATGCTTTTGTTTCCGCTAGTCTCAAGTGTCATTATCGATATTGATCTACAGATTTAATCGTAGTATCTCTTCAATCATATCATAAATCTCCGGTTCCAATCTTGTTAACATTTCAAGCGCGATCTCTCTTGCCACTCAGGCGCTTCACACGACTTCTCTGCAGCATTAACACAGGGGAAAACATTTTTTCACTCTTGGAAATTAGAAAACATGTTTATAGAAAATGTTACGATAAAAGTCAATTATGTCGATATGATATATAATTTGTAAATGATATCTAGAGAAGGGCTTGGATATAAAGTGAAATGCATTCATTTCAACGACCATTTCAGTGATTCGCAGCTTATGTCACAGTTGACTTCATGCAACAGCAAGGCTCCAAAGAAAAGGTTGCCCGACATTAGATATAGGTTATTTAAATGTTGCATTACGATACAACTTTTTTTATCTTCTTGGTATGTGAAGAAGTATACTGAGGATCCGTATGTTATCAGTACTATACGTATTATTGCAGTATTCGCGAAGACTGTTTTCGTTCAATTATTAAAATTATAGTATTATATACCACAGTATTTGTCTGCTGTTCTTGAGTGGTGTATATGCTATTTTTTGGAAAATTATTTTGTGTAATTGTGTTTAGCAGCACTTTTACTGATTTCTTTAATACTCTTCTATAACCCAATCAGCATAAATGTCCCAATCTACTTAGCCTTAAGAGCTTTAACGTGCTTTACAATTGTTTTATTCTTAATTAAACACACAAGATTCTGAACCTTAAAATTCTTCGCAGTGATATTATGTCCAAAATCCGTCGACCCGAACACTAAAACCTCCCCATCAACGATGTTGCACAAGCAATGGTGTGCGCTGAGCTATCACAGTCGACTTGACCGATTAATTAGTGATTCCGGGCGCACCAACTGCTAATATGGTTTGTCCCGTGAGTGTAGTGCAGGTTTCTACGGCATGAGGTGGCGGTGAAATTCCCTCGTTGCATGTAGACATGCGTGTCGGAGGAGAGGATACACGTCGATTCATTGCTTGATTGATAATTTCGTGTTTCCGGGCGCGTAAACTACTTTGGTCATTAGTTCCGTAAGTGCAGTGCATATTATTTCCACGGGAGATGGCGGTGTTCTTCCCCCGATGGATGGCGAGATCCAGCGCCGACCTACCGTCGGCTAGCGGGGTCTCACCCTAACCAGGACTCTCCCACCAGCGGGGCACCGCCCCAGCCGGAACAAGCTCTAAGCTCCCGACCGGTCTCCCGGAATAAGTGGTAATATAGTGCATGTTAGTGTGTGTGTGTGTAAGGGGAGATGATAGGACAAGGAGGACGAAGGACAGATCGCGCGCGGTCCGTGGCCCGTTTGGTAGGATACTGCTCCGGCATTCGCCTGGTGTTGATCGGAGCAACCACGGAAAACTACCGATCAGAGCAGCTGGCCGCTAGAATTCTCCTCCAGACAGCGACTGAATTCGACCTAGCTGAGAAGCTATTGTCGAAAATCTTACCTAGTCGGGAGTAAGCCTAGGCCCTCCGGGTCAGAGGCGCTGCAGTGACATGAGTTGATGCCCTGAGCCACCGCCCCCGGCACAATGCGCATCGCAACGCGTCGGCGGCGAGGGCCGCGCGCACGCCACGGCGCGCCGCGGCGCCCCGCCGATAAGCAGGTACGGATTGCGTCTTCGCATGCGACGCGGAGGGCGCGTCTAAAAATACGGCGGCGCGGGGCGCTGATCCCAGCGGAGGCGGCCGCCGACGCCGACGCCGACGCCGCAGAGCTAATGCGCCTCGTCGACGTAATGACCTGCGGGTGCGAGGCCCGGAAGGTGCAGGCGGCGCCCGAAATACTCCGCTCCTTCGAGGTTGGTGGAAAGGGAAAGGGATATCCAGAGAAATTCGGTGGAGATGGTTTAATGCAGTATATCCAATACGTGTGTGTGTGTATCGTTGTAAGAAATTACTTTTAAAAAAATATTATGAACCAAAGATTCAACGCAAATGTTTTATTAGAAAATAAGACTGGAAAAACTATTTTCCTCCTTCTTGCCTGTGCTCTCTCCTTCCCGATCCTTCATTACCTGAATCCCCTTTGTCTAATTATCCATGGTTGTCTTCTTTTACCTTCCTTTCTCCCTCTCTCTCGTCGAGAACTCTTTCGTTTTAGCAGGTTATTTTCTTCTACCGAGGTATCTGACTCTACGAATATTATCACAAATGTCATTAAACGTGAAGGACTCGTAAGATAAGATTGAAATGGACGTGTAATGACTCCTCTTGCATCACGAGCGGTCCTGGCGACGCGTCGCGTCCTGGGATTCGGAGCGCGCGTGCATCACAGGTGACGACGCCACGATTGCCGCGCGAGCCCTGCCCTGCGCCACCGTCCCGCCCCGCCCCGCCCCCTCCCATCTCGTCCTGTCCCTCCCCGCCTCGCCCAGCCCAACCTGCCCCGCCCCGTCCCGCCCACCCCGCCCCGAGCGTCGCCGCCGCCGCTGCATTCGTATGCATGAGTGCAGTCTCAATGGCCCGGGCGCCAACGACGTGCGCTGGATCCGCGCGCCGACCTCCCGAGGCCGCCCATGCGCCACCGCGCGCAGCACCGGCGCTTTCACGTCACGTCGCCGCCCGTAATCAGACACGTCTCTCTCTCTCTCTCTCTGTTTGTTTGCTTTTACTCGCTGCGGCCATTCAGCATTGGTATTTCGAGGATAACATACAACAACGTCACGCATATTACATTTCATTTAATTCCGGAATAAGAAACCGAATATTACTTCATAATATTCAGTTTAAACTTTTATTAATATGATTATCAAATGCGTCAGTGCATGACGTTGCGTATCCCTTTGAAGGTCAAGAAGTCCCGAACCGGCTGCGTTCGCTCCATGACAACTCCATTCTTTTGCAGGACGTTGGCCAGGAGGATCTAGGATTCGAGTCCTGACGGAGGACGATTGTCGCCTCTAACTATAATGCTGGGTTCAACCATTACCTAGGGAGTAATTCTAGCGAACCAACTTCTCTGATCGGTAGTTTCCCATGGTTTCTCCGATCAACACCAGGGGAATGCCGGAGCAGTACCGTAACAAACGAACCACGGACCGCGCGAGATCTTTCCTTCCTCTTTCTTGCCCTATCCTCTCCCCTTACACACACACTTACACTAACATGCACTACACTACCACATATCCCGGGAGACCGGTCGGGAGCTTAGAGCTTGTCCCGGCTGGGGCGGTGCCCCGCTTATGTGAGAGTCCTGGTTTGGGGGAAACCCCGCTAGCCGAGGGTAGGTCGGCGGCGGATCTCGTCATTCAGTGGGGGAAGATAACCGCCATCTCCCGATGAAAAAACCATGCACTACACTTATGGTACTAATGACCTAAGTTGTTGACGCGCCCAGTTTACGCAACCAACTCACGGGACTAATAACCAAAGCAGACGACGCGTTCGGAAACAATGAACTCTTACTCATTAGAGTCCCGACGACGCATTTTCCGACCATTACTCTACACCTTCCTGAAGGAGGATTCTAAAGGCAATAATGAGTCTCTATAATTAGTTCAATGTAATTGTCACGATTCCAATACATTCACCAACGCAGATCCATCTTCACCCTGCCCTCTCCATTCTCAGGGCCAAGCAATCGGTTGAATCCCAACACCATATCGCCCATCGCTATCTTAAAGGATAGTAAACATGCAAGACTGAACTCGAGCTGAGCTGCAGCGTCATTGGAAAGAAAGAGATTAAAACGCTTTTAACAACAAATTGTGAACGTTCAAAGATTAATATTTAACTGTATGTTTTGATTTCACATACAGATAAGTTTCTTAAATATGACATTATTCGCCATTGATGATCCGCAAAACAATTTCTTCACGCAAAACATTAAATGAAAGCAAACATTTTTCAGACAACGTGCCTAATGTGTTTTTCAGTAAGTAAGCTACTCCTATCAAGGATTCCTTCATTGTCTTTGAGAAAGTTCTTGTTATGAGCTTTGACAAGAGATATGTCTTAAATATAACAAGAGATGTATCTCAATGATATTTCAATGTTATGAAATTCAGCACTTCATGTTTTAGTCGATTAATTCAAATGGATATGCACATTTTATGCACTTCTTTTCTGATAGTCCACGTGCGATAGAAATGAACACAGAAAAGCCATTTTCCTTCTTTCTGTCAGGGGCTGCATTTCCTTCTTGGTTTCTCCTAAAAGTAAATTTGTGTTCTTTGCCTTTCTTCTTCTTTACAGGTAAAATTCTAAAGAAAACCTTAAAGATTTCAATATGCTGCAGGAAAACGAATAAATAGTCAATATTTTCTCTTAGTGTGCTTTGCCACTGAAGTACGCTATTGCAGCACTACAGCGTGTTAACCTCGATTTATCATTGAAAAAGCTTGAATCCATTGTTTCAGAATTGTTGTAAGAAAGTACATTCTACAGTATTTTATTAATATTTTGCGATTTAAGGCATGCTATTTTCCCCCTGAAAACCGAAACTTAAGTTAAGTCATACTTCATCTAGCAATAGCCTTTGGTATTGCTTCAAGTCCAATGTTTCTTCCACAACAATGTTTAATTCCTAAATATTTCTTTTTACAGTAAACCCTCATTAACGCGAATTACAAGAGATCGGAATAATTAGATTTTCGTGTTATAAAAATTCGTATTATCCGATTATTATAGATGTTCGTATTACTGTATTCCCTTGCTAGGACACAAGTTTTGTTCGCGTTAATGCGAAATTCGTGTTAAACGAGTTCGTGCTAACGATGGTTTACTGTATTTGTTTCCCTGTTCTCACTCCCAAAAGAGAGCAAATATTCCTCGTTATCAACTTTTGCCAAAAACTCTCGTTGCTAACTTAGTTCATAATTCTACTTAATGGGATATGACTGATTTCTTTTTGTTCCTGGGCGCGTCAACTGCTATGGTCATTAATCACATAAATGCATTGCACTTTTATCACGGGAGGTGACAGAATTATTCCTCCGCTGGATGGTGAGATCTATCGCCAACCTCCACGTCGGCTAGCGGGGTTTTCCCCATCCATGTGTCACCCACCAGCTGGGAGAAGCTCTAAGCCCTCGACTGGACTCCTGTCATGTGTGGTAGTGTAGTGCATGTTAGTGGAAGTATGTGTGAGTAAGGGGTGAGGATAGGACAAGGTGGAGGAAGGAAACTTACAAGTTGCTTCGAGCTCCTGGTCCACGGAGCTTGAATAGATATTTACAATAGATTATTATTTTTATTTTTTTATTTCATTTTACGTCAAAAAAACAGTTAAAACTGCGTATGACGTGTTATGGGGAAAAGTGAACTGTGTGCACATTTTCAAAATTCTGTTATTCTATTATACCGTATGGTTGCAAATTGTAAACCAGCCTTAAAATCTTGCTCCAAGAGGAATCCTGAGAAAGTCATTGTGGTTGTTTTTCCCAATTATCAATAGTTACAATGCAAGCAATGAAATTAAGAATATTTTTTCATTTTATTTAATCGATTTTGAGTATCTTGAACAGTGAAGTTATTTCATTGATAAAAAATTGTGATAGGTGAAGTAAAATGGCAATTTATCTCTCAAACTATTTAGCCAAATTAATTATTCAAATATAGTGAGTTTTTCGAATGAAGGTTACCGGTAGCGGTAGCTCCGTGCATCAACTGATGTCACTGCAGCGCCTCTAACCGGGAGGTCCTAGGTTCGAGTCCTGACGGCGGCAGGATTTTCGACACTAGCTTTTCAGCTAGGTCGAATTCAGCTGCTGTCTGGAGGAGAATTCTAGCGGCCGGCTGCTCTGATCGGTAGTTTCCGTGGTTTCTCCGATCAACCCCAGGCGAATGCCGGAGCAGTACCCTACCAAACGGGCCACGGACCGCGCGCGATCTGTCCTTCCTCTTCCTTGTCCTATCCTCTCCCATTACACACACACTTACACTAACATGCACTACACTACCACATATTCCGGGAGACCGGTCGGGAGCTTAGAGCTTGTCCCGACTGGGGCGGTGCCCCGTTGGTGGGAGAGTCCTGGTTAGGGGGAAACCCCACTAGCCGACGGTAGGTCGGCGCCGGATCTCGCCATCCAGCGGGGGAAGATCACCGCCATCTCCCGAGAAAGAAACATGCACTACACTAACGGGACTAATGACCGAAGCAGTTGACGCGCCCGGAAACACGAAAAAATCAATCATTCAATCAATCGAATGAAGGTTAGTGCCTCAAAGCAGGACTTGAGCAGTTATTTCATGGTTCTTCTGTGTTTTTTCCACTCGCGAACTTCCCCTTGTAAGGTTTAATGTAGTATCACAACGTGTTCTGTAATCTTAAAGAACCAGTATATCGGAGAAACCAATGAGCCACACCCCCAATGAGTTCACACCTCCTTAAGGAAAATCCCCTAACTAGCAAAATGAAAACAAAATTTTAATTTTCCTTTTCTCACGACGAATGAGTATATCACCTAAGTGAACTGTTAATGATGGTCTCAGAAAAACAAGGGGTTCTCTCATATTGTCCTAGTTCTGAAATATTGAGGGTTTTACTAGTACTTTGAAAATACAACTCAGTACACTTTTGAACTTTTAAACACAGTACACTTGCATGCAAGTCCACACTGAATATAATTAACAAAATACAGTAAAATAATAATATTTGAAGTTTTATTTAATGACTAACTCAATTTCACAAAAAAAATGTGTGATAGCCCCTTGTTCAACTGAGCCCCTCAATTATACCGGTCATTTTTGTAAATTTAATTATTCATCTAGGGAATATGTTGAATGAAAAATCGTTCTTGTTCGTTGTTGTTTCCGATAGCAACTAGTCGTTATCAGGTGAGAAGTTAGCCACGCTAGGTGCCCAATACCAAGATATTCTGGCAAAGTTCACAATCCTTACAAAAATGTCAAAAAAATATTTTTGTCGTCGGTGTTTGAGTCAAGTTTGAGAAATATATTTCATTGATTGTGATAGATTTCCTTTACGGAATACTGGAAATGTAATATAAGAGATGCGCTTTAAAGAATAGAAACAAGACTTATTGCATTCGTTTTCTATGTTGCACATTAAAAATCGCCTCTTTGCACGTTCTCAAAGCGGACAGTGTCAAAAAGTATCGTAAAAAATCGCCTCGAGTGCGCGTGAAAAATTCAGGAAAATGAGTATTTTAGAGGCGCTTTGACAAGCACGCCTTGCACTTTCTACAAAGTCTCACTCAACGTCGTTTGATCTTTGTCCTTTTCAGTTCCCTCGCTAGCGTGCACACACTGCTTGAGGGTTTTCTCTTCTTTTTTTTCTAATCTGGGGTTATCCAGTGTGAAATGCAGTGAAATGAGTAATTCAAGAATACACGACGAAGAGCCAGTAAAGTTTGTCTTAAAAATGTATTAAACGCAGACATTTCGTATATTAAATAACTGCTTTACACTTTTTCAACTATATGTTATGTTTTTCTTTTAATACAATTTCACGGAAATTAAAATAATTAGTGAAATACGAAACAGGAAAACAAAACCACCTCCGCCAAATGTCGTGATGACAAAAAATAAAAGTGTTATGTCATGAATAGCAACAGAACTTCCATGCAAATGCACGTTTTTTGTAAGCTTATTGCAGCTCACGTACTGTATAAATGTTAGTTTTATGACATTCGCTTTTTATAAACGCGTACATTTCTTCTTGTTTCCATGTTTCAGTATTTTTTTTAGGAATTCGTAGAGAATGTATTGTCTACGTATTCCTTAGACTAGTACGCAACTAAACTTTTACCTTGCCTTTTAAGTATTTTTATTATAATTTTGCATAAATAATGATAGCAATACCATTTATGTGTGCATTTACTACGTACGTAGTGAAGAGAAAGAATTGTAATCGCGCGTGATTTGTACCTTCTTTACTACTTACGTAGTATAGAGAAAGTATTGAAATCACTTGTTTTTCTACAGAAAAACTTTTATAGACGAGTCGGGGTAACGAAATATTGGATAAATCGGGTTCCAATATGTATTACATTACTTCTAATGTGCAAACGGAATCCAAATTTTGTGGATTCTTGATAACCAAATATCGATTGATGGGAAAACATCTGTTCGTTCGTTCGTTCGTTCGTTCGTTCGTTTGTTCGTGCATTTGTCCGTCTACGTTCAAAGCTAGCGACTAAGCTGATTTGACGATTTTCTCCAAAATTGACATTCCCCGATCGATCTGAACAATTTCGAGAACCTGCCAGTTTGAAGCTGATATTTTCGTTTCTCTACATGAGGCCTCAATATTTTCTCAAAAATGGTTCCAAGATTGTTGATTAAATTTTGTCCTCGGATAGCGCAGACAACGCTTAAACAATGTATTATTTTCGTTGAAATCTGTGATTTTCTGAAAATTACAAAAGTTCAAAACTGGATCAGCGTCTTCCTACAACTTCAATATTGAAGATAAAGACTTTTTGTAAAATCTGTTGTTGAAAGACATACCTTATAATAACTTCATGTATATTTTTTCGAAAATGTCAGTAGTTTTCGCTTGATTTTGCTTGCAATAACCAGATATTAAACAATTATTTTCACAAAAACTGCTCCAATTTCTTTTTAATTTTTTACTTGGATATGGCAAAGGACGATATAAAACTTGTTGCTGACACCATTTTCGGCAAATTCTGTATTTTCGAAAATTGCAAAAGTACAATGTTAATGAGAGATATTTTTTCTTCAATAAAATCCGTTCTAAAAATCTTGATCTTTAAATAAGGTTAGGTATATTTTTTAAGAAGCGAGTAGTTTCATTGTAATTTCTCTTAAAAGTAAATTCAATTTCTCTAAATATCTCAAAGAAAGATTCCAATTTTTTCTTTATTTTTTTTCACGGATAGAACAAATGGCGCCTAAAAATGTTGCACAGGTCTCATTTTCATTGAATTCTAAATTTTCAAAAATTGCCTGTTTCTACATTATGCAAAAAGTATGTGCTGTTGTAGAACCACCAGTTTTTCTGGCGAAAAGGGATACAACAAGTCAATGTTCAGTCGCAGTGCATGGGGAAGAGAAAAGGCCTAAGCAGCCAGCTTCGGGGCGACCGAACGGTCACAGAGTTACATTGTAAGCGCGACTGCAAAGTACTCACATATTCCTACGTGCAAAGATTCCTCGCAAAATAACGAGAAATTCCCATGAAGAAATTTGCGGATAAAACCTTCCATGAATAGGGGTTAATACTGTTGTGGCTTCGGAAGTGAGAAAAGTGGGTTAATTTTTTTTATGTTTTGTGTGTAACGAAAGTAATTTGCGATGTCAAAACCTTGTTTTAGACCAATGTGTGAAATGTAATTGAAGAAACTGAGAAGAAAATTTGTTAATGTCCACTTCTACAAACAACTCTCGGTTAGAAAATCAGTATGCGTATATATGTGTATGTATTTGGCATTTTGGGTCGATTGTCCGACTTTGCCTGCTAGCTAACGTTGTCTCCATATCTGGAGCTAGTTCATTCCTACGCTTGAAGGGTAAGAGAGACATGTGGCGAACATGACGTATTCCCTTCAGCGTAACTAGCAATCTCCGCCTGCCTGAGCTATAGAAACTGAGATGGTTTTAAAGGAAAGCTACAACGCTATTTTTGTCTCGACCGGGAATCTAACCCGGGATGACATCACCGGACAATACCGGATAGTACACTGCCCATGAGCCATCTTAGGGATGCAAATTAGTAAAAGTTTTAAATTTTATGGTGCCTATTTCATAATTTTCCGCATAATCTTGCGTATTTGGTTATTTGATGTCGTGTATTTTAAAACTTTATTGTTCATGACAATTGTGTCTTTAGTCGACGTATTTCCTCAATTATCTGTTGGTAACTAGAAGCAACCTTCAGAGAGAAATTGGAAAAGGCGAGATGCCACAAGTGCTACTGACGGGCATGTATTCTGGATATTCGGTTGATTGATTGATTTTTTTGTATTTCCGGGCGCGTCAACTGCTTCGGTCATTAGTCCCGTTAGTGTAGTGCATGTTTCTTTCTCAGGAGATGGCGGTGATCTTCCCCCGCTGGATGGCGAGATCCGGCGCCGACCTACCGTAGGCTAGAGGGGTTTCCCCCTAACCAGGACTCTCCCACCAGCGGAGCACCACCCCAGTCGGGACAAGCTCTAAGCTCCCGACCGGTCTCCCGGAATATGTGTAGTGTAGTGCATGTTAGTGTAAGTGTGTGTGTGTAAGGGGAGAGGATAGGACAAGGAATAGGAAGGACAGATCGCGCGCGGTCCGTGGCCCGTTTGTTAGGGTACTGCTCCGGCATTCGCCTGGATATTCGGGACCCGTATCATTTTTCTCATCATCATTTAGGAACCTCACACCACAATGTTATGCAATGACAGTAATTTATTCATTGAATCAGTATTGTTTTCATTCCGGACGAATAACAATACAGCGTCACGTTCAAAATGTCGGTCATTCGTAATGCTAATGGACGCACACATGCATGGCATTTTCAAAAATGATTCTATAATGAACAATGAGAAATAAACATTCTGGTAAATGTTAATGCAATGAGTAATTTAAAAATGTAGCTTCGTATTTTGTCCGAGTTTAAATATCAAATAAAATAAGACGAGAAAGTAAACCGGCAGAGATGTCTCAGGGCATCAACTGATGTCACTGCAATGCCTCCACCAGGACGTCCAATGATCGAGTCCCGATTTTCGACACGAGCTTGTCAGTTAGGTCGAATTCAGCCGCTGTCTGGAGGAGAATTCTAGCAGCCGGCTGCTCTGATCGGTAGTTTTATGTGGTTTCTCCGAGCAACACCAGGCGAATGCCGGAGCAGTACCTTAACAAGCGGGCCTCGAATCGCGTGCGATCTTTCCTCTCTCTTGTTCTTCTCCTGTCCTCATCTACTTACACTCACATGCACTACACTATCACACTCGTCGGGAGACCGGTCGGGAGCTTAGAGCTTATCCTGATTGGAGCGGCGCCACGCTGGTGGGAGATACCTAGTTGGGAAAATTCTCGCAAGCCTACGGTGGATCGACGCCGGATCTCGCCATCCAGCGGTCACAGGTGACCGCCACCTCCCGATGAAAAGCAGGAATTACACTTACGAGACCTTTTTCATTGACGCGCCCGGAACCACTAATTAATCGATGAAATAAAACTGAATTTGACAGAGGCGCACCCGAGATTTTTCTCTGCGGGGCCGGGGGGAGGGGATTCCAGCCGGCTTGATGTTTTCTTATAAAGAAATTTTCATTTACGCTGTATTTTTATTTCTTGCCTTACAGTTAATATTTATAATGTAAACAATTGATACATTGAATGATTGTCGAACGAATGACTGAATTAATGTAGAAAATTAGTAAAAGCTATATTTCATAATACGTATGATTGGCTTCTGGGAAAGGGGGCTGGGAGGCCTCCTGAACCCTTCATTCCCACCCCACCCCTATCCTTTAGGTGTGCCACTTGAAAGGTAAATCTTAGCGGAGATAGTTTTGTAAAATAATAGTTCATAATGAATCGAATATTTTCACATAGCAATACTAGTGAGTTGATATTAATAAGTGCAGTCGACTCCGGTTATAGTGAACTCGGATAGAGTGAAACCTCATTTATAGTGAACTGAAGTCATTGATCCCCTTTCACTTACATTCCAAATAAGCATTAGAAGATTCGGTTATTGTGAACCTGAATTTCGGCTACAATGAACGAAGAAAATAAGCTCTAGAATTTAAATGGATCTCGTATATCATTAGGCGAGTTGAAGGGCCTTCGGAGAGTGGGACGATGTTCCAACAGTGGAAGAGGCATTGAAAGATGTCAAGACTCCATACTTACATACTTAGAAACAGAGGACAATGCAGAATCAAGTATGAAGACAGCACGAACTCTGGCTGTAGAAGGATGTAGAGAAATTACTAATGGA
Source organism: Teleogryllus occipitalis (assembly GCA_011170035.1). NCBI lineage: Eukaryota > Metazoa > Arthropoda > Insecta > Orthoptera > Gryllidae > Teleogryllus > Teleogryllus occipitalis. The sequence continues at coordinate 202,941 of BLKR01000410.1, forward strand.
AAGTACACGCCACACAATTGAGAATAATTGATTTTTAAAGACAATTACTATATTGAAAATTTCAGTTCGTTATGTTAATGAATTTTGTTGTATCTCTATGTTAATTAAAATCAACCATTGCGGAGAAATTCTACTTAATTTTGACATCGAATATAGTGAACCTCTGATAGAGTGAACCAAACATGTGATTCGCAGAAGTTCCTTATAATCTTAACGGTACTGATGGCTTCTGCAGTTGGATGTGGCGTCCTTGGAACGATCCCCAACTTGTGGCGACTTGGGCACGCGCGTGGCGGATGCCAGTGGCAGGCGGACGATCATCCGTCTTGCAGCCCTTCATCGCTTCGCCCTACGTCGGGAAAGCTCTGCTCACTGGCGAAGGACGAAGTCTTAGAAAGCTCCCACGAACCACTATGCATATTAAGGGTGAGAAGTTAGGACTTTAGTCGAGCGATCCGCAATATAGGGACGGGTGTGCTCACCTATGAGTACCGGAATTAAAATCTTGGTTGATACGTGTGAAATTTGTCGTGGATCATGAAGGTCCGTGGATGGTTTCATGGGAGTTCTCTCGTTTCTCCTAATACTTCACAACCTACCCTAACTTCACTCTCATTTCTCACTGTAGCATTGCAAACAATTTTAGAGCCGGCTTAGGTGGCTCGGGGCATGATGCACTGCGGTGCATCTAATCGGCAGTCCTATCGTTCGAGTACCGACGGCGGCAGGATTTTCCACACCAGCTACACAGCTAGGTCCAATTCAGTCGCTGTCTGGAGGAGAATTCTAGCAGCCGGCTGCTCTGATCGGTAGTTTTCCATAGTTTTGCCAATCATCACCAGGCGACTGCCTGAGCAGTACCCTATCAAATGAGCCACAGACGGCGCACGATCTCTCCTTCCTCTTCCTTGACCTATCCGCACCCTTTACTTACACTGCACTTACTGGTGCACTTCATCACCACATCCGTCGGGAGAGAGTTCCAGAGGTTAGAGCTTGTTCCGGTTGGGGCGTTGTCGCGCTGGTGGGAGATGTCTGGTCGGGGAAACTCTCGCAAATCGATAGGTCTGTCGATGGGTATGTTTGTGTCCAGAGATGAATTGTACAAATTTATTCGACATCGACATGTATCAGAGATTTCCATTATGAAAATGTCCTGAATCGAACATGCAGATAAATTTTATAAAGTACCTACCGTACGCTCTACATTTTTCAAAGTATCATAGAGTTTTTGAAACATTTACCTCTTAAGTTCACCAGAACTCTTTAGTCACTCACGATACTTTCATTACAAGATTATGATGGTTTTGAATTATCACTAACGTAATACTTATTTCACATTCACCCATTTACTTCCTACTTATTAAATAAATATTCCCGTAAAATTAAATACATTATAAAAACAAATTGAAAGAACTGGGATACCATGAACGATTTAAACGTGATCACCAAAAATTAGAAACATGTAAAATACTTCAATGAAAGCGAAACACAGGAATAATGCATTTCACTGTTTAACTGAAAAGCATTTTAATACCATTCAATTAAAACTACTACTTTAGTTACCTACCAATTATATCGTGATAAAATGTGGTTCATCACACGTAGTAATGAAGGTTTTAATAAAAGGTCATAGATACTATAATTTCTAAACCTCTGGAGAAATTAAGAAAAATATAAAATCTATGAATCAATGGATACTTTTTCTAACACCGTCCAAATTACTATTAACGACGCAAGAGCGATTGAACCCACACTAAAAAGAAATACTTTCTCGTGTAGGCTTTCAGCTTGCCTGACATTTGCAATTCTCTGTGAGGCAGAGACAGCTCCCGTGCATGAGCCACGAGGCAGCGCAGCCGATGGCAGAAGGGCGGCGCGGCGCCTCCGAATTGCCCGCCATGTTGTTCCAGCAATTATCACCTCAGACGCCCAGAGCGCGCCTTTGTCGGCGGCGCTGCCTGCCATCCCTTTGTGGGCTTCGTTTCAAAAACTAACGTGTTGCGCAGGCAGTTTAAAAAAGATCACCGGGAGCAGGAGGAGAACAGAGAAGAGAAAGAAGAAAAAAAGAGCCAAGTAGAAAATTCAAAGTGCTACGGACAGGCGTCAGTTGGCAGTCGAATAACGACCAAATGCTGCCGCTCCTGTCGCCCCCACCACCTCCATCGCCGACTCCCTCGCTGCGGAGACAGCGCACAGTGGGCGAAATCGTCTCACTGAGAGGAACTGTTAGCTCCTCAGATCTAATAAGGAAATCATTATTTCGTTAGGCTTGTGTACAATCTCTTCCCAGTATTCTAGAAAGTAATAAGGGGAAAAAATGCACAGACCATAGATCACATTATTGTTTAATGCGGGTTCATGCAACAATGTTCTTTGTTCACAAATATTATAATGAGCTATACTGTCAAGATATGTAAAATATTTGACATGTATATTCCAAAGTTTCTTTACCAGTTATAAGGAATATGTTTATTTCAAATTTCTTGATAGAATGGTTTTAATGCCCGTGCAAACTATATTTTGAAAACTGACTTTTAATAAAGTTTATGGGAGGTTATCCAAAATTACATCGTGCCCGTACTTCACTCTGGTGCATTAAGAGCTTTATGACAGTGCGAAAGGAATACAAAAAACCCATTTGCAGAAAGAAACAGGTATGTCGTTGCACGTACCATTGTCCTACGAAATGTTCGCACGTCTGACTTCCAAGCATGAGCATTCAGCGGGGCATATCTTCACTAATAAAAGCTCTTAGTTTCATGTTTCCTTTCTTTTTTCATACATATTATTATTAATATTATTATTATTATTATTATTATTATTATTATTATTATTATTATTATTATTATTATTATCATCTTCCTTTCTCACGGTGAATGATCTTGGGTTCCGGCAGTAAACGAAAATCCACACCAGGTTGCACCCACCTTCCTAAGGTGTAGATTCGGTGATCTATTTGGTTCTACACCTTGCGCAAAATGTGCGCCGTACCATAGAGTACGATATCCAGAATTTCATAGTGCTTACTGCAGCCTGGGATCTTAGTCAAGTGCTTCGTAAGATCTTTAGGAATTGCGCCCAGAGCACCTATTATTACGGGCACAATCTCTGTTCTAACATTATTATTATTATTATTATTATTATTATTATTATTATTATTATTATTATTATTACTATAGCCCCTTACAATCCCATAGAGGAGAAGGGCCTCCGGTTGCCGGCTGGTTACACAGTGGTAGAATTCCCACGCACCAATTTCGGGAACTTCCTTATACAGATGCTATTTACACACACAATAAGAAAATGTTACACTCTTCACTTTGTCACTGTCAAATTTAACACTATTCACTTTGACTTCAATACTTGAAACTAATTAGCTAGTACTTCAGTTTACTTTACTTTCCGCATTGAGACTTATCAAGTGGGTGAGAAATTGAATAATCTAGTATACGTTCATTGTCTTGGATTTAGACATGTCTTCCACTTCTGACGATTCTTTGCCAAGGTAGACCATTGCCTCGCAAAGGGCATTTTCAGTTCGCCCGACCACCTCTTCTTCCTGCCGACGTTTTTCTTTCCGTCTTGGATCCCAATCGGGAATTCGGTGAGTCTAGTGGGTATGGGGAAGTCGCATGATGTAACCTGCCCAACGCCATTTCAGATGTCTCACAGTGGTCAACAGTGCCACCGATGTCAACAATGGTCGCCAATAAAAAATTGTTGAAAATAGGTTTGGGAAGTGTTAGAACGACACCTTGATCTTGCTGAGAGGATGATAAATGAAAGTACATTCTATTGTGACGTACTAGGATGAAAAACACAGACGACTGTTCTGATTGATATTTACAATATATTTACAGAATATTTACAATTTATGAACAAAGATTATAATACAAAAATCTAACCCCTTGGCAACCTTTCAGTTCTCTTAGCCGCGAAACCCCGCGACCGTCCCTAGGCCTTCGCCCAGAACCACTGCTTCGGAAGCAGCAAAAAGCAACGCGAGGTGCGAAGCTGTCGGACATAAGAGTCCCGTAACTACACCAGTTACATGGCTTGTCGCCAAACCGATCTTCGACCCGAAGATCACGTGCAATGATAGCACTGGAGATACCTCTCGTCTTTCGACACCCAGCGTATCCCGCGAGGCTCCTGTCGGCGCGGCCTTAAATATCCGCCGGCTCGCCCCACCCTACAAGCAGCGGGCGTCATACGGCTCGCTGGCCAGCCTTTCCAGAGCTGCAACCGACATCTCTTAAACTCGCCTCCACGCGTGTCCTTTTTCAAGGAAATTCCAGCCGGGATTCCTAAGGGCTTTTCCAACCGGCGCGGCGTGGCGCCGGCGCCCTGGCGCCCCCACCCACATCCGGCTTAGCGCGGGTTTCCCCGAAGCGGCCCGACGCACCGGCGCCGGACCAGGCGACGCTACGCTATTGTTTTGAAGAAAAGAGAATCCTTGTTCTTAATCACCGAGTAACCTGCGTCTGGTAGGTCGGTCACCCTCCGTCCGTCTGTCCGTCACTTCCGGTCCACCAATTGAGTCCAAGGTGTCATTCGATGCGTCTCGATCTTCTAGTTGGGCAATTAGCACTTTTTGCTGATTCATCTAGAATATTTTAAGAAATTTCTACTAAACCGTGTCATTTTGTTTATTTTTAAGCAACTAAAACGCGTTTTGGATCATTTATGGCACCTACAGAGGTGATTAATACGTCATTCGTTTTCTCTCGTCAAGACAAATCGATTGACACAATTTTGATCTGCTTCTCTCTAGATTATTTTGGAAGAATTCTAGAAAAACATTAAGTTTATATGATTTTGATGCACGAGAACATTGGTCATATGCTGCGAATTACTATAACTTTCTTTCCGGTATTTGCATTTATCGTTATGATTCAATTCATCATATTGAAGATAATATAACCTAATTTAGTAATGAATTATTGAAAAAACGGGTTGGGGGTTTGTAAGCACCTAAAACGCGTTTTGGGAAGCGTTGTAAAGCCACGTACGGAGATATATCACATTCGATTGCTGACAAGGCGAATCGATTTGCTCTAATTCTTAGCAGGATCTTTCTCGAATATTCTGGAAGAATTGTAGAAAAAGCATGTTATCATTTTTCAGTGGTTATCATTTAAGGGGGTTATAAGGGGGTTTTAAGGGGGTTATCATTTTTCAGTGGTTATGACTGCGACTTAAAAACCACCGGGGAAGTGGGACAGTGCCCTGACCACGAACGGACCTACCGATGAGGAGAAAAATATATAGATTTTTTTTATTTCAGATATTTTATTAAAAGTAGAACAATTAAAATCTGCTATTTTCCCTTGCCAGGATGGGAAATTATCTATCGAGTTATAAATAAAGTTTGTGTTTTTAAGTAAAAAAGGTACCTGTGAATGCATCAATGACCAGTCAGATAATGTCAACCATGAAACCCTGTATTAAACTTCATAAAATCATTAATCAGACTGGTAAATGTGGTTTAAATTAGAAGAAATAAGGAGGTGGGCTCCGTGTTCGCAGATAGTCCCGGGTCGATCAAGACTCTAATTATGGTCCTGGGTCATGAATTGTTGCATTTCTTAAATTACATTCATTGAAATTGTTTGTTTAATATTCTGATTTACTTCAATTAACTTCTGAAAGACATATTGATTCATAACTGGATACATCAATCGAAATAATACTGAGATTTCACTGAACAATATTACAAAATTGAATTTTAGCATTCTATATTTTTGTTTTTTATTTATTTTTGGTTGATTTGGATGTTAAATTATTAAATTTTGCATTAAGAGTCGCAAGCTTAAAAACCACTTCAGAATTTAATTTCGTTAGTTCTCAATATTGGACAGTTTAGCTTCTGTTTGAAGGCTTTATTTGCGTTTACCAATGGCATTATTCGGCGTTATTTGAAATTACCAATGTGAGAAGTTCATAGATTTCTGGTTTGCACACTCTCTACGACCTGTCGTATTCTAACCCAAATGTGTCTCTGGAACATAAAATTTTGGGACGACTCCAAAGGAAATGCCTACTTCCGCAAAATCTTAGTTTAAGATACAATTTGTTTATTCATTTATTCAAGGGAACAAGATCACAAGCCATTCATAGATTGAATAAAATATTCTGACACTTGACTAAACTTAGAATTCGACGGCAGTCACGGAGGCGATGACACCGGCGGCGATAAAAAGAGCGGTAGTGGCGGGAGCAGTGGCGTTCATGGGGGGGAGGGACGATTCGACCCGCGTGACACCATTTTAGGAAAAAAATTATAAAATTCTATAGTTCGCTTTACATAGTTTATTTAAAAATTCCATTTTAATTACTCTGAATTTCATATAGTTTTTTATATATTATAAATAAATGTCATGTGCAAATATATATGTACTTGCTATTTTTAAATAATGTATTAACTATTCATTAATAGATTTTTTTATATTTAATTTAGAGGGAGTGATACCATTAGTGTCCCACTAACTGAAGATACACCACTGGGCGGGAGCAACGCAGGAGAAGCCCTATACGCATCTGCCAGGTCGGGAGCATCTTAATATTCCTTTCCCACACATTTTTTACTTTTTTTAATCATGAAGGCCATTTTCGTATACACTATATCATCGTTTCACACTGAATGCTATGAAATGCTGTATTAATATCAACGTTAAAATGTTTCTGAAAGTGCAGTAGTAAAACCTTAAATTGTAATAAAACTGCTGGGCGTACCTACTAAAACATAATCTGGGCTGTCCGGGTGACGCCGCGTCGAAGGGTGGGGTGTCGACGTTTCGACCGACATATCGCGGTCCTCTTCAGGGCTGTACTGCTTCGTACAACGTCGGCACCCCAGCCTTCGACGCGGCGTCACCAGGACAGCCCAGATCATGATTCTGGCCGCGGAAGCCTACGATATCAACTACTAAAACGTATTTGGAGGGATGCATGTCTTTCGAGCCGCCCCCCCCCCTACCGCCACGAGATTGTTGGTTGGTTAGTGATTCCGAGCGCGTCAACAGCTTAGGTCATTAGTCCCGTAAGTGTAGAGTATTTTTATTCCTCGAGAGATGCTTGATAGCGCTGGATGGCGAGATCCGGCGCCGACCTACCGTCGGCTAGCGGAGTTTTCCCCCCAACCAGGACTCTCCCAACAGCGGGGCACCGACCCAGCCGGGACAAGCTCTAAGCTCCCGATCGGTCTCCCGGGATATGTAGTAGCCCTGTATTAAATGCAGTGCATGTTAGTGAAAGTGTGTGTAAGGGGAGAGAATAGGAAAAGGAAGATGAAGGAAAGATCGCGCGCGGTCCATGGCCCGTTTGTTATAGTACTGCTCCGGCATTCGGTTGATGTTGATCGGAGAAACAACGGAAAACTACCGATCAGAGCAGCCGGCCGCTAGCATTCTCCTCCAGACGGCGACTGAATTCGACCTAGCTGAAAAGCTAGTGTCGAAAATCCTACCATCCTATTCGGGAGTAACCCTAGGACCTCCCGGTCTGCCACGAGAGATTCTCGTGCTTTAATGTCTCGTCCTCGCCTTCCCGCGCTTCGCGTGAATCTCGTGACCAAGCACTTGGGTTCGAGTCGGAGTTGCAGGACGTTCCTCCTGACCAGCGCAGAGCTCGCCGACGTAAACCAGGAAAGGGCACGTGAATTCCTCGGAATCGTCCGTTTCCATTCAGCAAAAAGGATTTTAAAGTTTCAAGAACTCCGTTTCCTTGATTTTATGTTACGTTACGAACATATCTTCATCCAAAATGTCACTGTTCAGACATAAGAATCAATACAATTCCACCAAGGGGGCACCGCTCCAGCCGGGTCGAGCTCTAAGCTCCAGACTAGTCTCCCGGCATGCGTGGTAGAGTAAGTGTGTGTGTGTAATGGGTGAGGATAGGACAAGGAAGAGGTAGGAAAGACCACGCGCGCTCCGTGGCTCGTTTGTTAGGGTGCTGCTCCGGCATTTGTCTGATGTTGATGGGAGAAACCGCCATCGCAGCCAGTCGCAAGCATTCTCCTCCAGACAGCCGCTGAATTCAACGTCGCTATGTAGCTAATATTGAAAATCCTGCCACCGTCGGAACTCGAACCTAAGCATCTCCGGTCAGAGGCACTGCGGTGACATGAGTTGATGCCCTGAGCCACCTTTGCAGGCCCTTGCAGTTGTCCCGTGCTCCATGAGAACGGCATTTTCGGCCACTGCGAGGCGGTGGCGGAGGCGGCTGCGGGGAAGGGTCGAGACGCCAGATCGATCCGAGGGAAAACCCTGAACCGCCGCCGCCGCCATCGCCCGGCGCCCCCCCCCCTCCGGCTGCGCAGCGAGCAATGCAGTCCTCATGGTCCCTGCTTACTGTACGCGAAGTGGCGTCTCAAGTCAAATGGAGGCCCCGAGCGGCAAAAACCTTCCTGCTCTCGAACCCAATTTACAAGAAAACTCTCATAGAGTTATTACTAAAAAGAGGAAATTAAAGGAAGGTTTTACACTGTTACACATTACATTTATTTAAAAAAACATTTTACATGCATACCCGTCTTCTTTTATTTATTCCCAAAACATAATTATCAAAATCAATTATTTTGGTAAAGTCAATTCTGTTTAAAATTTCCGACTCTATGCAAAATGCCCAAGTTATTTAGTCTTTCTTCTCCCGTAATATTCCTGAAACAACTTTCAGCTCCCTTTAAAACTGAAAATGATCTTGGTGCTTGCGCGTTAGCAAATGAATTGTTAGAAAAATCTTCCATAATATTTCAATATTACGAAATATCAAAACATTTCGTAGGTGGCTCGCAAAATGTGATATCTATCGACACCACTATTACACGAGATCTCTATACATCAATTCCATTAGGACCCTGGAAAGAACAAAGTTGCTAGAAATTACTTTTTTAAAAGAAATTTAATGTTATACATTTCGGGGCCCTGTGCGACGCATAGTCCCCATACCGTTAAACCCGCCACCGGAAACGCTCGAGGACATTTCGCAGTGCAGGATGCGGGGAGCGGAAGGTTCACATTAGATAGGTGCTGCAACTGCTTTTACTATGACGGTGCTATTACCATACGCGTCGGTGGATATTAATATAGTAGCTCGTGTAAAAGATCATATAATACTAATAATCAAACATAATAATAATAATAATAATAATAATAATAATAATAATAATAATAATAATAATAATAATAATAATAATAATAATAATAATAATAATAATAATTCAATAAAATAATTATTGAATGATAATACTGCTTGTTAGTGAGATAGAATGTTTAAGTCCTAATTTTCTTAACTGTTCTCATCTTTCAAATAATATCTGAAAATATAATTCTTATTGCCAAAATGGGAGCAAATATCATACCATAAACCACCAAATAAAACATTGGTTGATTGATTAGTGATTCCGGGTGCGTCAACCGCTGTAAAATGGTACCGTAATTGTAGTGCATGTTTCACACGGGAGATGGCGGTGATCTTGCCCCTCAGGGCGGTGAGACCCGGCGCCGATCTACCTGTCGACTAACGACGTTTCACCAAAAGGTATCTCCCATCAGCGGGGCACTCTCCAGCAGCGACAAGCTCTAAGCTCTGGACATGTGTGGTAGTTGTTGTGCATGCAAATATGAATGTGTGCAAGGAGAGAGGATAGGGTAAGAAAGGGAGAAGGAAAGATCGTGCGCGGTCCGTGGCCCGTTTGGTCGGGTACTGCTCCGGTATTCGCCTGGCGTTGATCGAAGAAACCACGGAACTTAGGACCTGCCGGTCAGAGGCACTGCAGTGGTATCAGTTGATGCACTGAGCTACCGCTCCCGGTACAAATAAAATATTCAGCCCGATGACAAACAGCGACAACCGAATTCATTCGAAATCAAATTAATTCGGTAGTCAATAGACCTGACAATCTTGTCGTTTCGGTTGAGACCGGGTTTCTGATCAGTCCCTTTCGTATCGTGCTGCTCGAGGACGAGAGGACTCACGGCAACAAACTTGAACGAAGTGTACAGAGAGAGTTTCAGGAGATTTCTTATTGCCAGTGTTGAGAACCACCAATCTACAGAAAACCGTTATCATTTCACTGCTTGAAAATCTCCAATCCTCAACATTTCTCCTCAACTCCTAAACCTCGGCTGGCGGGGCTATCAAGTGAAAGATTACTTAATGGCGGCGACCGTTCACAATGTGCTACAGTTCTAGCATCTCTACCAATTGGTTGAATGATGTGTTCGGGCACGTCAACTGCAATGGTCATTCCTCCCTTACTGAAGGTTTTATCGCTGGAGGTGGCGGTGTACCTCCCCCACTGGATAGCGAGATCCGCACCGAAGACCTACCGTCGGTTTGACGGGTATTTCCCAGTCTCGGTATCTCCTCGAAAGGTGCACCCAACCTGGTCAAGCTGTAAGCTCCCGGCATGTGTGACAGTACAGTGCATGCATACGTGAGAGTAAGGGAAGAGGCTGGGTCAAAGAAAAGGAAGGAAAGATCTCGCACGGTCCATTGGCCGTTTGTCAGAGTAGTGCTCCAGCACTCGCCTGATATTGATCGAAGAAACCAAGGAAAACTATGGATCAGAGCAGACAGATGCCAGCATTCTCCTTCAGATAGTGGTCACGTTCGTTGAAAACCCGGATTTTTCGAAAATTTTAAAAGTTTAACGTTTTTAGGCGTCTTCCTACAACTACAATTATGAAGATAGAGATTTTTTCCTTAATGAAATCTGTTCCTTAAAGAGAGACTTTTAAATAAGGCCATGTACCATTTTTCAAAAATGTGAGTACTTTTTTCATAATTTTGCATGAAAGTACGGACTAGAAAGTACGTGCTGTTTTAGCATCACTAATTTCTTTAGTGATTTACACATTCAGTTATGGTCGTTGGCGAAACTGTTCAGTGAAAGGTCTCTTTTTATATGGTAACTTTGTATTAAATTATGTTCAAGGTAAATACTCCTGACATACTCGAATTTATCACTTTCGAGATCTAATCAATCTTACGACTTCAGAATCAGACATTTTAAATATGAGTGACCAGCTTTTCAATAGTGTTGGAAACTTTACAATGTGTCTAAAATAATTTCTTTTATTTGATTTTCTCTTCACGCTAGACGAAGGCTACTGAAGTGCTTATTTCTCGATACACTGCAAAACATTTTATAAATGTTTCTTAATTAATATTTTACGAAAAGTTCAGAGAGAAATGGAAGAAAATTTATCAATTCTGTTGCATTTTTGGATTTTGCAATATCAATGATTTATTGAAGTATGATCAATGTTTTAAATTGACTGAATATTTCAGTGTGTTTGTTTTAATTAGAAATTATCACGGCACTCATTATACCTTCCATTATATATGACTTATCATCCTAGAGGTAGTAATTTCTCAGCGGAATATTGCATAAAATATTTACTGATTTCTCTGTTCTTGAAGCTAGAAGAGTCATACCCAACAATGTTTCCCTGACAAAAAATTCTTTTTTCCATTATTCATGAACACGCTGCCGCTACTACTACGAATCAACATAACAAGAGGCTTTCGCTTGAATAAATATCTATAAAATTTCATGGATGTTGTTAAGGAGGAAATTTTACAGTTTTAAACATTACAGTTGTTCACAAAACAGCCCTTAGTACTATTAAAATAGCTTGATTAAAAAATGTCAGAATAATTACTTCTTAAGAAAGACACTATTTAAAAATAAATAAATCCAGAGAAATTCCTTATTATTATATTTGATTTCATCTGAAAAAGTGTTTGCCTACAAACAAGTGTAGGTCTATTTTGATAAAAGATGCTTTAAATGTTTCGAAAGAAGTAGAAGAGTAGTAGTAACTCAATTTTAAAAGATAAAACGTTAACTGTAATAAAAATTTAATGTAGTTCTCAATTTCCTTTGTATGGTTTCATTTTCACTCATACATTTTTGTTAACAGCTTGATCACCTTTATTGTGAGCCATTTCATTATCTTCTGTACGCGTCACTATTGTAATTCGTATTCCTGTACGTAATTCGTAGAGTATTAATTTTTCTTCCTCCAAAACGTCTTCCGCTGAATGTATAGGGTACATGTTTGTTTGTTTGCTTGCTTTCCAACGCCCAGCCTTGGAATGTTAGCCACTTGGTGACGCGCTGACCAGTACAGACGCGCTGACCAGTATAGTGTAAAATTCCCGTGTGTAAAAAACCAGTACAACTCTCTGTGTGCATTAGGGCCAGCACTCATCAGGAGTTCTATATAGTATTAAACGTCATTAGGCCGCTAGACATCAAATAACAGACGCGGTTGAAGTTTGTAAACCGAGGCGATAGCTGAGGTTTATAACCAACCAAGTCTGTTGTTTGTGTTATCGGCCGTGTGTCGTTCAATACTTTTCGTAATATCATCTTCTTATAAGAAAAATAGAATAAATAAAAAACGTTCTTGCCTTTGTTTACGTAGGAATGCAACGACCCCTTCTATATCGATTCAGACGCGAGTCCAAGACCAGCTATAATATTGGTCTTGGCGAGACATTTCGATTCGATTGTTTAATGCGTGGTGGCTTTGTTTGACACCATTTTCCACAAAATTTGATACGAATACTCCAGAAGATCTTGTGGAGACAGCGAATAGTGCTGATTTCGATTTGTTAGCAACAAAAACGAAATTACGGTATGAGAAGGAATACGAAAATTTCAAATCTTGGCGTCAATGCAAAAATGTAAATGAGGTGAATGAAACAGTAATGCTGGCGTATGCTAAAGAAAAATGTGAGACATATTCTCCCACATCGTTGTGGGCAAAATTCTCAATGTTAAAATTATGTTTATTAGTTAACGAAAATGTTGACATATCAAGGTTACTATTCCACATTTTTCATTTCTATGTTTCAGTTAAGAAAGTTTATTCAGTAAGTGACATGTGATTTGATTTTATAGATTCGGAAAACTCTACGTATTTTTGAGAAGAAAATCCGAAAGTTATATTGCCAAGAAGACGAAGATTTTATCCGAAGAACACATCAGAAACTTTTTACTGGAAGCAAATGATTACTTGTGGTTACCTAAAAAAGTTATTGTAATTTTTGGTATTTTTGGGGCATGCCGACAAGACGAACTTGTGTCATTGACTATTGATGACATAGAAACCACGAGCAACGGAGTGCTTGTTACACTGAAATGCACAAAAACATAAAAAATAGGATCTTTGTTATTCCCAAAGACTGTCTTCCATTCAATGCATACGATTTGTATAAAAAAATTGCTGACCTACGTTGTTTGTCATTTGTCTTAAGAGTGGAATAAATATTTTGAAGCTCACGTGATTCCTGAACGGCCGGCGGATCTATTGGGTTTCGTTACGCAATGTGTTTACAGCACAGTATTACGAAAAAGTATTTTAGACACGAAAGACATTTATGAAACACACTTTTAGCTTCCGTTCACAGTGCTGTTCACTTGAACAATGACATGCGTAATACCAATAGTTACCAAACTAAGACAACGGCATGGACCAATGGCGCAATGAACCAACAGCACGGCGCAATCGCCCAGATAGCAATCAGAGTAGTCAGCTCTAATCAGATTAAAAACTTGCCAAAATAACACTAAAAGCTCTACTAACACTTGTTCACTCACACAATAAGTTCTTTCGTCATTGGATAAGATTTTTTTACTTGTTCACTGTTTTCATTTTTAATTAGTGAATCAGAAAGGAAATAGTGAACATCTGGCTATCTTAGGTAATGTTTTTTATGTCAAGCATGTAACAAACATGTTAGTAGAGTGTAAATATATCCAAGAACCATTTTCAATGAAACGCGTTTTTAATTTTTTCAATCGGAAACAGTTGACTCATTTGCATGTTTTGCACAAATTCTAGATTTCTTGTGGAAAAAATTCCAAATTATGCAGTACATCAAGACGGCGACACACCTGAGGGAATTTTTTCCAGAGAGTAGTGAAGAAACAAGTAACTTAGGCAGACATTTCTGACAACAAAGCAGTAGAACAGCAGCACGTATTCTGGAGTGATTTGTGCAAGGCCCTCGTTTCTGCTAACATTCCGTTTAGAAAACTGAATAATCGGAAGTTTCGAAATTTCCTGGAGAAGTATCGCCAGAGAAACATTCGTGATGAATCTACATGGAGAAAGGGATATCTAATACCTATCTACAATGAAGTAATGGAAGAGATTATAGAGGACATCGGTGATTCTGAAATGTGGCTATCCGCCGACGAAAAACTGAACATCGACACAAAACATTCGACTATTGCCAGAGTTGTTCACGATACACATCTTCTGTGGCCCTTGGAAGAAAAGCCGAAGCTTGCGGTTTTGATAACTGACGCTGCGGCATTTATGATCAAGGCAGCTGAAGCTCTGAGAGTATTCTATCCGAAATTGGTTCACATTTCTTGTCTAGCTCACGGATTGCATTCGGTAGCAGGGGAAATACGCCATCAGTTTCCGGAAGTAAATGCAGAGATTTTTACAGACAAGAAGGTGTTTGTGAAGCCTCCGTCATGTGTCAGACAGAACACGCAGTTACAACCAGGTCAGCGCCCACCACCAGAGCCTAGTCTTACTCGCGGGGGAACTTGGATTGAAGCTGCCCTGTTCTACTGCCACTATCTGCAGGACGTGAAGACAGTACTGGGTACGCTGGACAAAGGAGAAGCCACAAGTATACCGGCTGCTATAAAAGCGTGCAATGTCGATGGCCTCCAGAGCAAGTTGGCATTTAATAAAGTTCATTTAGAAAATTTGTCCACGACAATCAACAGGTTGGAAGAAAGGGGATTGCCACTTTCGGTAGCTTCTGAACTGTACGAAACAGGTTATACCAGGAGTCATTGAACCATATGTAGCAACAAAGATTGATAAAGGGGAAGCAAAAAATCCCGGCATTAAATTTATTCGTGATGGAAGTGAAGCACTAACTGGAATATATGACCAGGAACAGCCGGGTTATTCTCCTGCTGAAGTGGCTTCATTTAAATTCTGCTCCTTAACTCCTTGTGAAGTGGACTGTACGTCATGTAGTTACAAAAACATTATATCAGACAAAAGAAAATCTATGTCAAGAAAACCTCGAAAAACAATTGGTTGTGTATTTTAACAATGCGTATAAGTAAAGTACCGTGAGTGAATAAAAATCATTTAAATAAGTATAATTGAAGTAATTTATTGATAATGCATCTTCATTTCTTGTGTATATTCACAGATTTCTTGGGCATATTGTCACGCCTTTGGTGCATATTTCACTGATTTTAGCTGCTTAAATGTAGGCATATTTTGACGATCTATGTGCATATAAATCCGTCCTCTAGTTATTGCAAATTGATAGGCTTATGTATTTTGTTAGTTTTCCAGTCAACTTTGTAAATTATAATTATTATTAAAATTATATTTCAAAATGCCGAGCAGTCCCAATCACAGAGTTATAACAAATGTTCCTTGAGAGAGAAGTCCCTTTCGTAGTAATGAAAATGAGAATTTCGAGAACCTGCCATCGCTTGTCTCCCAGACGCTAACGTCCTAGTTAACGAGTTGCAGACAATAACTAGTATGAAAAACTATCCAAGCAAATTCTGGATGAAAGGGAAGGACAGTTAACCGTGTGCTAACGATTTCCAGTCTGAAATTCTCACGACCTTGTCCTATCTATCAAACACCACGAAATTCTCGCTAAATGGGCAAAGTTCCTGGCACACTGTAAAACTAGGGTTGACCAGGTTTCTAAAGGACCCATCCGGTTTGTCAAAATGCTTGAAATACGTGTTTAGCCAAGGCTGATGGTTATGTGCAGTTATCTCAATGATGCCATTCCACGTAAATAGCAATGTTGGAATTTTAAAGGAGAGATACTACGTGTATGTTAACTTTAGGTTTATTCATTCCCACCTGAACTTGCAACAGAATACTCAAAGTTCTGACATTTGTATTATAAAAAGAGGGGTAGAGTTCTATTACATACCTACGTGCATTTCGAGGGGACCGTAATGACAAAGTATGACACAGAACCACATTTATGGGTATGACTGCTGTGAATGACCATATTTTTTAAGTGGCACGAAAATATATTATGAAAATGTTTCTATGTTATTATTTAATTCCTTTAAAACAAATTTAGTTCACTGCATTTTGAAATGTTTGTTAAAGCCAAAAGAGAAAGAGAAAGAAATTGAATATTTCCTAAAGATGTTTAAAATACGGACTTATCACAAGTAAAGCACAGTTTCATTGACAGTTTATTAAATACCATATAATTTGATTATTATATATGTCATAGATTATTGTGTATAAAAACAATATTTGCTACAACAATGCCCAAAAGCAATTATGTAACATATCGTCAAAACATGGAAGTCGAAGGTCTAGAATGAGAATAAACATTCCAAGCTTTATATAAATTCAAAATAAGCATCTACGTCATATGCACAAACTAACGTTTTGGGTTAATTATAAAAAAATACTAAAAAGAAATACCTCATACAGAGAAAAATCGCTGTGTTTATGTAATAAAAAAAGCCGTTTAATTGTTGAATAATAAGTCACAGTATAAGATCAGCAAGGTAGCATTTTTGATAACCACAAAACAAATGTTTCAAATCATTTCAAGTGATCGTCTTCCATTTTGCAATAAATAATCTTGGACCCATCTACAACGGAATCTTTTTGGTAATGGTATGACCGATGAATGCGTGGTACCATATGAAATCAGTTGCTGAAGATCTGACGGATGAAAAATTCATAGCGATGCTTCCCAAAGAAAAGACATTAGCACGCACTAAAGATGATCAATAGACATCGGATGTTTAGGGAAATGCCTATTTTTTCTAGAGAACTTATTTAAAGGCTGATAATATATGTCCACGAATCATGACAAATGATGACATATGACGAAGTTTTATAATGCTTATTTTTGCTTATTTTAGCATAAATGCCTATTTTTTGCATATATACCTTTTTAGGACTTTTTTTGCCTTTTATTTATTATATTTATAAACAATGCTAAGAACGGAAAATCGGCGATGGTCCAACGTGACCATTCATTACGAAACCTTCAATTCACGTCTTGAAATTTAAAATTACGAGAGAATTCCTGAAAGTATACCAACTGATTTTTCTCCATGTCCCTAATTCATAAATACCAGCCATGATCTGAGAACATGGACGGTTGACAATACACCGAGGGAACGGAAATTTTAAGTGGAAATAAATATAAATTCCCAGAAGGTTTCAGTGTTGCTAGTTTTGTACTGCTAAAATATATGCCAGTCACATCGTTCAGATATCCTTCTCCGCATTCAAACTGATTTTGTCTCCCAGTCGCAAATTTGAAATTGTGATCCTTGAAAAGTTACTGGTAAATATATAAATATTACTGGTTAATGGAAACTATTAAGAATAAAATGTAGAAGAGTTGTAAATAAGTAAATCTAGTTTTACATTAAAATATACGAACTGGTTTTGGGCATTTAAGTTAAGAAAAGAATATAGAGAAAAATTACAATTTTTCAATTTTATTGTGTATGTAACGTATGACAGTGCCTTTTTCTCCTTATTCTTGACGTTTTCAGTGCCTTTTTAGGCGCCTAAAAGACTATATTTTAGTGCCTAAACATCCGATGTCTAATGATTAACCTGTTAACGATAACACCTACACGAATTAAATAATACCCTTTGCATCTCCTCTTATTTCATCTCAATCTCCTTAGCCCACAATTTTTCACATTGAACTGATATAATCATCCTAGTAATTAATTAGAAATAGCACACAACCTTCCGGAAACGTTTTTTAGTATTGATTGATAAGTGATTCTGGGCACATCAACTACTAAGATCATTAGTTCCAAAGTCTAATGCGTGTTTTTATCGCGAGAATTGGTGGTGATTTTTCCCTACGGGAAGCCGAGATCCGGCGCCGCGGACCTACGTGGGCGTGCGAGTTTTTCCTCAACCAGGTATCTCCTCCACCCAGCCCGAGCAAGCTCTAAGCTCCCGCCTGGCCTCCCGGCATGTGTGGTAGTGTAGTGCACGTAGGTGTAAATGCGTGTAAGTAAGAGTGTGAGGATAGGACAAGGAAGAGGAAAGAAAGATCGCCAGCGATCCGTGGCCCGTTTCTTAGGGTACTGCTCCGGCATTCGTCTGGTGTTGATCGGAGAAACCACGGAAAACTACCGATCGGAGCAGCCTGCGCTAGACTTGGGCCTACGTAGCTCTCTGTAGCCAGTGTTGTTTTTTTAGTATTGAAGATGAAGAAGTGAAGAGAAATTAAGTAGAAGAAAACTTTTTAATTCTTCCAATTTTGTATAAGAAATGTTTATGAGCACATCTGAAGCCTACACATCGGTGTAGTATATCTCAAACGTGTCCACACAACCTATAAAGAAAACTTTCCAGAAAATGGTCGTTACATTAATAGCAATGAAGCTGCTCGGCTGTCCCTAGTCCGTCCCCCCTCGCTCCCTGACGTTCCCTTCCGCCCCCCTAGGGCCCCGCACGTCCCGCCGCGCTCTGGCCGGCGCTTTCCGACCTCGCCCCACTCCGCGTCTCTCGGCAACACACAGCTAAACGCATTGCGAGTTGCATCATGCTAGACATTGAGGGAAAATGGAGCAATTCGCTTTGTCTTGTTTTGTTTTTTCCTTGGGGTTCACAAGTATTGGTGAAAAATTTGAGACCAAACTATCCCATTCCAGTAGTTCACACGTTAAACCAACACGCAGCGCGCCAGAAAAGTCTCTCCTCAGTGGCACGTAGCGCGCGAGAGAACTAGCAACAAACATTATGTTGGTAGTACGAGAGGCAGCTTGCAAGAAAAGAAAACATAAATTCCTTACTAACCACACTCATAACAGATGCTGGAAGTGTTGTTCCCTTCACTTCCCAGTAATCTGGTTGCTACCAACATAAATGCAATTTTTTAATAGGATGTCTCGGTAGGGAGAGACTATCCTGGCGCGCTGTGCATACATAATACACTCATCAGTCCATTCACTTATGTATATATGACTGAATTCAGAATAGTATGTCGTTCACCATAGACTTTTGATAAGTATTCCCTGAAGAAAAATCAGAGTTTCGGTGAACATATTATCTTTGTGATATCAAAAGTATTTCATTCTCCTTCAAAACTATGTTAGTTCGTCGAAATTAATGGCTGTTCGAATACAACGCATTGCAATTCTGGTATTGTGTGTAAGGAAGTTTCATATACAGCAGTATTTCGGTTGTCTAGGGGGAAATATTTCAATTTATTCGTAAAAAGTATCTCTCGAAGAGATTTCGCAGGATGAGCAAAGAGGTGCACAGATATGTTACGTTCTTTCTATCCCACAACACCACGCACCCATTCTAAATCTTCCATTTTACCAAACCATAAGTATCGTATTTACACAATTGAGCGATGAATGATGTCATCGATACATGATTTGAACTTCAGGAGAGGTGTACGTTTATTTATTTGCATGAAAAAGTTAGGTGGAAGAATACATTCTATACTCCGATTTATTTAACGTGGCACCTCAAGGCCACGAGGTGGATGAAGATGGGGACACTGTCACCTAATCGTGAACTTCGTTACGATTTCAATTTTTAGAATTGGAGCTTCTGATTGGATGACAATGTGCACCTCTCCTTTCAGCTCGTGACCTTGAGGCGCCACGTTAAATAAATCGAAGTATACATCTATTGCAGGCAAGCAGAATAAGACTGCTTTCGCTCATTCCCAGCCAAGGAACACTGAGCCAAAATCGCTGAGCGAGATAGTAGACTAATACATAATTAAAATCATTAGTGATAATTATAATTATCTAAAAACATACAACATCAAAATAACAATATTAAATTACACTTAATTTCGAAAACATTCCAGAACTTTGAGAATTTTTTGCTTATATAAGCATAGTTTGTATGAATCAATTGATTGCATACAAACTTAGTTTGTATGAATTTGTCTAATTATAAAAAATAATTTCCGCCTCCACAGATGTACTTTGGAGGGGAAATAGGAAAATAGAATAGCACCTCGCTCCCAGGTGCTTAAGACATGAGGCATTAGCGCAATGTAGCCAATTTACAAAAATAAATTCCCACCTCCAGAGAGGTTCTGTAGATAAATAGAATACCCCCCCCTTGCTTCTAGCTGCTTAAGCCATGAGGCAGTAGATCAGTGTATCCAATTTACAAAACTAAATTCTCGCCTCCACAGACGTACTCTGGAGGGGAAATAGCATAACACCTCGCTCCTAGGTGCTTAAGCCGTGAGGCAGTAGCGCAATGTATCCAATTTACAAAACTAAAGTCCCGCCTCGTCAGAGGACGTAGGGAAAAGGGCATTCCCAGGCGGCGAGGGGGCAGGGCGGAGGGCGAGCGCCTGGGAACCGCGCGCAGGGGCAGGCAGCCCGAGGCGGGGCAGAAAGCCCGTGCCCGCGGCCGCGCCCGCGCGAGGGGTCATGTCCCAGCGGGGGCTTTGTGCACCTAGGGCCGCCGCCGCCGCCGCTTTCTTCCTCCTCCTCCTCCTCCTCCTCCTCCTCCTCTTCTTTTTGAAACGGGAGGAAGTTGTGCGGGTCGCTCGCCGGCTGAAAGGGCACCTGGCACGTGCCTTCAAAGTCCCCCACGCGCGCCCACGAGAAGGCGAAGGAGGACAAGCAGGACAAGAAAAAAAATTCCACACTTCCTTTGTCACATATTTTCGCCGTTACAAAGATCCGAGGGAACGGAAATTTCATTGAAATTAAAATCACGCGCCTTTTCAAACAGGTCCGCGCAAGACGTCGACCTCCGGAGGGCCCGGCGAGTTTATCGCCTGAGCAGCGTGTGCCGGGGCGGGACGGGACGGGACAGCCGGCTGCCGGCCTCACTCAATGCTGGCCAAACAAGCCGCTGCCCTTACCCTGCTACACCGCTACGATTGACTACTTGGTCTTGATACGTGTTCCGAATCGACTCGGAGAAATATTAATTGCAAGAAATACCAATAACTTGAACATCTTCCTTTAGACCGTATCCCTTAAGTCCCGGTACTCCAACAAGCTGCGCTCGGAAGATTGTTTGTGCCTGCGCAAATCTCCCGCTGCCGTATTTTTCCCCCGTTGAGCGAACAATGAAACACGTAGCAGCGGCGTCAGCTCTACAACCGGTGCGAGACAGACTCGACAAACGAGCCCTAGCTTCTATAAGACGTTAGCTCTCAGCTAGTACTTTACTTTCTTACGCAATTATGAAATGATGAACTGTCATTTACATGATTGCATCGTATAAGGTAGATTGCATCATGTTGCATGGTAGGTTGAATATCCTGGCACAAGGTGAAAACATTCTGCATTCTACCTTCGAGCCCACAACCCTAACTAAGAGTGATGCAATCATCTGCCCTCAGTGCAAATTTCATTTTTAATAATGTCATCCTTAATATTGTCACGTCGTAAGTATAGACATAGTCTTGAATTCTCTTGACCATTACGAAATAATGGTTGATGATTTATAAATTACTGTGTAATCTATAGTTCTTTGTCATTGCCTACCACGACACACGTTCAAGTTGAACACATCTCTGCCTTTTGCTGAATTGCGAAAAAAATTATAAATTAAACACTCACGAGCAATTCTTGTCCCACGACACTGTCTTACGGATGTAAATCTTTCGGTTGTGCTACCTATTTCATTCATCGCAAAACGCGAAGTCAAAATAAATCCAACAAAAAGTTAAGACATCTTCACACGCTGCAGAACAAATGATTCACCCACCCTCACGAAACAAGAATTACTGCGATTCCGTGCAACAAACCAGTCAAATATCTTGGTGTATTTCTCAACGGATAGCTCACTTGGAAGCTGTAGATCTTACACCGAATAATTCTCGTCATCCGTTAAACTTACCTACTATACTCAGATTTAAATATATGGTATTTCAAGGTCACGAGCTGGACGGAGAGGGGGCACTGTCATTCAATCGGAAGCTTCGTTACGACTTAAATTTTAGGTACTGAGCTCCAGAACGGATGACAATGTCATCTTCTCCTTCCAGCTCGTGACTTTGGAGGGCCCCTATATTTAAACCGGAGTATAAACTCTATGCTAAAAATGCTATCACCCCTCCCATTACATCGCGCAGTTCGCCTCTGTCAATCAATGATCCATATACCGATCCTCTCCCAGGCTTCCTCTATTTGGGCTTCCGATAGTAAATCCAATAGTCTAAATATGCAGATTTTCCAAAACTATTGCCTCGGAACGTTTACAAAAGCACCCACAACTCCCAACAACACAATAAATTTCGTATAATTTGAACTTCCGTCCGTTATTCCCTCTTATCATTCCGCTTCTATCTCTCAGATTCCTTTAGCTATACATTACAAAATTGGTAAATAAAAAGTTCACTGTAAAATCGGTAAAGCGAAAACACCCAAATCAGTTTTATGACCACCATGACTGTTATTGACCTGATGTATCTTTTCACATTATTTTCACCGATTGATACAAACACATGTAATTGAATGCAAATAAATATTTTTAAATAACGATCAGTTAATCGTAGTCGGCTGCTGAGGGCTATCTAAATAGCTTCTTTTTTTTTTTAAGAGAAGCGTGACGGCGAAAGATTCTTAACTGGCTTGCGAGAGCTGCTTGTTCTCGTGTAGTCATAACTGGAGCCATCGATTGTGCGAACAATGAAGCAGATGATTACAGCAACAGTTTAATAAGGGGCAGGCCACAGGCTTTGGCCCTGACGTCCCTGGCAGTGTGTCGCTTAGCAAAGCTGTTGCCGCCGCAGCTATGTGGGCTATTAGATTGGCAATACATCCATTAAATTAAGTAATAATTAAAAATTAATGACATACAACTTCTAAACACCTCTCACCAATGTACGCTTGTAAAAAGTATTATTCCTGTTTTAAAGAACTCATTCAAGTTAATTTCATTAGTTGCAAAAGGCAGATGTGGTATGAAAATGTTAACATCAAATCCTCCATAGCTCATTTTGGTCCACTTACTGTTCGTCCACATTCCTAAAAATTATATTTTTGTCTACTCCCTAACAATCGCTTAGTAAATATAATTAGTGATTTAAGATTAATTTAAGAGTTCAACAATAATATTTAATCATTCTTTATTTTAAATATGATTAAAAGAATTAATGGAAACTATAGGTTGTATTTGACAAACGTCGTTCGCAAGGAAAGGTGAACATAAATAGACCGTTCGATGTCACAGTGACGTTATTCACATTAAAAAGCCGAAGCCAAAAATTTACTCTCGAGAGAGGAGATATATAAACATGTTTTGTTCTTCAGAAATGTTTCGCCGAACACATATTGATCAAGCTAAATTTACGAGATGAATTTATATCACAGCTAGACAACTTCGTGGAAAATTACTCACCATAGTTCGCAAAAACTTTGATAAGCGATATTCATCTTCGAACCGACTGCTAGATGGAAATTCTAGTAGTTACGGAATTCGTATTTTGAAGTCCGATCAGAAAAATAACGTCACTCAGGCTAGCTTTATTTCATCAAAGATGTCTGTGATGACATATTGCCCATCAATTTTCTTCATGACAGTTTATATCAAGCATATGTCACTAACGTTGAGAATAAACACTAACTTCTTTGATAAGGACGAGGCATCAAAGTAAAAGCACAATCAATGACACAATGAGAACTGATGTTGCACTATTAATATTTTGAAGTCCTTCTCTAATTTCAACACTCCCCGCGTCGCTTCCAAAACTTAAAAAAAAATTCACTTTACGCAGTCTATTACCCCCTACCTATTTCGTTTCACGTCACAGACATTCTAGTGGTATAAAATCCACGAATTCATGCTTGCGCGTCCGAAAAGCTCTTTCCCCGGCAGTTCAACATCGATAAGATAATTTAGCTTTACAGTTGATGAACCATCCGTATATTTCCTCGATCCTTTCCGTATTTGCACTATTCTCACTCACCAAGTCTACTTTTATTTGCAGCATTCGCCAACATTTTTCTATTTGATTGGCAAATTATCTACCTCGAAAGATGGAATAAAAGCACAAGTTGTTACAAATATTTCCTCCGCGAATGAAATCCCCATTGTGCGTTTCAATACACACCCGTTCTCCAGTGTCAAAATCTCGTCCAACATCATTCAAACTCGTCTTCATTCAGACACGAGCAAATTGATTCAAAATGTAATTGAAGCAACGAAGGCGGAAATTGAAAGAACAATATGGGAAGTGTTCGTTACGAGGCACGTCAAGGCCAATTCCACAAAGGAATGTTAACTGTTTAGAATATAAAGGAAAAGAACAATGGACGCGAATAGTGGGTGCAAAGAAAAAGGTAAACCGGAAGACCGTTGCATCGTAGCATGACTAGAGTAATGAGAAACAAGCACGATTTCCAATTGGCGCTCGCCTATGAATGATCACGACGTCGCGTCCGTTGGAAGTTCTCGAACATCGTGGAAAGCCAGAGGGCTGAAT
Source organism: Teleogryllus occipitalis (assembly GCA_011170035.1). NCBI lineage: Eukaryota > Metazoa > Arthropoda > Insecta > Orthoptera > Gryllidae > Teleogryllus > Teleogryllus occipitalis. The sequence goes on from BLKR01000410.1 coordinate 227,400, forward strand.
GAGGATATGATGTTTCGCGATGTACAGACATTACTGCGAGATAAAATCACAATATATGATTATTTTGGATACCTTGATACTATGAACAATGTATATTCCGCCCTATGTTTTGTGTGCAATTAGTATATTTCTTCAACTAGAATATTCTTAATGATTTTATTAACTAATATCATTTCTTTCGTTTTCTTCCGAAGCAAATTTTTATTTTTAAAATAAAATAATTTAGTGGATTTTAGTCCTCACATCACAAACTTCTCAAAATGGGGCATGATTCTTGGCATTTTTTACTTTTAAAAATTATTCCCTTCCTAACTGAACCCCAAATAAATTAGTATTCGACCCACAATATGTGCGATTTAACTAAATGTCGAGTTGTTGCACTTAATCAACAAACATGACCACATATATTACGCTATATTTCTATTATATTGAACTTGAGTACGTTTTTCGTTGATATTATATTTTATTAATTCTCCGTATTTTCTTAAATGTGGTACTGACTAAATAGTTATTATAATAACTATTAACTTATAATAAATAATCAAGTTATAAATTTATAACATCATTTTTCAGATCAAATGTTTCCTTCAAAGTTTGAAGAATTTTAAGATCAGTAGTTTGAAGGGTTATTGGTTATTACTAGAGAATGGAAATTCAGGCACTTATTTTACATAAAATAGGCAGGCAAGAAGGCATTTATTTTTACAGTTAAGCAGATAAACAGACATTTTTTGCAAAAGAATGGATGCAAAAAGGCATGTAAGCAATGAAAAACACATTTAAAAATAATTATTGTAAAATTCACTAAACAAAATGTTTCACATTTTTATTCCAACTAAAATTAACATTAGAACTTAAGGAAAAGATCTCTTCTTTAAAATCTTGATCCCACATGACCGTCCGGAATGATGACTATGAATTTGTTTTACCCGTGTCACTGACTTGTCGAAAAACACCCAGTAATATTTTGATTTTAGAATTTAGTTACAAATTATTATTTTTTAAAAATATTTTTAATCCTTTGCGTAAGTATATCATACGCTAAGGAAAGACGATTTTTTTTTTTGCTCCTTTATGAGAAACTTCGGTCACAAATGAGGGATAAGTAGGGGAGATGTGCGGAAGGGGAACAGATTGCACCCGGATTTGGCAGATCTGTTTTCTTGTGTCCTAGAACACCGACCCAGGCACGAAAAAATCTTAAACCTTCATTTCAGAACACTTGTGAATTTTTTTAACATTCTTTTTATTGCTGGGCCATAGCTTAAAAAATAAGGCTTTTGTAGTCAAGTACTTGACTACAAAAGGATATTTTTTTATTATGGCCCATCAATTAAAAGAACGTGAAAAAATGCACAAGTGTTTTCAGATAAAAGTTAAAGATTTCTTCGTGCCCGATATATAGGGATGTCTACGTGCTAACCACCCGAACCCCTTATCCCACGGCCGAGAGGCTCGGTCACCGCTGGTCGGCCAACGCCCATAGCCGACTGTCAAGTCAAGAACAGGAAGAGATTTACGTGAAAATGTACGTACTTGTTTTGTGCTTTCATGTTTAAAATTAATACAGAGAAAACTTACAAACATTTTTTTTTTCATTTTATTAAAATGATCTTGTCTGCGAAGGCTGTGTTGATCTTCACGAAGATCGAGACAAGATGATCGAAACGTCGGCAACACAGCCTTCGGCGCGACGTCACCCGGACAGCCAAGATCATTTTTATGACTCTAGCTCGGAAGCCTACGACTTCATTTGTTCATTTTATTGTTTATGTAAGTTATGACAGTGCCTTATTTTGCTTATTCTTGACCTAAGAGGCTATTTTTGAGTGGCTAAACCTCCGATGTGTGGAAATTAGCATCAAGGATGAGGCGTGTGCACGTGCTGTAGCGGCGTGGCTGCCACAGAGGCGCCACAGTTGTGAGCCTCCGCGCCGGCGCGGCGCCTTATCTCGTGCACACACAGCGCCGGAAGCGCCCACCGCCGCCACGCGTCGCGTCAGCCTACCACCCGCCTCCCACGCCCGCCGTCGCTGCCACGCACATCCCCTACCAACACCCTCAAACAAGCACTTTACATGAAGTGGTTCATGATTTTCAGAAACGAAGAACCAACCAGAAACTCAATCGCAAAGATCAAGTCACACTGTCTCGAATCAGATCGGAACACACTAAGCCACATCCGTTAAATAACACCGCTCCCTTAAATTGTGAATTATGCAACGAACAACTGTTAATCGTCGACATCCTTCAGTCATGTACAAAATATATCCATGAACGCCAATCAATCCAACAGACTGACAATATTGGAACTATTTTATACTCCAGTGATTTTCAGGAAAAAATATTAAAATTATGTAAAATATGAAAAGTGTATAACGATTTATAAGTCTGGAGTGTGTCATATCACTCACGATAATAATGAACCACCAATTACAGATATTAATACCAATTGTGTCAATTGTAAATTACTGCTTAATACTTGTTTAAAATGTATGTTAATTATGTATTTAAATCCTCAATTAGTTATAGAATATCATGTATATGTACAATCGCTTGTCGTTGATGCGACTACAATTTCTTTTAAGACCCTCTCCCCTCAACCCCAGGGACTGGCAAAAGTGGCACATCAACTGTGTCTGCTGCGCCTCTCACCCACAGGTCCTAGTGTTCCACTCCCGACGGTAGGAGAATATTCGATAGCTAGATCGAGTTCAGTCTGGAGAAGAATTCTAGCGGCCGGCTCCTCTGATCGGAAGTTTCCCGCGGTCTCTCCGATCAAGACCAGGAGGATGCGGAGCAGAACCCTAACAACAAGGACCGCACGATCTTTCCTTCTTCTTCCGTGTTCTATCCTCAACCCTTCACTATCCCCAACACACACACACTTTCATGCGCTTCATTACCACACTTGTCGGGAGACAAGTTGGGAGCTGTTTTAAAGTTTGACCCAGCAGGGCCGGAGCTCCGAGCACGCTGGTGGGAGAGACCTTGTTGGGGAAAATTTTCGTAACTTTAGAAACAGGAAGATGCAGAAAGAATATTGAATTTTGGAAATTTTTGAAACATCAGAGATTTCAACGCAAACGTGACCTGCACCATTCTCTTAAGCATTCTTTACGCTACCCGTGGTCAAAATTTAATGGGTCAATTGGTAGCGTTTCTTAGTAAAAAAAATTGTATAAAATATTAAAACCTACCTATATTTCACGCAAAATTACGCGAAAAATACTCAGTTTCGAAAAAATGTTCATGACCTTATATCAAGATCTGTCTTTACTAGACAGATTTCATGAAGAACAAAATCTCTGTCTTCAATATTGTAGTTGTAGAAAACGCCGAAAAAAATTGAATATTTGCAATTGTCGAAATATTAGGGATTTCAACGAAAATGAGACGCCAAATGAAATAAAAAAGTTTAAATCTTTTTCAATTCAGGTTCAGTATTAAGCTACTATATAATAAATTATAAGGTTGATATGGTGATGGTCCACCAAGTATGGACCATCACCATATCTCCAAACGGTTCACGATATAGAAATTCAGTTTTTGCACAACAATTACTAAATTATGGGGCAAGTTATATACAGTAGATATATTGTTCCTAAAAATTATTTTTGGAGATATCGAATTCTTTTTGATTTTTTAAAGGAACTATTAGTTTATTGACACGCGATGGATAGATCATAAAATGAGGAATATAATGCCATCAAGTTTTTAATGCTTTAAACATAATATTGAGTAAAATTCTATTTCTCTCCCGTGATTTGAAATTATGCACTGTCGACAATTTCCTTTTAACAACTCTAGCAACGGTCGCCTTTGGGGGCATGAGATCTTCGCGACGCCGAGATCGTTTGGTTGGGAAAGTATAAAGGAAGCGAGTAGCAAGGCAGCGAATTCGCTTTTATGTAAATGTAGTTAATATCAACCTTATTAAATAATCCTCAACAACTATTCCAAGCAACTGAATACGAAATCTATTTCACGAAAACGCCTGAGCAATGTTGGCTCCTCCATTTACTTTGCGACAGAGTCAAGAACTGTTTATACTACGGGCTGAAAAAGGGTTTGTTGTAGTCAGTCTTACTGTCCTGCAAAGGAAATTAGAGAAGAGATGAAAGGACTTCTAAGTAATGCTACAGCGCGTTTAAAGGCACCACCCCAGCAGTGAGTGAGCAAGACTCAAAAACATATTTTCACATTCGATGTAAAGAAACAACATACACGTCTGTGAAAAAAACTGAATACTTGATTTTTCACAAAACGTTTCCATAATATATTCTATATGAAGAAGGTAGAGTCGTCGTCAATTACATTTTAAAAAGAAAAGTATTTCTGTGACACCTTCAGTGCCCATTTAACCAATAGGCTTTCTACGAACCTACGGACCTTCTAGGGACAAGAATTACGGTGCCCGTAATTCTGAGAGGGGTCCGTATTTTGAAATAATATTAATTATTCATTCTAATTTTAATAATTAAAATTAATAATTGAAATAAAGTAAATATTGTAAACGTAATTCCAACAAAATATAAAAGATTTGAGGCAATTATTTATTCACTATCACTTTATTATAATAAGGAATAAATATCACAAAAATAATAGCGTAAATAAAAGCAACATTAAAAGTGAAGCTCGCATTTATCGGTGTTTAGAGTCCAATTTACTTTTAAAACAACTCTGGAATCCTTGAAATGTTATCATTGGGCTCTGAGTGGCAGGCAATGTTTTGAGAATTTATTGCACTTTTCAACTTTTATTGCCAAATACTTCAAAGCTTATATCCTCTGACTTCGCCAAATTTGAATTAAACAAGATTCAAAAAGTAAATAATTATTTTCAATAGTTGAAAGGCCTTAGCGTAGGAAATATTAAAGCAGCCTCTACGTATGTTATGCATACAAGGGAGAGGAAGAATATGTCGTTGCTTTAACAATTAGTAAAATATATTGGAGATACCCGGAACACATTCATACTGGCGTTAAATAGTTTGTGCGGTGCAATATTTTCCTCATTCCTCTGAAAAGAAACGGCCGCTGGCAAGGTCTGACGATTCTGGCTCTAAGGACGAGAGCTGAAACTTTAAATAACCTGTTGACGGAAACAACTAGTGACAAAAATATACACAACACGTATATTTACAGTAATGATTTCACTCTAGAAATTTAAATGTACGCCATATGTAAAATATAAGTTGAAGCCACATTACACTGAATACAAAATTGTTGGTTTTTCCATCAATTAAATTTAAATAAATGTGCTGCTTCTCCCATCCGCTTGTGCACACGTCTGAATAATGTATAGGCGTTGACATCATAAATCCTTCATTTTCACTTGTTTCCTTTCTCAAAGAAAGCAGTATTTGGAACAAGCATATTAGCGTTTTGCACTTATCTGTCAGTTGCATCGAATTTGCCTTGTCCTCTGGCCTCTGTAGGTAAATGATATGCCATCTATTGGAAAAAGAAGAACAGTTCTCTTCGCTTTTGATACAATATTCTTTGCAAAAAAGAAACAAGAAACTGTAATACATCAGATGCTTAATTTGGTTTCGTAAAAACAAGTTAATTATAGCGTAGGAAAAACTGTTCCATTGTAGCTTTTCATTTCAATAAACAATTGCATACTCTCTGAAAAAGGGGCAATGTATAATTCCTTCCATTGTTTGCTGCAATTGCATTACAATTGTTCCAATAGTTTCCATTGTTTGTTGAAGTAGCAGCCTTTTTGGGTCTTAACTCGGTCAAACCTCAAATGAAATATCCATTTAAATGAACTGACCACGAAAATTTACTATGATTCATTTGATGGATTATTTTGTTTCCGGTCGCTTGAACAGCTATCGACACTAGTAACGTTCATGTTACATCCCAAGAAGTAGCAGTTCATCTTTCGCTGGAACGTGAGAACTGGCGCCAACCTGCACATCATACCGGGTCTCAAGATTCAGGTCCGTCCGCCAGCGGGGACCCCGCTCCAGCCGAGACAAGCTCTATGCCCCGGACTAGTCTTCCGACGTGTGTGGTCGTTTAGTGGGAGTAAATGCGTGTGTTTGGGCAGGGGAGAGGTGTGAGTGAGTAAGGGGAGAGAATGATGAAAACGGAAAGATCGCGCGCGGACCTTCACTCGTTTGTTAAGCCTTCAAGTACTGCTTCGCCATTCACCTGGCACCGATCGGAGAAAACACGGAAAGCTATTCTTTCAACCTTGCAGGTATCAATTTCTCGTGTTTCGAGAAATTTTCGAACATGGCTTGAATAACCAACATCAAGAATAACTTGTTGTCTCGTAAACATATCCCATTCTGCTTGTTAAAAGTGTAATAAGCAAGAACATCAACGTGAAATAAAAATCTTGGGGACAAATTAGTTTGGTTCAAATAGAAAAATTCCATCAGAATTGTATTTCGAGGAATTGGAGAGTTTACTTTCTGCATCATCCTCCAAGATGAAATACACATACATTCTTCATCCATTTTTCCGGTGCACGTACAAATATTACATTGGTGAAAATCGTTCGTGAATATGGTGAGATAGAATGATCAAAACTGCCACGAATGTACTTGTAGCTGCCACTTTGATAACTAGTATTCTCATCATTCTGATTTTGAGCACCAGCCACCGCCTGATGTGAACATTTCGTAATATATTTGCTTATATATTGAATTTAACTCTACTTCATAGTTCGACAATAATATGAACCTGAAACATTTGCGACGACACTGGCGAGTATGGAATTATCCATTACGAACTTCTCCCGAACTATCAATAGTTAATACAATATAGGAATACATATCTGCAAAGTAAAGTAGTGCAAACAACAGTATTAACATGGACAACAAATTTATTCAAAAATGGTTCCTTAACATGAATTATAATATTAAAGTTGTGGCAAGTATTAATTCGAATTCCACCAATTGATGGACTGTCAATTAGGTTCATGGCGATATTAACTGCATCTTTGTCAAAATTCACCACCGCCACCCTCGAATGATCTTTAGAATTTTTTGAACTACAAGCGGAATCACTGAGATTTTGCTTTGCAACCTCAACCTCCTGGTTTATACACTCATCGTTATATCCCTCTGCTACGGTGCAAGACATCCGGCCATCGTGGCGCTTAATGCTAAGTACATCTGCTCCTGTGTTAGCCAAAAGATGCCGAAGAACATCTAAAGCAACACCCGGTCTACGTGTCAGGATTTTTCAATTGCAAACATTCTGCAATCTTTCTTGGAATCAAGACCAAGATATTTCTTTCGACTGTTTGAACTGTATATCTACCTGATTTGTAGTTTAAAAAAATCTGTTGTGTTTTACTGTATCCATCAGATGTAATACTGAATATTTCAGGTATCCCTCCATCCATCATTCTTCATTGGTAACAACAAATATTCGATACTTAAGTTTTCGTTTCTGCAATATGCACAATGAGTCTAACGACATTTTGTCAAAAACGGCTTCAAATTTGTCAACGAAAATTCTACCATTGGAGACCGAAAAATTGACCTTGAGGTGACTCTAGATGGCAGCAGGAAAGAAGGTGGGGGCAATACCGGAAAGGTAGCCTAGACTGAAGATATAAGAAAACTACTAAATACGAGAAAGTTTGTGTCATTCTGTAGCACTAGTTACTTTCTCGCCTACAACTGCATAGAGAAAGTATTGTAATGCTGTGGGAGAAAAGGCAATTTTTTGACAGAAAAACTTTTATTGTCGGGCCCAGGTAACGAAAAAGTGGATAAATCTAGTTCATGTATGAGTAAATTACTTTCTCTAACATGGGGGATGTCGTCCAGGATTTCGGGTCTCTCTTCCTACCGAGGCACCGCTCCAGGCTAGCTCTAAGCTCCGGACCGGTCACCCGGCATGTATGGTAGTGTAGTGCATGTGTGTGAGTGTACGTAAGGGGTGAGGATAGGACAAGGAAGAAGGAAAGAACGCGCGCGGTCCGTGGCCTATTTGTTAGGGTACTGCTCCTGCATTCGCCTGGTGTTGATCGGAGAAACCACGGAAAACTACCGATCAGAGCAGCCGGCCGCAAGAATTATCCTCCAGACAGGCAGAACTCGACCTAGCTATCTAGCTAATGACGAAAATCCTTCCACCGTCGGGACTCACACCCCAGGACCTCCCGGTTAGAGGCACTGCAGTGATATCAGTTGATACCCTGAGCCATCTCTCCCAGTAAACCCTCTTGTAATGGGATCGCAACTGGCCGTAACATATGCCAGTAATGGCTTTGCCGTTGCGTGGCCGACACGTCCATTCGCTCACCTCCGTGCAGTGCTCCCGGTAATGCGTCTCACGGTAACTTGAGGTGCAGCCAAGAGAGGTGCGAAAATCGTGCCTGCGGCCCTGAAACCAGGAGCCCCAAGCTAAAGGAAGGAAATCCACGACAGAAAAACCCCTTCGGGGACCACCGATCTCAGGGAAAGGGGGTCGTGGGTCTGCAGCAACGGCCCCGTCGTGCTCCTTGGAGCGACTGGCCACGGACGCAGCCTCGATCACGGGAGCGCATGCTGGCGCTACACGCAAACAGGGCATCATGTACGAGTGTGGAACGGCTCATGGCTAGGATTCCCTTCGAGGCGAGTCGCTGCGCACACTTCTCCCAGAAAGCGGGTGGTGGCTGTGTGGCCACCGATTTGAATAATATGGTTCGGCACCATACTCCTCAGAGTGATGTCCCCATAATCTTTTTATGCTCCAAATGTAGCAAGAACTACAAAGGGACGCTATCCGCTTGGAGTCACTTCCCGAAGTGCCCGAGTCCGAAAGCATCTAAAAATGACTTTATTTGCGCGTTATGCTCCGTCAACTTTGCAACGAAATCAGGACCCTCGCATTTGTGCCATGCTCACCCGCTCGCTGCAAATGAAGTACGGCCTACCAAAGCGCAGCGTAATGGCATGGCTGCTTAGCCTAGAGGAGGAAAAGGCTTATCTTCAGAGGATACTATGAAAATGACGGCATGGGAGAGAGAGAGAGCAACCAGAAACGTCTAACGAGAATATGGCTGCTCTGATGATTGAGACCGCCCGACAGGTGGCCGAGAAAAAGAGTCTACGTATCGAACATATTTAGCAGCCATTGGAGCTGACGCTAATCTGGCTGCAGAATCGTCATCGTACACATCTGATCGGAGGTCAGAAGATTCAGCTAGACCTACTAGAACTGCTGCTATCGCCTCGCCTCCCAGGGTGACTCCAGTGAGCAAAATCCCAATGCTGATTTCTTCTTCCCCCTGTATTGAAGGCCTGACCTTAAAACAGGGAGGAAGCCGAGGATCCCTTGTTCTGGCATCTATCCAAAGTGGCAGAAACGTCTTTGCAGGTAGAGATAAGCAAACAGCCTGGTATCAATTCTCTTCCAAAAACTTAGCCGACAGGCAGTGGCCCTGATGAACTTGTATTGGCAGTTATTGCCTCCCCGAACGAGGAGGCCGCTATAGTTTCAGAAACGAATGCAGAGCTTTGGGTCGGGCCCGTCTTCTTTGATTCTGTTCAGTGTTGCTGTCTTGGCTCGCCACCGCTGGTATATTAGGACGGGAGCAAAATTTTATGGAGTCCCCGGCTGCTATGACGCCAGAGACGTAATTACTGAAATCTGACATAAGAGCCCAGAGCCTCACTAGATGTTCTCTCTCGGGAAAGAAAGCATTTTCAACTTGGATAGGAACTTGTGGTACTTCTCAAACTTATGTACATTAAGAGCTCTCTGAGGCGGTAACTCAAAAGTAATATTTAATCCCGGAACCAATTGGACGAGACCTGTATCAAGCTAGTTGAGACTGGGCGGCTCCTCTGCACCATGTTACCAGTTCTAAAAGGTCCCATAGACATGGTAATAAACGCACTAGAAAGTGCCACTCATACAAGGGAGCAGAACATTTTCAAAAAGGATCCAGCGCTTTTGGCAAAGTGCATTAAAACGGGCATTGACTATACTAATGTCGACCAATAGACCCTTAACAGAGACGAATTTAATGACCTGTACAAATCCATGAGGGGTATAATGCCCCCGATTCGGCTTTCCGATTTAAGAGAGGGAGATAAAGTGTCGACACATGAAATGGTCCCCGACACCATTACGTGAGGTGCAAGTCGTTGAAATTAAAAGTCGTCTAGCTGGGATGAAAATTGAACTTCAAAATCTTTTCCCTTCAATTTACTGGCCAATTGTCGTTTATGATAAAAATTCCATTTTCATGGATCCATAATGTTTACAGTAAACCTCATTTTAATGATAATAGTCGACCTACATATTTAATAATGCTGTGAAATTATTTTTTTGTTTTTTAATTAATTTTTGGAATTCCAAATTGTACTGGACATTAATATTTTCGTGGATAGTTAATACAAAAAAATACGTTACCAAAAATGCTAAAACAAAATATTCTAAAAACTGACATCAAATTTCTCCACAGATATTACTAGCATGATACTCTAAAAGTAACATTTCAATCGAAACAATGGTTTATGAAATATTAAAACACAACAAAAAAGCATGAAAAATCGATTAATATCAAAAATTAAATAATAATAATAATAATTCATTAAATTTACCATGCATAGTATATTATGAGTAGTCAAATTCTTAAGGAAATTGTTAGTATCACTGAGTACTAAGTAAAAAAACAGCCCAACAAGGCCATTCTGTGAATTAGAAAAAAAGCATACAACAAAAAAAGGAGAGGTTTGCTGGACCATTAATTTAATGAAAAAAATGAAAGAAAAAAGAACAAAAGTAAACGTACATATTTAAGTCTTTAAATGGAAATTAACCGGAGGAAATTTTAGTGAAACAAGTTCCAAAGCTTTAAAATGAACCCTAGTCCACCTCTCTAGCTTCACAATAGATTGGAAACTCTGAGTGCTTGACTTACTCCACTCGTGTCCCGGAAGGTTATACCGCTTCCGGGTTACGCACGATGGTAACGTGTGCGAGTCACATGACCACTTGTTTCTTTATATCGTAATCTATGAAATTCTACATATTCTTAACTTAAACACACACCTAAGCAGGTAATTCCTTATCCAGCTGAGACAATTTTTCGGGGTTCTGTGACTGTGAATTACACAAAACTCTCGTCTTCCCTTAGCATGTTATAGAAGAGATTTTTCTCATTAATCTGATATGAAAGACTAGGATAGTGTGAAATGTACTTCACGTATTTTTCTTTCTTATTAAAGGCAATTTCAAACACTTGTACTGTGCTTTTCAATAAAATTGAGAAAAATCTACACCAGCATTACTGTGCTGTTTGAACACTACGTAACAGGACAAAAGTGTGTTTTGGTTAACACAACTAGCGTTGGTCACTGTGTCAGTTAAAAAGAAAAGAAAAAAATCACTTACCGGGTAGAAGTCCACATCCATGGTATGGCAGATAGCGTAGGTAGTTTCGCACACTTGCACTGTCTCATATCTTCTGATTCGTTTCACTTTTGAATTCGATCGACCTGATAATTCAATTTGCTTTACACACAGTCAACCCTTTGCGCGTCCTCGTCCTGAATAAATGAACTATAAAAGCACTCTGAATGAAAGATGATTACTATAACCTCCAGCGCTGTTCGATATCTAGTGGCGTTCCTCGTTTGGTTTATCTTCCCTCCCTCGTTTAATTCTTTACGTAATCCTCAGGATTGACTCATATTCTCAGAACCATTACAGTTCTATTATTTTACTCTTAAATTAGCATTTTACATACTTTTGATTATAATGTTCATATTGCTTTAATTTTTTAATATTATGTTAATGAAATTTATAAGTAAGTGTCACCCCTCACATTAACTGGTTGAGTGAAGCTATTTCCTTCGTGACGTCTCTGGATATTTACATAATATTATTGGAACTTTAGCGTTTCACTGATGTCAAAGACCACACTGTTGCACTTTCAGACCGGTAATTTCTATTGTACTCGCATAATTAAGTTGTTTTGTGTTGATGATCCTTGAATTACACTACAAGATTTTATGAAGGAAACTACGGTAAAAATCATCGATACTGAAATTTTATATCTGCATTTTTATACGATTCAAAGATAAATTTCTATACATTAATTCATCCTTTCTTTAATTTCCATTTACAAATTTCACTTTGACTTATGGATACCTAACTTTCATTTTACGTGGCTTATCAATGGAAGTAAATTGTATGCCTGGTTCATAATAAACTTTCCACATTGCTTTTTGACAATCAGCAAATGTCTTGAGGTTTCATCACAGTACTTTCATCCAAACTTTTGTGATCTTTCAAGGGGGAAAATTCACTGAAATTATCTGCCCCATTGAATCATTGTTTCAATCTCTACATAATGCCTTAAATTAGGCACATTCTTCTAGTAATTTGTAAATGAGGCAACTTCGCTCGCAATAAATTTCAAGGAATTTTAATAAACTAATTCTGGTGAAGTGCAACTACACTTTAATATTCAATTTGATCTTTTGCACTTCTTCCTTTCCCTTTGATGCCTTCTCAAGCAAAGAATTTTCACTGCAATATCTCTACAATGCTTTTTCCTTTTTAGCTTATCCATATAACAAAAATAAAAAATTCCAGAATTGTGATTCGCAGATTTAATTTCATTGAGGAATGGGACTACTGCAAAGCATTTTAGTCCAGAAATGTTATCATTGGCATGGAGTATTAGGATCAGTTGTAACATGCAGAAATAATTTGAAAAGTTCAACTCTTTACAACTTTTATATACTCAACACATTTACAATTGACAGAACTATGTCTGCAAATATACAATGCATACTTCATGTTACACAAGATCCCATTTGTTATGGCAAGGAAAATGAGGTGCAAAACAAAACAAAATTCAGTTACAAATACAATTTATTTTCTAGAGAATCATTCCTAGTGAATCATTTATTCACAAGTCTGAAAAATAAAATATCAGCAAACATGAAAAAATTAACATACATTATCTTTTAAGTACTCTTTTTACCCAAAAAGGAGGTAATATGTTGAACTTCAAAATACATTTGTTCAAAGATTATCTTACGCACATTAAAACATGTATAATAAAAATATATGTGAAGAATTTTGCATGGAACTATCTAGGTATTTAGGCTGAGTATATTGTTCTCTTTGGGTATAAACACATCTCCAAATAAACAAACCTATGTATGATTTTTTTAAACATTTTCAATAAATACTTAAAACTTTTTTTGTAAAATATGTGAAACACACACACACAACCCTGATAGTTCTGGATTTGAGTTTTAAAAAGGGAAAATACTTTTCTGTTATATACTGAGCACATGATGGGAATAATCTATAACTTTTAATGTGGTAATAGAGATATATTATGAAAGAATGTTTTAATCTATGTGAATATGAGTGTAAATATATATTTATACATTACTTATATACCATGAAGACAATCACTTCGTACCAGACTCACAATAATGCAAGATTATAGGTTTAACATCTCCACCCCCAATCTGCCATACAGGTTTAACTTTTATTTTTAAGGATGATTGCTTTTGGAGAGCATTTCCTCCACTTGAAAAAAGAATTTTTTTCTGTTGTGTATCAACTGTTTATCTCCTGATCCTCTGGTCATTCAACCTCTCACAGAAGAAAAACAAAATTAAAGTAAAACATTGTAGAGTATTGCATAGTGGAATGGTGGAGAAAACGATTGGGATATTGAGCAAAATTGTTTGGTTCTTGGGCCAAAGGCGAGCTGAGGAAGAGGAGTTGTTCCTGAAGCAGATTGTGAGTAGATAATAGAACCTTCAGATCAATAGAGACTATAGAATTTGAGAGATAAAACAATGCTAGGCTTGGGATCCTTCATTATGCAAAATATACATCCACTTAAATTACAATATTATTTATTCTTTTTGGCACCCGATTCATTTTAGAATCTGTGGTTGAGAAATACGTACAGTCAGGTCATTTTTAAAATGCACATCCATACCAGTCACATAAATGCTATTACAAAGCTTCAACAGGAAAGTAAAGAACAACACAACATACACAATGTCATCCCAAACCCAACTTTCATCTCACTATGTATAAAAATCAAGAATGAGAAAAGTGATACTTCTCCTGTTCTATATTGAATAATATTAAATCTGAACAAGCAAAACTTTTCTTGCCACAACAATGCACCTCAAGAACACATAAGCCATTGCTTTATATTTTTCTCAATCTAATATTTTTTTATATCTACGAAATACCGTGATCAGCATTTTACAACCATGACAGGGAAAAAAATACTAGCTTCTCGGGGCCTGGGGCGCAGTGGGCCAGACTACGATCAGTCGAATATCAAGAGTTTCAGTATAAATACTAACTTCTCGACACTAAATTATTGCATGAAGTGGTTTGAATTGTCTGTGTCTTCTGGCCCACCACAGCTGCCCTTCCCCACCTTGTGAGATTACAAAATTACAGGACAAAAACATCGACTGCCCATTGGAGTCAGCCAGGCTATATATTGTAGACAGCACAACCCTTTCGTAACTCTTTCCAAAAACTGGGATAGTGCAAATATATATCAACTATTAATCTGTATTAACTATGATTTCATACATATAAAAAATGTTTACAGTACTTTCTTTAAATGGCCATTTAAGCAGAAAATAATTGACCAGTCTTTGCTGTTGGCGGCTGTGAAAGTTTTCTCAATAGTACGTCCTGACCTAGAAGCATTCTGACAAAGTGACCTGTAATGTGGCTGCAGCATGGAAGGTGGTGGAGGTGACTGCGGTGGAGCTGCTATTGATGTTATTGTGAACTCATTCACTCAACGGCGAGGAACAGAAAGTCACATCTCTCTCCAAGTTGACAATCTTGGCTTTTTTTCCACATTTTCTTTACGTTTTTATATTTTTTCTTCAAAAAAACACATAATCAGTCTTTCAAATCACAGTAAAGCTTTGATATGGGTATGTGTGTGTGTATTTGTTCCTGTGCTAACCATAACTAAACCAAAGCACTCAAAACAAATGCATAGGAAATAAAGTGAATATATTAATCATTAAATGCCTGTTTTTTTTCACACATGCCACACAAGCAAAAAACTGCAATTAACAGGGAAGGAAAAGTATATAGTAAAGTTCAGAACTAGATAGAAAATAAATAGACAAACCAGATGCCTTTTGCTATCCTTCACATTCTCGGTGGGCTCACAGAACGATCAAATTCTGACCTTATCTAACATAATAAATGAAAAATAAACTGTATTCACTCTCTCCATACATATCATGACGGGTAACATCTCTATACTTTTTTTTCATTCAATTTATTACATTTTTTCTCATATGGCCAACAGCAAAAAGGTCTGAGAATTTCCTGTCCCCTGTTATAAGGCAGCAATACAATACAAAACTTTTGCTGGATCTCCTGTGGACCTTGTGTTTTTAAAACTTGGCTTGTCTGACTTACACATGACAGAACATCAACATCGCTGTGGCAGAGCTGCTGCAGACACAGTTCCAATTACAACACCTTGCAAACCCACATAACAGATTACTTTCAAAATTGTCACATTTATTATAAAAATTATGCAAACATTAAAAATGATTTAAATTTAATTTTTTTAAAAATATGATTCTACTATTATCTATTTGTATTGATATTAATTTAATATGTAAATGTATAGATAGTGTGCCTACAAACATTAAATTCAATGTTTTCCAAAACTATGAGTAGAGGCTGGCGGAGAACCAGCCAATCCCAGCGGTTTAGTGACACATGTCAGTACTGGCCAGACCTTCTGGTAACCAACACTCAAAATACTGAAATCTGGACCTCGGGCATAGCTGCGCTAGGTTAAAGGATACTGTATACAACTTTCGTGTTGCATTTTAAGAATTGTACTCTGTATACAATACCTTTTATTCTATCACATCATATATTTATTGTTTGTGTTTTAAATACTGGAAGTGGATTGCCAAACAAATACATGGGAAACACAAATTTTAAGTACAATATGCAATGCTAAGAGAAAAACGACAATCACCCATAAAAGCCCAGCTGCATATGGATAAGTGCTGCGCCTCTGAATCTATTCAGCACATGGCATCTGAACTGGCACTACTAAACACCACACATGAAGAATGGAAGGTACTGAGACATCATGGCCAGTATAATAATTAATAATTCACAACTTTTGAAATTCTTAATAATCCTATTATCATGCATTGGTACTTGAAAACGAGTAAGACCATAACCCCAAAACTGTAGAATTTGCCCATTTTCACTAAAACAATATTAAATTGAAATTACTTACAGAAATGCCTATAAAGGAAGAGTGTACATCTTACTGTCCAAGTCCACGCCTTCCTAAGCAACAATTTAATGAAAAATACTATTTTTCTACTAAGACATCTCTATTTGAAATATAGGCTGTTAAAGCAATCTCTCTAAATATCTTCAATTTAATTACTGCTTTTTTAAAAATGGAAACTTTGCACAAAATTACCACCAAATTTGGATTGTCATGGCCTTGGAGTACATAGGTAGTTTATAGGAAAAATGAAGATGTGCAAGAAGAAAATGAGGTTTATCTGACTCAGTAAACAAAACACAGCCCTGCGAGAGAAAGGTATAGGTTTTTAGGAAACCTCTATACCCTTCAAAAATTAGCCTTACAAATATAGTGGAATCAATATACTGGCTGCCTCTGCTGCCTTATCGGATATTGCAGAACAACCTAAGTCCTATTAAAAATTAGTTTGACCTTTTTTTGGCATGCAGCATTAATTCAAAATATCTTGAAACATTAAGTATATATATTAAAAAAACGATTTCAAAACTGTTATAGAGAAATACATATATTAATCCAACGGTAAATTTAAACTATCTTCAGTCCAGGTTCTCAAAACACAAGATCTACACTACAGTATACTGTTTTTTAAACATTCTACACACTCACACACACAACAAACACACTAAATAGAATTATTCTGTTTATATTCATAATGTTATTATAATGCTGAGCAGGTTTCCTTCTTTGATAACTTTATACTAACTTGCCAGAGACCAAACTGCTGCTGTCAACTATATTATTATTGCTTTCAGTTAGAAAAGGGAGCTTCTTCATATATATACATAACTACATACATATATGAATATTTGCAAGGCAAATCGTGGTACTGGTTATTCAGTTGAAGAGCCACAACATTGCTGATTCGTTTCTTCTTTGAAGAGCAGCAGTTTGATCTTCTGCAGACTCAGTAGCAAGTTAACAAAAATCAGACGTCTAAGATTTATTAATTATATTATATTATAAATAAATGTTATATATGTATATTTTGTGCTCCCAAGCTGGAAAACACCATATTAACATTTCAAATTCTTTTTTAATATATTAATTATATATAATTAGGCCTGGACCTTTTACACATTAAGAGTGATAACAATGCTAAATGTTGACACCTTATCAGTCAAAAGCTAGTTGCATTTACAAGGTTCTCCTTTGTATAGCCAAGTCTCCACAACACGATCCTCTACAGTCAAGTCTTCTCGGATCCGTTTAGTTGACAGTCAAACAAGGAGAATACATTATTAAACAAATCTGCTAGAACCATAACATTTTTTAAAGCATTAGTTGCATTTTGCATAGAAAACAAAATTATTTGCATGTGGAGATCCTGCCCAATAATTATTGCAATGAAACTAGTTTCATGCTCAAATTTGAAGGTAGCAGCTCTATTTTAATAAGGGAGAGGGACTACAAACTCCTGAATCAAACTTTACTCACCATACTTCAATAGTTAACAAAACATTTATTAGGTACAAAAATGAAAAACAAGCAAGTTGTCATAAAATAAGATTCAAAAAACATTTCATGTCAACTCAAAGCTCTCACAAACCCTGATTTACAAGACCTCATAACTGAACACTGAATTTTTAAAATTAAAATGCAAAAAGAGGGAGTCCTTTGATGTGCTCCCAGGAAGACCAAAACAGAGCTTTCTCAAGAACTCAAATCGAATCCAAGATTGCCATTGCAGTCTCAAATGAAAAGGTTCACTCTGGGCCTGTCACTTTTGAGCAGACTAACATAAAAAATAACTTCTCCAGTGTCACTAATATCTCTTTTTATAGCTACATCATATATAATATATAGTAGTATAATATATATAGGATCATAATAAAATAGAAAAACACTAAACTACTACTCTGAATGTTCCTTTAAATCTTGTGCAAACTGATCAAGGGGAGAAAGAATTGGCCATAGTATACCATTTGCAATTGTTTCTATAGTCAAAATGTATCTAGAAAAATGCAAAATCCTAATGTAATGCTAAGCCATCAATTGGAGAGGCTGCTTATAGATTATGTATTTTATGTTTTTATATAAATACATTTGAACACATCTTTTCAATTTTGCCTATGAATAAAGATGTGTACTAGAGACATGTTCTCCAATATCGAGATGCTCACACTAGGTTGCTACTCTCCTTTAGACCTGATACAATTCTGGCTATGATCAAAATACATAAGTTACATAATATATAACATCCCCCAAACTAATTTACTTATACCCAACATTATTATTACAATAACTATCATGGCAAATGTAAAAAAATAAAAAAGTTTAAATTACAATAGGAAATAATAAAACAAAATAAAGATCTTGTACATTTTTACTATGGTGAACTTCCTTATCTCCTTTTTTTGTCATTTGATATTCAAATCTTACACGGTTTACAGCTACACACATATGAAAAATAATATACAATAATTTGTTGAACATTAATAATAAAAAACAAATACTGAAACTTTTGTGAGGCACATCGCATCTCGGCCCGGCAGAGGACAAGGGTGGCAATAGTTTATACACATTTATTTATACACTTCAAGTTAAGAAAGAACTATGTCAGCGACAGTACATCAACGTACTCTTCCCACCGCCTTTCCCTGACCTGCACAGGCACGGACCTGAAGTGCAGACTGGGAGCCAGTTGGGCATTTGTATCTAATAATTGAGCAGATCAATGAAAACAGAATATACAATTATTAATAAATATTAAATTTGCTTCTGAAGACAGCATAAGGATATTTATTTATTTATTTTTTTGTTTGTTTTTATTTTCAGTCATCGGCTTGTACGGACCTACGTTGCATAAAGAAATGCAGATATAAGTCGAGCAATTCAAATGTTTACAAAAACACCTGTGCAAATTGCAAGGCTGAAGTGCTTACACGTAGAGATTACGTCTATATAAATAATTTCTTAATACTCTTAACTTATGGCTATATCACATTACAACAGAACAAATAACAGTGCTAACAAGGGATATGTTTCCTTCACCTCTCCTTCCCCCTCCCCCGTCTCTTCAACATGCAGGCAAATGCACTGGAATGCAAGGCCCTGACGGCCACCTCCGCCCCTTTATATCAAATATAAACGGTGAACAACATATAATAAAATCATCAAGAATTAAATAATAGTCGAGTCTGCATGTCTATAAAGAATCTCTGCCCCCCTTTGGATACAGAACGGGTCCATCAACCGCTTCGAGTGGCGGCCGCGCCGCGCAGGCGGTGGACCGCCGATGGCAGTTTTGAGAATCACAGCCCGGGCTAGTGGAGTCTCCTGTCCTCTGTCCAACCGAGTGCTTGTATTTTTATATCGTTTTATATAACTTTTATTATTGTTTAAATAATGAGAATTGCCTACATGTTGTATTGGAATTCCCGCACACAAAAAATACACGAAATAAAAGAAAAATCTCATTGAAGAGATATTTTCTAGTTAACATATTTGTCAACGTATTTTGTCTTTTTTAAGATTTTTCACTCTGTTAAATCTACATACACATTCACACATACACATAATACAAAAATCTAAATCTCGTTAAAATATTTTATAATACTCTTAAAATGTGATATCAATATTATCAATATATTATGCACTCTTTTATTTTAGATGAATTTCACCCCTTTACACATAACTTGTCTGAGGGAGGGTGGGGAAAGTGGCATGCAGTTATGTTGAATAATGGTAAGACTTCTTTCACAGAATGTACCAAAAAACACTGGACCTGGGGAAAGAGAAATCACACCCATACATTCAAAAACTAAACATTCAAACAAAAATATGTAACATAAAATATAGATTTAAATAATTTATTCTTTCGTTGTATAAAATTTTTCCTCTTAAACTATATCATCCCCCGCTGGCACCGGTACATTCTGTCAAAGCTCCAACGGAGTTCTTTATCCCTTTTGCTACCAACATCGCATAGCAGTCATCCTCATCAGGTTAAGCCGGAAGCAAAAAGAACAAAGAGCAGTTCACACTACCACTGTTCAAGTCCTCGCATCGTACAACAGAGAACGTGTTACCGTGGCCGGCACGCGACGTGCGCGGGCGTGGCGCGGGAGGAGCGTGCGAGGGCGCTCGCCGCTTAGGAGAAGATGCGGATGGCCTGCGCGACGGGCATCTGGCACACGGGGCAGGCGGGTTGCGCCTCGCTGTCGCACAGGCGAGACGCGCAGTCCAGGCAGAAGAGGTTGTGGCCGCAGGGCACCAGCGCCGCGTCCACCTCGCGCTCGGCGCACACCAGGCAGTCGCGGCGCGCGCCGCCCGCCGCCGACGCCGCGCCCGACGACCCGGGCCCGCCCACCAGCCCGCCCAGGCTGCCCAGGCTCGTCAGCGAGTCCGTGGGGGACACGCTGGCGGTGGGCGACGGCCGGCTCGTGATGCCCGTGCCCACGGGCACCGACCCCGACCCCGACCCGGACCCCGACCCCGACGACGGGAACGACCAGATGCTGGAGGGCGCCGTCGACGTCTCGAACGACGGCGAGTCGCCGATGCCCTCGTCGCGGTCCAGGCTGCCGTTCCAGATGGACACGAGGTCGCCGAGGCGGCCGCCCTGCCCGCCGGAGCCCGACGAGCTGGAAGAGGAGCTGCAGGAACCTGAGGAGGAGAACGCCCCCGAGCTGCCCGTCGACGACGTCATCGTCGGAAACGACAGCGGCAGGGACGAGGAGTCGCCCAGGGAGACGGGCGCCGCGGCGGGGGCCACGCCCGCGTCCAGGTAGTTGAAGAGCGAGCCCAGGCCCGACTTGTAGAGCGACGCCAGCAGGTCGGGGGAGTCGTCGATGAGGCCGGCCCCGCCCAGCAGCCCGCCCAGCGCGCCCGCGCCGCCCAGCCCCGCCGCCGCCGCCGCCACCGTGCCGGCGCCCGTGCGCATGGCGATGTGCGCCTCGATCTCGCGCCGCGCCGTCTCCACGCTCTCGGGCAGCCCCGTCACCTCGAACACGGGCTCCTTGTCGCGCGACGGCGTCACGATGTACGTGTGCGTCTGGTGCTGGATGCGCTTGATGGTGGCGCCCTTGGGGCCCACCACCAGCCCCACCACGCGGTACGGCACGCGCACCTGGATGGTCACGTGGCCCGGCACGTTGGCCGGCGGGCCCGGCGGCGCCGACGCGTTCACCCCCAGCCCGCCCCCGCCCAGGTTGTTCTTGCGCGACGCGCGGATCTGGGAGAAGTGCTCGGCGGCCGACAGGATCTCGCGCTTGGCCTTCGCCACGTCCTCCTTGCGCCCCGTCACCACGAACACCGGCTCCTCGCCGCGCACCGGCGTCTTGATGTACGTGTTGGTCTTGGCGCGCAGGGCCTTGATCTTGCAACCTGCAACAAGGAGACACACGCCTCGTCAGTCGGGGCCTCAGGGCATTCACACCTCACAGGGGGCAACTGCACCGCGGGGAGGGACGCCTGGAAAAAAAAAAATTCCCGGCGGGTCATCTCGCACTGAAACGTATTGGAAATGAAGCAGGAAAGCACGAGATCCGAAGGACCCCGGCGTCTGTGGTTTCATCTGTGATCCATTAATGACGAGCGTGACGAAGCACGGAATGCGCCCCCACCCACCATCCGGCTGACGACGCGCCGGCATTCCGAAGCAAGGCGTCATGACCCTCGGAATTCCTGTACCTTCCGACCGTACAAATTCGTGATTCGTGGGTGCTGTTACGACTGCGACCAACAGCCGTACAAAAGGGAGACCGTAAGATGTTCCCAATCCCAAAAAAAAACGTCTTATATAATACAAGAAATTCTATTACCAATGCACTCATAACTCTTCTTACATTTTCCCAGATATTCTTAATGTTTATAACACACAAAATAATAAACATAAAGAGAATGACGAATTACCTAGTGGAGAAACGATGCAATGTAGTCAAGGGAAGATATATCTCATCCTTGAACACGAAATTCTGTATGTAATAAATACTTGTTAGCTCAATCATATCTATGAAAATATACACCGATAAGAAATAGTAAGACTTCTGTTTAGCGAAGGATTCCGATACAATGAACATGTTTGTTCCTGCAAGAGCAGCACAGCCCTGCCAAAACCCAGCAGATATTCCAGACCAGCTCAAACACTCGACTTGGGAGGAAGAGCACTTCGAAGCAACGTGCTAAGTGCACACACTAGCCTCGAGTTCAGTTTGACCTCCAGCGCAGTTTCGGAGAAGGCCAAAGGACCGAGGCTTTGACGGACATGCCTACTTACAGCAACAGAACGTGTTCTCGTGCGAACCACGTTCATCCTACCTAAAATGAGATGCGAAAAGATCAAAGCAGACAGGTGCAATTGACTTCACCCATCGGCGCTTCACAGCCCTTCCTGATCTCCGATTCTTTAACTTTCTGGTATGCGCATCATACGAAATCTGCATTCACTGAATCCTAGCCCGTTCGGGTACCATTTCGTCACTTATCACCAAGCTGAAACTTCGACTACTCCTTTGAGCTCTCCATACTCTAAAAGGCCTTATCCATAAATGAGCCGCCCTCGAGAGCCTGAATTCTACCGGACGTAAATATTCCACCTCCGCATCATTCCCGATTTTGTATGAACAACAAAGCAGGTAGCACTGGAAAAAGATAAGACAACTGACGCGATGAAGGCGCGTCAAGCGAGGCTTGCCCGAGGATGCCTATACTAGAGCGAATGCATTTAGAGGCGGCTTTTGGGTGGCTCGTAATCGAGGTTTCTCCACGAGAACCGCGGTGGAACCGTCAAACTCGTCGCTTGCCACCGCCCACACCAGGCTGCTTCTCCCGATTCGTTCTCGATTCACTATTGCTCCTTCATTAAAACACGTTTAAGAACTTATCTTCATCATTTCATCAAAAGAATTTAACGATTTACAGGAACTTAGATAGTGGTATCAGAAAGAATAACCCCTTCCATACTAGTTTCCCTTGCATTGCCTATCGTGTCCTCTTTCCTGCACAGCAACCTCTCAACATTCACATTCTCGTAATGACAGGACTATGAAATCACGGCCACAGAAGACTCTTAGAGAGGGGAAGAGACACACGTAAAAAAAGATCGATAGTGCTGTAACGTTCGTGCGTACACAAAATAAGGGAGTTTGTGCACACTAACGTTAAAGCACTACCGATCTTCTGCGCATGCGCAGAAGACCGACAGTGCTGTCCGCAATGGCGTATACAAACGCTCTATACTTGTTTTTTTAATGTGGCATCTGTGGGTGGGATCACCAAGATGGAATTCGGCACGACTTTTTGCGTCCTTCTCGGTCCCGCCGCAAGATGTCGCATGATCGCGACCGTATCAAAAAGTGCTGCAGATGAAGCGACTCTAGCGGACTGAGAATGACGCAAAACGGCGTGCCGAATTCCATCTTGGAGATCCCAAGCCTGATCTCCAATGCCTCCCCCGCAGTTGAACAGCAGCGACTGCGCCGGGCGCGGGGGCGGCGACCTGCGGCGGAGATCCGCCGGTGACGGCATCGCCGCCGCCTCGCGGAGGCAGCCCGGCGCATGCTCGCCACGTGGGGCGCTGCGCGGACAAAGACGCGCCGTGTGTGGCCGCCGGTAAACGTCCACACGTGACGTTGCCCGCGAAACCGCCCCAACCGCACACCCACCGCGTTCAAGTCCGTTGGTCTTACAAATGAACGTCGCGCGGTACGTACACTGCCATTTTTCCACAGCTGCCTGTGGCACGGTGCCACCCGATCGGGACCTTACATGTCACTACAGTGACGTCCATATATGTGGCGCATGTTTTTTGCTCTGGAGGTGGCGGTGATCTTCCCCCGCTGCAGGAGGAGATCCGGCGCCGACCTACCGTCGGCTAGCGGGGTTTTTCCCAAGCAGGTATCTCCAACCAGTGGGGCACCTCCCCAGACGAGACAAGCTCTACGCTCCCGACCTTGCTCGTCCGTGTATGGCCTAAAAATACATGTAGAACTTAACGAAGTACACTCCTTCTCCATGAAGTCATACCCACTGCATGCGCTTAGTGTGGTGGCGTTCAACCTTCCGATTGGATAACACCGTAACAGCTGGATTTTCTTTACAAGTAGGTATAAATAAATCCAAATATAGTGGAGCTCCCGCAGATATTTGTACGTTTCGCCTTTTATAAAATGGGGAATATTAACAATAACAACCAATCGGAATTTACTTGTCACCAATTTGGTTTACCATGGGTGATCTCATCTCAATGGAATTGGACAATTTGCGTGATAGGCATAGTCAGGGAACAACAAATATGGGTTTCGGCGTCCACCGAGCGATCGGTCTTCAACCGCGTGACGCTCCACTGAATTTGAGCGGCGTCGGTGGAGGCCATGTGTGTGCGTTGACATCATCCCAGGTCTCCTACCGCGGAGTGAGATCACCAATTACGTCATACGATTCCACGCCCCCATGGAGACTCCAGACGCAGCCGATTGAGCGGTCGACACGCCGCCGAACTTGTCTGGACACGTGGAAGAGATTTGAATTCGGAAACGAGCAGGCGAGCTTAGTGAAGACGCTTTCGATTCAGTACATACGATACCTCTCCATTTTTGGTAACAACAGATTCAATCCACCCAGAACGTTTTTCGTAAGTTGCGAGCAGTTCACACAATTTGTTCGTCAGTTGGTCGTTTGATTACTAGTGATTCCGGGCGCGTCAAAGCCAAGGTCACTGGTCCCATATGTGTGGTGCATGTTTTGCTCGAGAGGTGGCGGTGATCTTACCCCGCTGGATGAGGAGATCCGCTGCCGACCTACCGTCGGCTAGCGGTTTTCCCCAAGCAGGCACCTCCTATCAGTGGGGCACCGCCCCGAGTCGAGACAAGCTCTCAGCTCCCGACCTTGCTCGCCCATGTATGATTATTATACACGTGGAACTTTACGAAATGCATAAAAATCCCAACGCACACCACTGCTTTCGCGTGACTCAGACCTCCCCACACACCCTGCGTCCCAAATGCCTATACTCCGGTTCATTTAACGTGACGCCTCAAGCCCACGGGCTGGACGACGAGTGGGACACTCATCGAATCGGGAGCTTCGTTCCCATTTAAATTTTTGGTTTGGAGCTACCGATTGGATGACCATGTGCACATCTTCCAGCTCGTGACTGAGGCGCCACGTTAAATAAATCGAAGTATGCCATCCCGCGCTGTCCACCTGGGCAGGGAGCGGGCGGCGGCGGGGGCGGGGGCGTGGGGTGAAGGTGGGCCACCGGAGCGTAAAGCGGGCGCGGCACGCGTGATAGGACGCGCTCTGAGGCGCGACAGACTACTTGCTGCTGGTCAAGGCCGGCCCCTCTCGCCGCCGCGCCCGGCCGCGCGCACCTCCGCTCGCTCGCATCCTCCTCCTCCTCTTCGTACAGTCCGCGGCGCGCAGCGTCCCGACGACTGACCTTGCAGTTATTTCTAGAAAGTTCTCCTTGTCTCCGCGCCGCCGCCGTCCCACGAGACGTACGCCGTCCCCTGCGCGCGCGGAGTCGCATCCGATCGGAGGCGATCGCAGCTGCGCGAGGCGACAGGCAGCTTCTGGTCCCGGCGCACTGCCACGTAACGCCCCTTGCGAATGCAAGCGACTTCTCAGAGGAGGAGAAAAGCTGTTATGGGAGAATGTGTCGCTTTAGAAGAGAACAAACTTCACCCCGTCTTCAAGGAATTGCACGAGCTTCCATTGATTCGATTCAATGCGGATCATTCTTCAAATTATTTCACGTCTTCGCGAACCGCAATTGTATTCCTCTCGGAAACTACGTACTTCGTTGACAATCTCGTTATTGTCTTGTGTAGCTTATCAGTGCTCGAGTTTCCGTAAGGCGCTCATAACATCACAATTTGCTCATAGCGTCATCACTTGTTTCCAGTCATTTTGAATTATTGGTGTGATTCTCGCAAAGTTCGTTCGTAGTAAGGCATTCTTCGAACGTGCGAATGTCAAATCGAGTAGGTTCATTGTGGAGGGAAGTCTTGAGAGTAATAGAGCACGCTTTATTTATTCCCTTATCCCGATTCTGGTCACCGAAAACTAATTGAACAAAGCTAAACCCGGCGCAACGAGTGTGCTGCTTATGACGAGGTGTGCCTTGCAGCATCGGCGTCTCGCGCCGAGGGGAGAACGGCACCGGCTGCAGGAGGCGCGCGGCGGCGACGGCCCCAGACCAGGCCCCGCCGCACACTGGTTCAATCGGACCAAAAAGGTGATCATAGTAGCAAATGCGGGAGGATTTGCGTAAAAATGGGTATCAATGTGTTTTTGAGGTCGCTGAATTTTAACGCGCACTTCGAATTTTGCCATTATGGCCCGATTCGACCAGTGTGCGCCGCCCGCCGTCCGCGTGGCGCGATACGGGCGACCGCCGACGCGGGCGCGGGCCCGGGCACGACCGCGCCGGCATTCTGGCGGGATGACGCAGTTCCCGCGGCGTGGCGCGGCGCGGCGCGATGCGGTGCGGTGCGGTGCGCGAACGCAACCCCGGCCACGTGGCCGCGCGCCCCGCAAGAGCCACGAAGCTGCACACGGGGCGGCCCACACACGGTGCATGCAGAGGTTCACTTCAGAACTCTCCACAAATATTATGAGGAAAAGAAACTGTAATCATCTTTATGAGTAAAGATAGAAGCGGGATACTACTTGGAATGCCGCGATCAATGTAATCAACATGAAAAAGAAAAAAATATATTTTTTCGGGGTGGGGAGGTTCGCCCCTAATGAATATCCACTACCACAAAACGGCAATTTCCCATTATTTGGAAAACTTGTGACAAAAAAAGGGTTTAAATGAGCGAGTTCTCAAACGAAAAGCTGTTGTGAGAACAAATCGCTTTAAAAGCGAAAAGGCTTCACCACGTCTTTAAGAAATTGCGTCATGCTCTTATCGATTCAAATCAATGCGAACCGTTCTTCAAATTCATTCACATCGTCAATGCGAACCGCAACGGATGCATGACAACCGCTAGCCAGCCAGGCATTCCGACCCGGCCGGCCGGCGGGCGAGGTCCCGCTGACCGGTCAGCACGCGATAAGAAGCGTCCGGGCCCACGTGAGCGCGCTCCGCGTGCGAGACGTCTTTCCCCGCTCCGCACGGCACACGCGGCGCCTGCCCGCAGACAAAGGGAGGCGCAGGCACATGCACCACCTCCCAGCGCCCGCACGCGGATCGGCCAGGTCACCCGCACCGGGAGCTGCCTCCAGACAAAGGAGAGCGCGCGCAGGCGGGCGGCACGCAGCGGCGGCCCGGGGCGCGTCCTTCACAACGCGACCACGCTCGCCGCCGCCGCCGCCGCTTCACCTTGGCGCCGGACTTTCAACTCGCCTTCGCGGGCAAGAGAGGCGGCGAGTCGGGACGGGACGGGCCGGGGATGGGCCGCCCCGCCCCGCCCCCTCCTTTCCCGCGCGCGCCTCCCACGAGCAAGTGCATACCTCCCGTTCCGCCCCGCCCCGCCTCGCGCCTCACAGATCCCGACGGCGAAAACCCATAGATGGGCACGGACTCGGTTGCCGTCCACCTCGCGCCGGCCCCGCCAGCCGCCGAGGCGCATTCCTGCCTCGCGCGCGGCGCAGGCGCAGGCGCAGGCGCAGGCGGAGGCGGAGGCGGAGGCGGAGGCGCCCTGCCACCCCCCACCGGAAGGGCGCGCGACACGGCCGGGGCGCTTCCCCATTTGCGTCATCTGTCGCACAGGCGCGGCGCCACGAGGCCGCAAGGCGTTCCTCACAACGAAAATTCACCAACCCTGCCGAACACTAGCAAACGGTTCACTTAATGTCTTATTTTACGCTGCGAGGTTCGGGCCGCTCTTCCGTCTGGCCACGCAAATTTCGTTACGCTCCTTTCACCATCGAGCGGAGAGAGAAAGAATTATCCTGCGTGACGAAACAGGCGATTTAAATTTAGCTCAGAGGCTTCTAAAGCTTGAGGCTCTTTTCTATGCAGTAAATCTACATGGGACAGACGGCTTTACTTCCCCTTCCAAAGAAGGCGTATGAACCATTTCTTCACCCTGAAAAATCCACGGCTTCGGTCGGGTTTGAACCTGCGAACTTGGGTACAACAGCCCGGTACGGTGACCGTTATATCACCAAAACCGCAGGTTATAATGCCTCGCAGTTGTACGCGTAACATTTACAGTGTACAGCAAGTGTATTATTTTACATTCGGATCATTCGAATTCCAAGCACCCGTCAACAACTCGCCCGCACGTAACCTGGCTTGCGCCGGTTGTAAATGGAACGTCGCCACATTCTTCTCTTTTACGCGAACAATGAAGCAGGTAGCAGCTGCGACATGTAGACTCGTCTCGTGCTAGCTGCCTGGGGGATGCATACGTAAGAAAAAAAATATCAAGTCAATTTCTTCAACACGTTCCACGTAACTCGCATGGTTATGCAAGTGTGCAAACGCTCACTATCGTCACTTATGTTGACAAGTAGCGTTGCTGAAAGGATTATGAGCACAACCTCACTTGCGCGCGAAGCCTATTTTGGAAACTCCAGCAATTCGGTCCGAGGTTTGGATATCTACTCACAAAGACCTCTTCTCATTTCTGCATTTTGCGCTTGGCTCCTGTCCTGTCCGAGATCCGGGTGCGGGGGATCGGGCATGCAGCCGCGATGAACTGCCCGCGCCCTGGGCGCCGCGCCGTGATGCTCAATGAACGCCTGCTGACTTTTAAACGCCTCGCGTATGGGCGAACAACGGATGTGACGCATCAGAAACAAAGGAGGCGAGTGCACGCGTTGGTTTTGTTTCTCCGGGCCAGCAGCATCAACGGGTCCCTTCCAGCTGGACCAAGGGTTCTATAGCTTTGGTACGTCATCGAGCAACGCAAAGCACTAGGAAGTTTTATTTATTATTATTATTATTATTATTATTATTATTATTATTATTATGAGCCCGTTACAATCCCTTAAGGGCTAGGGCCTCCTGGTTTCCCAGGAAAGTTCTACACGGGCTTGTGGCCGTGCAGTTTGGTTGAGTACAACTATGCAAATGGATAAATTTCATACTTTAAGTAAAATTGTATTAATAGTCAAATTACATGAAAATTATTTAATTGGGAGTAATCAATACTGTCTTCTAATGTTGATAGTTTCCACAACACTTCACTGGTTTCACTTTTCTTCATTTCCACGATTCAACTTGTTCGAAGGAACCTCCATGACTGTCTGCATGCAGCCAGTCTCAATTCAATTTCTGCCAGGTGACCCCTTAAAGTTGTCCTGCATCTTTTTCGTTGCCTTCCTGGATTACGCTAACCGATTCTCGGTTCCCATACGGTTGTAGCATAGACCTATCTGTTATCCTGTTTGTCTTATGACGTGACCTCCCATTTCCATTTTTGAGTCATGGCTCGTTCCATCACATCTTTTGTTTTTGTTCTACTTACTTCCGTACACGTAATTTGTCTTCAAGAGATATGTAACGAATTTTCCTCTCCATATTCTCTGGCATCTAGGAAGATTATCTGTACGTCAATAACGTCGTCTTTGGGCGCGTAACTGACATTATTAGGTAGTAAGAACGTTGACTCGTGAGTTTACGGTCGCCAAATAGCGAGTGATCACGAAATATTCGAAGTAAAAGAACACTATTCTAATTCCAACTATATTATTATTATTATTATTATTATTATTATTATTATTATTATGAGCCCGTTACAATCCCTTAAGGGCTAGGGCCTCCTGGTTTCCCAGGAAAGTTCTACACGGGCTTGTGGCCGTGCAGTTTGGTTGAGTACAACTATGCAAATGGATAAATTTCATACTTTAAGTAAAATTGTATTAATAGTCAAATTACATGAAAATTATTTAATTGGGAGTAATCAATACTGTCTTCTAATGTTGATAGTTTCCACAACACTTCACTGGTTTCACTTTTCTTCATTTCCACGATTCAACTTGTTCGAAGGAACCTCCATGACTGTCTGCATGCAGCCAGTCTCAATTCAATTTCTGCCAGGTGACCCCTTAAAGTTGTCCTGCATCTTTTTCGTTGCCTTCCTGGATTACGCTAACCGATTCTCGGTTCCCATACGGTTGTAGCATAGACCTATCTGTTATCCTGTTTGTCTTATGACGTGACCTCCCATTTCCATTTTTGAGTCATGGCTCGTTCCATCACATCTTTTGTTTTTGTTCTACTTACTTCCGTACACGTAATTTGTCTTCAAGAGATATGTAACGAATTTTCCTCTCCATATTCTCTGGCATCTCCAATAACGTTCAACTACATTATTAGGTGACGCAACAAATGTTCAACACAGAATTTCTAAGTGGCATATTCGATTCCTTCGTTCATATCAATGTACTACTTAATTACATAGTACTGGGAGTACTATGCAATTAAGATTCCTGTGACGCCTATCAATGCAATTGTCAGTGAGGCCGATTTTGAGATAAATAAAGGCCAAGATATTCTCGTGAAGAACATTCCAAACCGAAGTTTGAAAGCCGAGTTCATCTGAACAAAAGGAAGAAGCATCGATTACATCACTAACGTATCCAATAAATTAATTTGTTCATCTGAAGTGGTTTTGATTAAATTATTTACGTCATCTTAAAAACATGTAAAGAATAGTTTATTGATAATTTTTGGCAATGTTGTAGGTCATCAAAAGCCTCTCCCACTTAGTGAAAGAAGGATCTTCACTTAGATCAACCCCTGTAATCGAGTTAAAAACAGGCCAGTAAACTTTGCATTAAAAGAATATAGTATTCCATTATGAGAATAGATCAAACTTGTACAATTTCTCGTCACACCTGACAAACGGGAAACGGACGCTACAAAACTACATAAGAACCCAGCGCAGGTTCCAGAAACGACCGCGTTCGGAGCCCCCCACGCGTGGCTCGGCGGCGGCTGGGTGGCTGGGTGCTGCGTCGAGGAACAGAGGACATCCGGCGGGCAGACGCAGGGCGGCCGCGGCGGCGCAGCCAGCTGGCGGACGGGCGGCGGGCGGGACGGATCGAGGCGGAGCGGGGCGGGGCGGGGCGGGGCGGGGCGGGGAGGAGAGCGAGGCCGCCCACAGCCCCGGGCACGCCGCCCCTCGTTTCCCACAGCCCCGGCGCCGCGCCGCCCCGCCACGCCGCTCCGCGCCGCGCCCGCTGCCGCACCGCACGGCCCAGCCCGGCCTCGGTCGATCGCGCGCGCCTGCCTGCAAGGGACCACGAAACGCGACCCCTCCACGCGCCCCTAGAAACACCACGCGCATAGTCCATTTCATACATACAACAACAACGAGCACGTTACTTTCACGACCGTTTTTTTAATATTCAGTAAACTACAAGTTTTAATGCTAAACACGATCGGCAATATCGAAAATAATTAGTGAATTTCTCATCTGAAGTTATGATTTGAGTCTCCTAGCGCTTGAATCTCTCAACGAGTATACTTAGTAAATCATCATTTGATTGCCCGAGCATTTGAATTATGATCTACATTACGCGATGATTGTCCACTGCATAATTCGCCCTAATTTCTCGGGTAGGATATTCACACTCACAATACGTGAGTACAGCTGGAGCTGTGGCAGATACGAACACCATGCCAATAGACTCAACACGAGACTGACTCTACAGCCCTTTGCAAACGCAACATCCCATCGGGAAACCCAATCCCGCAGCGCCTGGTGTGGAATCCAGGCCGAAAGTGACCGTCGCATGACCCGGCGGGGGAAGGCACGATTTCTGGAAACGGCGCATTCCCCGCAACCCCCCTCCCCCGGGCAAATTGGGAATTCTCGGCCTCCTCCGCGGGAAGGCCGCACGAGGCACGCGCCGCGCCCGGCGCCGCCCCGCCCCGCCCCGCCCCGCCCCGGATCAATCCCGCCGGCTCAGGCATTAACGAAAGCGAGGACGCGCCCGGCAAACACCGCGCTTGATTTACGACATTTCGATCGCGCCCCGCGGCGTTGCCCAACGAGAGAGCGAGAGGGGGTGAGGGGAGGGGCGTTTCCCAGGGCCCGCCGCGCCGCCGTCGCAAATCAAACGCGCCCGCGAGCGCTGAGAGGCGCTGCGCCCACTTCGGCTGCACGCGCGCGCGCTCCGAGCGTGAATGGCGCTGCGACTGCAAACGCCCAGCGGGGACAGGGGACGACTGGGGCGAGGACCCAGCGTACACACTTGCAGCTCCACAGCAGTTTTTTTTCTCCTAGTTTTCCATTTCCCTTTTTCTAGCGGGCCAACATTTTCTAATTCTGTCGGTTCCAAATGCATCATATAATTAAGGTCAGTAAATAATTGAAGGGATCAGGGAGAGTGTCGTACGTCGCATTTTAGAATACTGCGAGCTTCGACTGTTCTACGAGCAACCGCCCTCCCATTCATTTCCATAAATTTGTATTTAAAAGGCAAGTAGTAGGATAATAGTTTGTAGATTTTTCTGGACCAAGCATTGAATAACAGTCTTCCACTAAACACAATCTCAAAACTGAACTACTATACATGTATTCGATATACTAAACACGACATTTCACTAACCTCTTCAATTCTGCAAGTAGAATAGAAATGGGAAAAGATTGAAATAATATCTACGTTTGCAAAAAAATTAATAACTTTGAACTTTTGTATAGTTCCACTTGACGATGCATAACATTCTGATATGAACGAAGAAAAAGATTCGCTACTGAAAGTAATTGGTTCATGGGTTTTCCGAACTTCCAAACGGAAAAACAACCGGCGAGACTGTGATAATAAACGCAAGCGGAGAGGGGGAAGAAAAAAAGAAGACTAAAAAACAATAGAGGGCGCGCAGCGCGCCGCAATAAAGCACCACCGCAGCGCGGGTTGCCGCGCGAGCGAGCGCAACTTCCCAACAAAGTTGGCAACGCTTAATTAGCCAAAGTAATTGTGACTGTATTTCTCTCCGCATTCGGAGCTACCACCGTTTTAGTTGCCGCTGTCCCAGAATATTACGCGCAAAATCCAAAGCGGTCGTTAGAAACTAGTTCATTTGCATTAGGGGTGTTTTATTCCACCCCACTGATTTATCCGTTCCCATGAGTGGATGTGTAATGATAAATAAGAACCAAATAACCCTGCGACCAAGTAGTTTATACAGAGAGTATTTTGCGAATATTCCCGTCATTTTGTTGTGAGATTAATGAGACAAGACTATACCCTAGGATTTCAGGTATTGCGAGGATGAATAAAATAGTAGGTTGATTGGTACAAGTTCGTCAATCATTTCGCGCAGCATTTTCCTGACGTTTTTCCTACAATTACGGAAAAGTCTAGAAACCATTCTATCCGAATACTACTCATCAAAATTTACCATCAGACACACTCCCTAGCCCACACGGAACCCAGCCCATTGTTTCACCGCGAAGTTCAGCAAAACGGATGTTATCGCGTATGCTGTCGCGCCAACATCCTGTCCTTGGGCACGTCGACCGGCTAATCAAAGGCCGTCGCGCATCTCCCAGCAGGCCGCGTCGCCATCGCCGCCGCCGCCCGAATGCCCCCGCCGGGCCCTCCCGCCACAGCCCTCGGCCTTATTAGGGCATTCGAGCGCGTCAAGGCGGCGATCGGAAACGCGCGTCCAGCCTGCGGGGCGGGGCCGGGCGGGGCGCCCTTCGCAGCCGCCAGCCAAGGCCGGCCCCTCGCAGGTTGCGCACGCATTGTCTTTTTACGAGCTCGTAAAGCCCGCCGAAGCGGCGGCGGCGGCGGTCGCGGTCGCCGCCGGTGGCCCTCGCGGTCCGACCACCCGCCCCCTCTTCCACCTCCACTCCTTTCGGTGGGAGGTTCTCTTCGGAGCGGTCAGCCTTCCCGTCCTACGCCACCACGTGCATGCCATCTCGACTGCCCCGCGGCCGGGCCCTGCTCCGGGCGCACGGCGCCGCCCCGCGCACAGGTCAGGGGCGGCAGGGCCCGCGGCGTCTCCGTGCGCCGCACCGCCGCGTTTTACGAGGCGGCAGGGGCGGGGCGGGCACCGGAAGCGGCGCCGCGGGGGGCGGCCTAAATCTGGAAGGGCCCGCTCTGCTCCACTGTGGCAGGAAACCCGCCCACAGGAAACCACCGGAGGCCGCGCCGCGCCGCGCCGCGCCGCGCCGGCAGATGGTCCACGGCCAGGGTCGGGCCTTTGTCGCCCGCGCTCGCTTGCTCGCTCGCTTTCGGCTTCAGGCTCCCAGCCCGGGCTTTTTCAATGGGAGCCCAAGACCCCTTTTCAACGTGGGAAGACTTCTCACCGGCCGTTCACGCTTCGTAAAAACCAATGAACGACCAAGTTCGAGATCTCCACTGTTCGAATTGTTCTTGTTGGCATAATACAAAGATCAACGATTTCTTCGTGAGACGACTCTTATCTCATTCAGTTTTTGTCGGAAATCAGTGTGGTTCAATGTGCTTCCATACAGCCGATATACCCATTATGCAAGTTCATTTTCTCAACAAACGGAGCTCTGGCGTCCTACAGACAACTCACTTTTCTGAAAACTAAAAAACATCACATATTTCACTCTGTTGATAATTGGGAACCCCACTCTTAACGTTAGTCACTTCTCACGATTCAGGAAAATTATTTTGCTTCAATTGTTCATTAGAGTGACCAAGCAACGACGAAAAAATTTAAACATTTTTTTTAAAGGAAAATTGAGGTACTAAGTTGCAGTAAAACGACGATTTTTTACGTAACCACACAAAAATTCAGAAGCTTCAAAAATCGCGAATAGAGTAATGGACTCTCGAAGGACACGTATTATATGGCAAGTACCTGAATTTAGCGAACTCTTCCGTCACAAAGAACACCATGTTAACCAAGGAATGTTGGAGGGAACGGAATTTCATTTGGCACGCTCCAATTCAATTGACACCTTCGTCATACACCGTGTCACGTGTTCCGCCTCCGACCGGTGGCGGGAGCAGGGTCGCACGCGACCCGCCCAGCGCACTCGCACGTGGGCGGCGGCGGCGGCGGCACCCGCGAAGCCCCTGCGCGGGAAGCCCACCCCGCCCCCGCGCTCCACGCCACCCACTGGCGCCCTCCATCGCATACAAACATCTTATTTATTCATTTACTTATTTATCTAGTGGTTGGTTGGTTATTGATTCCGGGCGCGTCAACAAGGTCATTAAACCCGTAAGTGTAGTGCATGTTTTTCCTCCGGAAGCGGCGGTGGTGACCCCCCACTGGATGCCGAGATTCGGCGCCGACCTACCGTCGGCTAGCGGGGTTTCCCACAACCAGATATCTCCCACCAGCAGAGTACTGCCCCACGCGGAACAAGTACACAGTTTTAACATGTGCAGTGAACAGTAATACAAGAGTAAGGGAATAATGGAGCATCAATACACTCTTAGTGAGGGCTGGCTTGACATTAACATCACAGAAATTCTTTACCAGAGTGAAACCAATCATGATCAACTATAACATTGAAGTATAGTAATCATATTTCCGGAATTTCTTATTTTTCACGTTTTTCTGTAAGTATTCATAGCCCTTGGACATTAATACTTTATCGTTAATCAGCGTCATTGAACACAATTGTTCATAGCAGCTTTCACGTTAGTATGAAACTGCCTTTCTTGACATGTGACGTTCGACACATAGCATTTAATACAGAAATAGTATACCCCACAAAATGGTCCGATCCAGACGCCTCGACTTCAAATTGACAAAAATACGGAATGGTTCTTCATCGATGTAGACGAAAGCCCCCTGGAGCTACCAAGTATACAATCAAGAAACAAGTCTTTCAGATAATTTTACAGCCGTTTACCAAGGGAAACGCATTCAACCCAGCTTCCAGTTGACCTTCCACGACCCGACCTTGGATATTTTAATTCGGGCCACACTGGGCACCAACAAAGAAGGCCCTGGGCCCAGGACGCCCCGCGCCGCTGCATGAAAGAAGCCCAGCGCGTGACGTCACAGGGCCGGTGGCGGCCGCGTGGTCTGGCCGCCTCGCCGCCACCGCAAGGACACGCAGCTTGTTAACAGCCCGGCTCCGCCCGGACAAAACGCGGCCAGGCCTTAACGAGAGGAGCTTCCCACGCCCGGCACGGCGCGCCGGGATGCGAACACGGGACGGCGGCGATACCAAGCCGCATTCTTCGCTTGTCCGGCCGCTATCTCGCCCGGCGACGCGGCGGCCACGCCCTGGGCACCGGCGCGGAGGCGGAGCCAACACAAAGCCATGCCACCCTCGGCGACTGCACAACACGTTAATTAAACTCCAACACATTAACCAGTTACGGGTTGCACTGTTCGAAAGCGCAAACCAACATATAGTCGCCACATATCCTCGTTAATACTTTCCCGACCATTTCCGTTCCCAAATCTAAAAACATTCAAAATAACTTCAGTAATAATTTATAATTTACTTGCTTCATTTTTCAATGGTCATTCACGAACTTTCATTAGCAATTTTCTAGAAACGAATCCAAAAGTAGCCGTTGGGGTAGTCCCACCATCGTTTGCTCAGGTGTACGCGGGGAAAACCACGTGTTCTTCCGGAGGACAATGAACTTGCCACGGAACAAGGAACGCCTAGCTAGCTCGCTACCTGCTCTACGTCTCGGTCGAGAGGTTCTTTGAAAAGTTTCCAAGTAGCTTGGGATTTTCCTACAAAGATACTCTGATCATGCGGTGCCTCCCAGAAAACGCACAGACTCTTCTGAATGTACGGAAGGATGTGTCAGCAGAAAGGTAATAAAAGTTCAGATTCGAAGAAACTTCTCCATTCATCATCTCGTGGAGATTATAACACAAATATTTCTGGATGGCCGCAAAAATAACAAGTGTAGAGCTGGAGATCGTCAGAAAACCCAAGTCGCTTAGCGTTTTCAGGGTAACACGTGTTCGCAAAGCCAGGAGGTCCATTCCCCGCCCTTGTTTCCGCGTACCGTGTGCCGCCCCGCCCCGCCCCGCCCCGACGCCAGGCGCCCGCTGAGCCACGCGTTTCCAGCGAAGGTCCACCTCCGAGATGAGACATCGCTTGGAAACACAGCGCGAGCCAGACGCCGCCGTCACCCACGCGCGACCGCAGGCCGCAGCGGCGCCGCCTCCCGCGGCCTCTCCCCGCCACACGCCGCAGCGCACTGGGCCCAAAGGGACAGGAAGGCGCCAAAAAATATTAAAAATCGCGGGCCTCGCTAGCCCCTCGACTAAAGAAGCGAATAAGTGTTTAAAGACTTGTGGGTTTCAACCCCGCGCATAGTGTGTGTGTGTGTGTGTGTGTGTGTGTGTGTGTGTGTGTGTGTGTGTGTGTGTGTGTGTACTCAACTCCGGTTGTGACTACACGAGTATCGAAAAGGCAGACTAAAGGACAGATCATTTGTGTATGTTCACAAAAATTGTGAATTCAGAAAAAAGAATATTATTAAAAAAACACGCCATATAAAAAATACAAGGTAGAAGCAGGCAATAATTTGTAAACCCAGCATTGCGAACCATCACAAGTGGTTATCGAATTCCAAGAAACTACAATGTACATTATCTCTGTAAAAGGAGATGGGAAATTTTATCATAATTTTTATTATATTATTTATTATTATTATTATTATTATTATTATTATTATTATTATTATTATTATTATTATTATTATAGGTAATTTCGAGTTCCTCATTTAAATGTCGTTGGAGCGTTTGATTGTGACCGCAGCCAAGTGCACCTCTTCCCGGCTTTCGGTGTGTCTTGGGGCGGCCGCCGCCGGATGTTCCTGGGCGCGGGCGCGGGCGTCCCACGCGGCGCGCATCCGGCCGGACGCCGCCACCAGCGCGAGGCAGGCAGGCGCCTGCACTGCGCGCCCGAGGTCAAGGCGCCACCACCCACCGCCACCGCACCGCACCAGCAGTCAAAATAGTGCCTACGAGGGCGCGAATTGGAGTGCAAATAACAGGAAATTCAACTAAAACGCGCATGTTTTAAGTTAAACTTTTTTTCCAGACCTAAGGAAACTGACAAAGCGCCCTTCTGTAAGTAGGATACTTAAGGCAGTTGTATGATTAGCTTTAGCTATTATAAGTACTCCCCGCTTCTGCTCAAAAGCCAAGCAGGGCTGCGGCGCGCCCGCTGATTGTACTGCCCAAAAAGTAAATAAATTATCGCCTCGGCAAGGTTACTGATGGTTACCGTGACGCAGCAAATCCCGCACAGCCATGAATTCAATGACTCCGGCCGCGGAAGCCTACGACTCCACTGGTGGGGAGAATTGGGGGGGGGGGGGGGCAGGGATGCGACACTGCCAACAGAGCAACAGTTCTTAAGAACACGTATGTGTATGCTTTCGAACAGCGTTTTTTAAACGTCGTCAAAATTGCTGCTGGAAAGTTGTTTTTTGCTCAATGTTTTTACGCGATCGATATTTTATTTGGAATGGAAAAAGGATCGTCACAATAAAATTCTGTAATAATTCAACATTTCATAATGCGACAACGTTGGTTATAAAAGCAGTTTTAAAAACATGGTCATTTCTGGAGATTCCCATCCATTATCTCCCCCTTGTTTTCTTTCCGTGGGCGATGTCGCATCGTAACCCTACGGTCCAGTGTCTCCTCCTCGTGATTGAAGTCGCGCATCACGTCGGAAAAAGTTTTGGGAAATTACAAGTAACGAAGTATTGACAAACTTAAATGTCCAGGTTGATAAACAAAAGTCTGAATGTCGTCTTCTCCTTCAGGTACATAGGCACTGCCCGTTACGCCTCCGTTTCCATCTGTCACCCCCATCTTTTCTTCGGACGGTCAAGATTTCATCATTGTATGCGGTATTTCAGAATTCTTTTCGGCAGGCATTCTTTCAATGTGCTGCGCCTAGGAATTTCGGTAGTAATTAATTTTCTCTTGAAGTTTACATACACTAAGTCTGAATGTGAGCCTTATTAATATCGTTTTCTCATCTTTGTTTTCGCAGTGCGAGTACTGGATTGCTGTCGTACATGCAGGGATTGTTTCAGGGCCTAAGCACAAGCACCAATGACAATAGGGAAAAAAGATTCTTATCTACAACTGGTTAATGGTTAGCTAATAACACATAACACAAGCAATATGGCAATTTTGTGCAATATTATATGCCTCTCTTGCTCACCTTTATCATTTGGTATGAATTGACATGTTTTCTGATGATTTTATGGACTGTCCTACAAGCACTACTTCAGAGATGAGTACTGGTTAAATGTTAACCTTATCTGCTCGTTAAACATTTTAACCGTATCATTGTATGCAGCAAATAACGGCATGTTCCGTCCACGTCACACACTGATGAAGCATGCGAGCCTGGGGCACTAGGATCAGCGATTACTCATCATTGTCAATGCCGTTCTGCTTTTCAAATGGCGCAATCGAACCGGTGAGTTGCCTCCACGGAAACGCGACACTAACTGCAACTTCCCTCTGTAGAAGTAATACAGCGGCCGTGACACTCCTAGATTTTGCATCGCTACCAAGTTTCTAACAATTCCACCTCGCCCATCAATCTTTTCTAGCACCCCTCTCCAATCCCTTTGACTAACTTTCGTGGCCACGTCATTACCAATTGCCTCCGGCAGCGCCCTCCCCCTCCTCCTCCTACACACACACACACACACACACACACACACACACACACACACACACACACACGAATGCAAGCAAGGCCTCTCTGCCAGGCACGGTCGCCTGGGCGATCTATAATCAATGAACTAAACAGACGACAGGAACCGGGGGCGTCTGACGTGAAACTAATGTCTACTTTTTGCCTCAACCTTCCATTTCCTTTAGAACTTGAAATGTCAACAGGGGAAATGCACCTTGGGGTCTTATCACGTAAAAGGCCTCAATGAACAGCAATTTCATTGAACATTTGGGTACATGGCTTCCTAGAAAACAGCCACATAGCACATAATGGAAACTAGGTGAATCTAGCACTTCACTTCGCTATTTATACCATCATTTTGTAGACACTGATTAATTGACTTCGGGCTTCCGCAGATCGATGCCAATTTCAGTACCTGCGGTGCCAATGTCAAACTGAAACATTTTGTTTATGTATGACTTCGCAATATTAGAATAATAGTTGGAGAGAAACGTAAGCAATTGTAAATCGTTACATTATGCAATATTATGCATATAAAGAAACCATACGAATAATTAAAATCTCGGTGTTTGAAATTCATTATGAAAAATAATCAGCAAATCTCAATTTAGAAACGATATACAAATGTAAATGTTCAAATATTTTAAGTACATATTGATGTATTACAGGAAAAATAAGATATTAAAAGTAATAACATTGGAGACACACCTACGTACGAATGTTTTTTAGCAAAAGATGAAGCTTTCATTGTCACGTGATTTCGCAAAGGCCTACAGAAGAGCTACGAAATTAATGGTTAAACCAACAACCAATTTTAGCACTTCCACTAGCCAATGAATTAGTACTTTTCCAGGAAACTAATGTAACGTAGGAGGCACGACCGAGGACTATTGACTAGAGAACACCTCATCTCCAGCCGGCGGGATTTAAAATTCGCCAACAGCAATCGTTACGAGACATTACACAGCTGGTGTCATTTGAGCTCCATTTACGCCGGGTGTCAATTGATGGGAACTCCACGCCGCTACCAACACTCACTCGGGGCAGGGGAGCGGCGAATAAAAGCACACCCGAAGTCCCAATACAGCGGAATGTGGCTTTTTGGAATAAGAATGGAACAATATTTTGGCATTTTTGATTCATAGAGTTTTGACTCGGCAAATTATAAATATATTGAGTTTACGTCGATAAAAGAAAGAAACTTAATGGAAGGAATTACAGTTTGTTACGTTCTAATAATAAAAAAAATTAATGGGGGGCGAAAATAAGTTCGCAAAACGAAACAACCGGGGGACCCATCCTTCCGCTTCGCATGCGGCTTCATAAAGCGCGCGTCACTCGGCGCGAATGGTGGGCGGGCGCCTCGCCTCGCCGCGTCGCCACCAGAGCGCGCAGCCGGGCGGCGTCGCTCGCGCACCTCCGCAGCGCGGCGTCGCGGCGCAGCGCGGCGCGGCGCGTCGCGTCGCGGCGCCCGGGCCGACGCAGTGCGCGCGCCGCGTCTGCCGCAGTGGCGCCGTGGCCGCCAGCGCAGCGCCTCCACTCCCACTCCCCGCCCCGCCCCGCCGGCCACGCCCACCTCCCGGGCGAGGCGACGGCGCACTGCGTCGCCCCAGCGATAACGCGCCCCCGCCGCCGCCGCCGCTCCCACTGCAGGCGTCGCGACCTCCGCGCGCCCGCCACGCGGCGGCGGCGGCGGCGTCGCGTCCCTCTGCGCGGGGACGAGGCGACGAGGGGACGGGACGGGACGGGCGGAGGAATGCCACTGCTGCACTCGGCGTCGCTGCGCTCGCAGGAGACACGAGCATCCTGCTGCCGCTCAACGCATCCTCTCTCAACGATTAAAAATACACAATATGTGTAAACAGAAAGAAAAGATTTGAATGAAAAATCCAAGTTCATTAGAAAATAATCACAAGCCACTGTCAGAAATTACATTAAATTTATTCATGTAGTCTTACATGAAT
Source organism: Teleogryllus occipitalis (assembly GCA_011170035.1). Classification (NCBI taxonomy): domain Eukaryota; kingdom Metazoa; phylum Arthropoda; class Insecta; order Orthoptera; family Gryllidae; genus Teleogryllus; species Teleogryllus occipitalis. The sequence goes on from BLKR01000410.1 coordinate 269,152, forward strand.
TTTAATGTACATCGTACATTAAATGGACGTGAATGTACCTCTACATTAAATTTAACGCTTAAATCAAAAGTGTCGATTAAATGTACGACTTAACTTTTGTACATTAAATTTAATTTACGTACATGAAAATTACTTTCATGTACTTTTACATTAAAAGTAATGCAGAAATTTCTGACAGTGCAGGTTAAGATTTCTTACGCATTATTTTTCTCAACAAACTTGGGTTTTGGATGCCAAATATAATTTCCCCCCGTCTAGAAACGTCCACTTCGGCTTGCGGACCATTTTAAATCCACGCAGTTAAGGTAACGTAATGCTTTTAATCCGGGTTATATTACGAGTTTCCGGGTCTCTCCTGGAAATCAATACAGGACCTGCTAGTCTTACGAATTTCTCCACCACACAGCTATGTGTACAATGCACACAAGTGAAGAATAATATGGTAGTATCTTATAATAAAGTACGAAGAACATTGTTACAATGCAACCTGGAGAATTTGGGCATTCTGGAGGTTTTCGCTAACAAGAAAGTAGATAGAAAAAGGAACACTGCATTTCTTTCTAGAAAAGAGCGTCGAGGCGGCCACACCAGCGAGCACCGAAAGACTACAAAAATCATGCAGCTCGCCTCCACAACTTGGGATTGGACAAGACGACACACGCCCCCGTTAATCGCCGAACGTCACATACGTAGCACCACCTTCACGGTGACGCTTCCTAGACACTGTCTTAGAAATCTGCGACCACCCCCTCACGAACCCGCGCAGCAGACTTATAGAACGAAGGGAATTTAAGCAAATATCTGCCTCCTTTCTCCACCGCACAGACAGCAAGAGCGAGAGCAAGAGAACGAGCGAGAGCGAGAGTTGCCGCGCTCACCTGCGATGCGTCAGCTTGGCCGCGCGCCTGCCGCCCTGCGCACGCGCAAACACACCGCTCATCACGCCCCCAGGGTCCTCGCCCGCGAAGGGCGTGGCCGCTCGCCCCTCCCACCCTCCCTCTCAGGCGAAGCACTCGCCCAGTCCACACATCCGGGGAGTACCGCAGGGGTCTTTAAAATGGATTTACTTTATTTATTCATTCATTCATTTATTACCGCCTGTTCGGCAGAACCGACTTTCAGGGGCATGAACATATTACATATAAATAGTTTCTCACACGCACTCACGCTAATTGTCCTGATTGTTACAGGGTTTTTTCTTCTTCAGAGGATAATTTTAAAATTTAGTTTAATCTCAGTAAATTTCATAAGATAAAATTCTCTGAGGAGAGTGAAGGGGTTGCTTGCTAAACTTCCTTTCTGACGTTTAACCAGCTACACGCGGTTACCCAACCAGGGGCTTCATTACGACGTCATTTTTGTTACTGAATCTCCCGATTGGATAACCGCTTCCCAGCTAATCAAACGTCAGAAGTCACTCAAATTAAATCTGAGATATTTTCCGGGTGCCTAACTTTCAGTGCTTGCCCTACCCCCAGCATGCCAACACCTTTGGACCCATAGAAAGAAGTAAATAGCTGGATATGTTGGCTACACGGGATTGGGTGAGCAGTCGCTCACTACTCGCCTAATTTCGAATGTGTGGAGCCGCTTTATCGCTATCCTCCCTCCAACTTCTGATGTAAGACGTACAGAAATCACGTACTACGATGAAAGCAACAAGAGTACATACACGTGCCCTCTCACAGAGAATTTAAATGGCCGCGATATATTGACCATGCAAAGGTAGCATAATCATTCATCTTAATTGAAAGTTGGAATGACTGGTTTGACGCATCAATAACTCTTTGGGAATGAGACAACTCACTGAAAAATTCGAAACCCTCATTATCCTACATTTTACACAAACCAAAAAGTCCTTAATACAATACATAAAATGATACAATGACAGGTTTCACTTCAGTTTTAACCGAGTGGTGCAATAAACCTAATAATGATACACAAAAGTCACCTAAAGACCTTTGAAGTATCTCTAAAACTTGTGTTCCGATGTTTTTATTGCCCACTGACAAATCTATCATTGATTTTTCTATTTTATTTACACCCATTTACATTTCCAAATGTAAGAATTTCTCCTGTAGTTTTCGGGAATTATTTTCCTGCCTCTCCTCCTTCAGATTCAAGGGGCGTTTTCACCTTATTGTCGTTTATACAATACAGAATAACCTCAAATATTATCAATTTCATGAGAGCTGAAAAACTTAAGTTTTCAATTATTTGTGTCGTTGCTTTGAGACCGACAGGGCATCCAATATTGCAACTCACATTCTTGAACCATGTGGAACGTCTCGCGTTATCAGAATGGGATTCCCAATGGATAATTGAGATTCGTGGTATTCAAATAAGCCTTGACATTTCCAAACCCAATTTGCGGAGAAAATTACCGAACCTAATAGAAAACCGGCTTTCATATTGCCAATAACGAAGAAATTACGAATGCAGAAAGTTGTTATCTGCAAATATATTTTTTAACCAAGGATTGTTTCGAAGATTTTACCGAAGGCATTAGGCGAAACATCTTTTTAAGTTTACATTGAATTCAACGAGCAGGCTCCAGTCGACAGAACATAAAACATCCGCGACACACAAAAAGGCGATCTTGGCGCCGCATGCGTTATGGAATATTCTCTAACTGCCAGCTCTTTGGCTCAACGAGCGCCGCTTGTTTTTACAAGAGAAGCGCGCGCCGCACTCCGCCTTGCCAAGAAGGGCTGCGGGCGGGGGGAGGGGGCGGGGTTGCACCCCTGCGGGACACGCCCCCCGTACGCGGCGGCAGCGACCGCGGCGCAGTGCCGGAGCTGGACGATTTTTAACCCGGGGTAATGCTGCCCCCCACTCCCGTGAAAAAATGTGAAAGTTGAGTCGAGAAACGAAGAATTGTTTTATTTCAACAAATAACAAAAATACAATCAGCTAGAAAAAGTTTTTGGAAATATATTTTCAATAAGTGTTAAGTAAAAGTATTTAGTGATTAAATAATACAATTTCCACGGTCATCTACAAACGTGTTATGTATTGTGTTTAGCTAGTGTTCAATAAAATCACTTGTTGACACATGAAATAATAATAATAATAATAATAATAATAATAATAAATAATAATAATAATAATAATAATAATAAATAAGAAGATTTTTTAGTGCAACCTATTTTAATGTTAGTGTCATTTGATTCTTTTCATAGAGTTCTACATAAGTAAGGACTATAATTAAAACGTTGTAAATTTTATTTAACATCAGACTTCTGTTCCGCGACTTATAATAATATGTTAACGATTTTCTCGGGTTGTAACTTCCTTTTCAATTTTTAACTATTTTTATCTCTTCAGTCCCATCATCAGGCCCCTGAGCTGCGGGGCCCCGGGCGATCGCCCAGTCTGCGTATAGCTAGGCACCGCCACGGCGACGGTGACGGTGCTGGAGACCGCAGTGGCGGCGGTGACGGTGGCGAGTGCACAGTCCAGCTCTGACCGCAAGCAACCCCCTCCCTGCCTTCGCTTCGGTGCAACAGCGACGGAGAAATCCGTTTCGCACGCCTACAGATAACAGGCGATAACGCTTAACTACTGTCGCCGCCGCAAAACCGGTAGCTCAGATTGACCGATTTCCTCGTTTTCGTGGACACAAGAAGCGAAAAGGTATAAACGTAGTGCCTGTACGAGTTGCCTGGGGATCTGAAGCCGCCATTTGCAATGATTTGAGCCTAATCAATTGAAGCTGATAAGATCGGTTGCCCATTTCCTCTTCACGTTAGTATCGTCATTAAATAAAACCTCAGACCCCATTCTCTATACGGGCGTAACGAAGAGGCAATTTATCTTTTTGAATTTCCCTTGGAGCACAAGTTTAAACTTTGGACATCATTCAGGTATTCCTCTCTCTCTCAGCCAGGGACACTCAGTGCCATCGTCAAATACACCCAAGCAGACGCAAAACACTACTCCTGAAATCCACGAAGCAAGTAAGGCCGTCCTACTTCTCCACCGTTCTGAATAAATGGCCTACGTTACCTGTGTCGGATGGGGATTATACCTGGTACAGACAAGAACCCCGAAATACGTCAACAAAATTCTCAACCATATCCACCAGGAAGCCAAGACATGGGTGCGAGAACATTCAGTAGATTAACAAAGGCCGCCGTTAATACTAATCTAAAAAAGACCACGCTCATACACCCAGTGTTGGTTTAAAATTATGATAACCGCCTTCTTTGGGTAACGGTAATCTACCGGCCGGAATCCCACTTTCTGTCAGTGGCGCCTTCCACACGACGCCTCGCCAGGGAGCACGTGGCGCGGCCAGCGTCCGGGCCGGGCCGGGCGTCGCGGCGCCCGAGAACGAGGGCGGCCTTCGGCGGCGCTGGCAGCCCCGCGCGACGCGTCGCACGGCGGCCGACCCCGCGCGCGCGCATATTTTTAGCCGCGCGGGCGGGCGGGCGCCACACGGGAGCGCAGGGACACGGCCGTGCGTTTCTAAGCAGACGTCCCTTCTCTCTATCTCTCCTCACGCAGGCTGCACCGCGGCCTTTCTTGGGGGGGGGGGAGGATCCGCCCTTGTTCGCGATTCGTTTTACCTGACCCGCTTCGCGGATTCGCGACACCTGCACAAAGGAGGGACGGAAACGGCCCGGCGAAGGCCCTTGCTCACCGAAGGCCTGTGCGCTCAGGTTGAGGGCTGCGTACAATGAATGCGGCGCCCGCTGTACTCTGCTACTCTGTTGCCAATGGAAGGAATGTTTTTGACGACCTTGTATACACGCTCCTCTAGATACCTGGAGTATATTAAAAGCTATTGTGCGTGGGGATAAAATTACGAACGCACATAAATATTCCGTGTCAAAGAGTTTCCGGCGCCAATTCCTTCTTACATATTTCAAAATTGAGTGATCGAAGAAAGAAAGAAAAAACCTAACAGGGAGCTGAACTTCCGGTTACCAGACAAAAATTCTGGCGATTCAGCGCATGAATTACGAAGGTCTCTTGAATTTTACAAGGGCCAACACATGCTTCACCGAAGTACGCAATAAAGTGATGAAATTTCCGGACTGTTTCAACGACAATTTAAAAATTGTTCTAGGCGTATAATGCAGAAGCAGGTAAAGAACCCAAAGAACTGTAACACCATGCCAAAAGGCGGCTCCACACATTCGTTATTCGGCGAACAGCGAGCACCCGCTCGCCGAATCCCGAGTAGTGTGGATGATTTACTTGCTATTTACCGAGTGACGAACATTCGGGGTTCGCCCTACCCACCGCGTGCGTCCAGGACACAAAAAAGGGAGCGAACATTCGCCGAACACGTCAGCTGCTCGGGATTGGGCGACCACAAGCTCGCTGCTCGGCGAATGCCGAATGTGTGGAGTCGTCTTTGAACGAAGACTGTAGCAAGAATTAAAACCGCGATGAGATTTCATCCCTCAAGCGCAGCAGTTATGACTTGCCTGTTATTTTTGCACCTCTGCTTGTGCTAGGAACAAAGCGATGCTTCCCAGCGGTGCGTCGGTGCAGGCGGAGGGGACAATGCTACCTCCGCAGCAGGTCTCGCAGGGGCAACGAGGGCGCGCCCTCGTAAAAACAGCCGTCTGCATTTAGCTCCCTAATTAGTGTCACGTGCCGCAACCGCGGAAACTCCGCGCCACTGACCAAGGCACGTGCGGGATGATTATGTTCTATACACTAACAGTACACACGAAGATATACACCAGCAAGCTCTTTGATACGCGAGTGGTTTAAAATAAACGGCTTGGGAGAGAAAAGAATGCACGTTGGCACTGGACTTCTGGCATTGGTGAAGCTAAGAATTGATACAAAAAAGTTTAATCCCATTCCTAGCGAACGATCCGCACTGTAATTTGCATCGAAGTGAACCTCACCACGTGCCACACGTTCGTTTTATCGATGCCATGCAAAGCCTATGAACGGTGCAGGATTTTCGAAACTCCTTTTCAAGGAGATCAAAGATATCACACTGAAGTTTTAATTAAGAACGTGCCAGTCACATTTTATATGTCTACATTCCAGTAAGTTACAAGATTCTCATAACATAGTGGTCTCATTTCGAACAAGAATTCTGCAGCTCCCTGTGACGGAGACTTCTCAAACGCGTATTCAAAAGTATCATTGATTTATTCGGCTTCTGGAGAGACAGATGGGGCTGGCCTAATAGCTAGTGCGTACGCTTTTCATATTTTGAGCCTAGGTTCGATCCCAGTAGAATTAGTGCTCGACAAAACGGCCTCTCGGCAGGTTTTCTTGGGACTCCCGAATTTTCTCTGCGCCTCAATCATCATTCTAGATCATAATTAATTCACCTCCTAAGAATTATCGCTATTATGTACGCATTGCATCTCTCGAGCACCTCCATGACCTCAGCGACAGAATAAATACATCCCAATAAATAAATAAATAAATAAATAAATAAATATTCAGCTTCTAAAAGCGGTCCCATTCCGATCGAAGGCTTGGAATCGGCCAGAAAACACGGCGACGCGCCTGGGGAACAAAGCACGCGCGAAGCGAGGCGCGACCAAATAAGCGCATGGGCATGCGCGCGCCGGCCTCGAACCCAAGGCGGCGGGCCGCCTGCGGGGGCGTCGACTCGGCCGAGCGCCGGCGACAGCCGCAGCCGCCCCAGCGCCGGCCGAGGCGCGGCAGGAAGCGCCTGTATTTTTAAACACAATCCCCGCGGCGCGGCGGCGCGGGCGCAATATATAGCCCGGCCCGTGAGCGCCGCCGCGGTCCCCGAAGTCCCGTCTCTTGTTCTATTGCGTCGCAAAACTGTTCACAACCACGCTCCAGGCGACGACCTACGTGTATTTGTCCTCTCGAATTATATTGTAGAATAATTTTATCTGCCCATGTTCTCTGGACATGATGCAGCAATGAATCACTATGCGCTAATTCCATTCTCAATGACGAATGTAATGAACTTCGTCTACTTTCATCAAGCAAAGCTCAACGAAAACATTTCACTGACTGGAGTGCTAGGAAGACATGTGTCACGTCTACAAGGCCACCTCTCTCACTAATGGGGTGGGGATGGGGGACTCCTCCCTAACGCCCCTTCACGACTACTGAGAAAATGGCAGGGCGACAAGTCAACGAACGGGCTGCCGAACCGTTATATTCCGCATTGGCACCCCCCAAGCGCCCAAGGTCAAACCCGCCAGCCCTCCAAACTCACAAACCCAGACTCCGCGAGCCAAGGCAACGCGCCCGCCTGGCTGAACGCAACCCGCCGAGCAAAGGCCGCCGCGCCCGGCGCGTCCCGCCCGGCCGCTCCAAGGCCGCGAGTAATGGCGACGAAGCATCGGCGATTGCGGCGTATCGAAGCGATAGCGGGTATCGGCCGCCCGCGCCATCTCCGCTGCAGCGCGGCGGCGGCTGCCGCGCGACTCCGCGCCGTCTGGCGCCGCGTCTCCTCCGCCCGCGCCCACCACGTGGTGCGCACGCCCCCCGGCGCTGCCGACGCCGCGCCAAGGCGACGGAGCGCGAGGCGCGAGCGGCGCCAAAGCGGAGGCGGCCACGGGGCACGTCAGACGCGCTCGAGGCCCAGCGCCCTCCTTCGCGAGGGCACTCGAACCCGCTCGCACTACCAGCGCGGAACGACCGTCCACTGGCCGCTCCGGTTATAGCGAACTTCTGGGGACAAACCTGTTTGATTCGCTATATCCGATCATGCCAAAATGAAATGAAATTTCTTCATAATAAATGATTTTATTAATAAACACCAAAATTTATTAACAGCACGAACTGAAAATTCCAATATCTTTATTTGTACGTAAAAAAACTTATTATTTTGAACGGTTTGCTTTGTTAAATCCTTAAACAGAGTTCGTGCTCTCTCCATTCTTGTTTCTGCATTGTCTTCTGTGTTGAAGTATCGTAATGCAGTCTTGTCACTTTTCAATGCCTCTTGCACTGTTCAAACACCATCCCACTCTCCGAAGGCCCTTTCAATCGCCACATAACATACGAGGTCCAATTACTTTCCAGGACTTATTTCTTAGGTTCACTATAGCCGAGGTTCAGTTTCACTATAACCCAATTTTCTTATGTTTATTTGTAATGTAAGTGAAACAGAATCAGTGACTAAAGTTCACTATAACCGGAGTGGACTGTACTTAGGAATTTCACCGCGCGGAGTTGTTACGGATTTCCACGTATTTTGACACGAAAATTCAAAAAATCATTTAGAACTATACTTCGTTATATTGGTTGATTATGTACTTTTCGATCGCGCAGCACCCTAAGAATATCCGCGTTCGAAACTCAAAATAGTGGCTGTAACAAATGCCTCGAAAGTGCCCCCCCCCCCCAACCTTGGGGAAAGTAAGCCTGGCGTACGTAATTCGTATTAATGCTTTTATCTCGCGAAAATTCGCAATTCGTATCGCGACAAGTACGAAGTATTGATGCACTTCCCGTAAGTGCGCTTTTCGCCTTTGACGACTTAATTACACACGCGCTTCAACTTTTCCATTTAATGGTTGATTCAAGTGAGCTAGTGTCTTTAAACCTAATGCTTTTTCTGAAACGTTAAATCCGACATATTTAACCGGGTATATTATTTAGCATCGCGCGAATTCGCAGTTCGTATGCTGACGAATGCGATGCGTCTTGATGCACTTCTCGCACGAGCAACTCTCGCCACTGACAATCATCTGCCCTCGTACTCTACCCAGGTAGTGATTGCAGTACGTTGCGTTTGTAACAAGTGCCTCGAAACCGAACTTTGTGAATTCGAAGTCCGGCATACGTAACTCGCTGAATTGTTCTAGCATCGTGCAAATTCGCAGTTCGTATGCTGACGAATGCGATGCGTCTTGATGCACTTCTCACACGAGTAACTCTCGCCACTGACAATCATCTGCCCTCGTACTCTACCCAGGTAGTGATTGCAGTACGTTGCGTTTGTAACAAGTGCCTCGAAACCGAACTTTGTGAATTCGAAGTCTGGCATACGTAACTCGCTGAATTGTTCTAGCATCGTGCAAATTCGCAATTCGTATGCTGACGAATGCGATGCGTCTTGATGCACTTCTCACACGAGTAACTCTCGCCACTGACAATCATCTGCCCTCGTACTCTACCCAGGTAGTGATTGCAGTACGTTGCGTTTGTAACAAGTGCCTCGAAACCGAACTTTGTGAATTCGAAGTCTGGCATACGTAACTCGCTGAATTGTTCTAGCATCGTGCAAATTCGCAATTCGTATGCTGACGAATGCAATGCGTCTTGATGCACTTTCAGCGAGAATCGTCGTCATTTGTATAATAAAATTTTCACATGGTCAAAAATAAACGTTAAAGTCATCTAATCCATATTAGCCATTGTATTACCACATCAGCAAGACGTATTAAGAAACAAAGCCCATGTGGCAAGTTCCACGAAACAGAAGCACTGAAATTGCAGCACTAATAAACATTACAATTTGCTTTAGCAAAATAAATATGCAGTCCGTAATCACACGAAGATGAGAGGGTATTATCCACATCATTCGCATTCTCTTCATTTATCCAGAAATATATACACCCGCGTTTGTTTATTACGTAAGTGACCACTTACACAGCCTACTACCACTTTTACGGACATTCCAGCACATTAAATTTGCTACTTCGTTTATACACGCTCCGGTTGCCCGAATTTTCACGAGTGTACATACTGCAACTCTAAACAGTTTCTGCCATAAATTAGCATGTACTAGCTTAATTCCATTCTTCCTTCATTTTCTTCAGGCCACAACACAACGCACATTTCAAATATTTAATTAAAATATTTGTCGCTTAAAGAATGGTATCTCTTCAACTCGCCTGGGATCATCACACCCTTGTATGAAAGCCACCCCCTCCTTAAAAATACTTGCTCTAAAACAACTCGCTAACACAAAAGTTCGGCGAACGTAATTTCGCATTTGCATCATACAAATTTCGCCGACCGCTTAAAAAGCGGAGCGGGCGCGCTCCAGAATGCATTTGACAACAAAGAGCAGAGATGTTGCCAGTACCTTTTCCAGGGTCTGGTGCTCAAAGAGACTGCGAAGAGTGAGTCACATTCAAATAAAGAGCGCCACCTTTGGCTTTGTTCCAGGAAGTAACACGAAGAATATTGCACACGTGTGCGTATGTGAGAGAAGGGAGGCGGAAAGAGAGCACCCCCTTCTACCTCTGATATTTGCCAGGAGCGTACGACTCTCTGCAACAGGACGAGTTTCTTTTAGTGCCCCCTCCACACACGACATTTCTACCTGTTCTCAAAATAACTTCTACACCACAACAAATGGCTCCAGTATACTAATTTCGTTCTCCACAAAGCCCGCCAACTCACAAACTATTGTGTTTCGTTATCTTTAACGCTCCCTACCGACTCTTTTGTTTACCCTCCAACCAGTTTACACACCGCCGAAATACTTCCACTATCTTTTTTGTGCTCTGGTGTCGCGAACAGCTCCCCCAACATCTAGACGCGCGCCCAGGACGAAAGCCATCTCGACTTTCTAGAAACCTCGCATTATGAAACCTTGAACTTCAAATGGAGTCGTTACTCATTTAATTAACGTAACACCATGTGTTGGACACCTTCAATAAACGGAACGTTTCTTTTCGAAGCCAAACACTGCTCGGCCTCTCAGATGCTACGGACGAAGAACACCCGCGTTCAACTCCCCACGAACCACTCGCGACTGAAGAGCTTGCAGCACCTGCTTCGTAAACGAACCTTATCATTCAAACTTGTCCCACATTCTTTACTATTTGTCACTCGGCAACGTGGCAAGAGCGTTATGTCCTCCACACATACGTAACAACTCATTTTTATTTACTTATTTACAAATGATGCCGTTTACCTCGACCTACAGAAATTACTAACAATGTGGACTGATTATGAGCGGCTAAATTCGAGAACCCGTTTATTTGATTAAGTAACCTAAGTAAAACATTGCCCATTTTAGTTTCTTTCTATAATTTTAATAATTTTGTCTTGGTAAGCTTTGAACGAAGTATTTCGACCCTTTCCAGTTGCAAGTAGCCCCTTCCGATCAACGTGCTGGCGCAAAGGAACTCTCCGTTTCGACTGGGCGGACCATTGAGTTCATCGGCTGGGCGACTTGGGCGGGAAAAAGGGGGTAAAACCGCCAGCTGACGGATGGCCAAAAACACGCACGGTCTGTTGACTTCCGCAGTCTCGACACCGCGTTCCCACTTTCGCAAGGCACAGCATATCAACAGGTTACTAGGTAAATCCGACAGCCTGGAATAATCCAACAGTTATTTAACGAAGCTTGTTAAAGCTTCTTGTGGTTTGGGGGGAATGCTGCAATTCACTTCGAACCGTTCTCGTTCAGTGCTTAGATGCCCGAACAATATAACACCCAACTTCCTATCGGTGTAACAGTCCCACCAATGTTGCATATAAGATAAAAATGTTTAAAAACTGCCAACTTTTTATCCTTTCACTCATTTAGTGAATGCTCGCTGAAGAGCTTACTTTCGTATTTCGGTGATCAAGTTGCATTTCGATCTATGAGCAAGAATCGCATCCAGTTCAGTGCATTGTTTTCGCTTGTATGCTGATATGATTCCCTCCCTTTCTAGTTTTTCTAGGCCCACAGACAGCCCACTGCAAACTTACGCTTAAATTAAATGAGCACATGGGCATAATCTGCAGTTACGTTGCCAGCAATTAGCGAAGCAATACCTGTCCAAGCAGTCCCTTCTTAGAGTAATCTCTGTATATCTCGAGCGAACCTACGATGGTTGGTTCGTTGTTGGTGGTTCCGGGTACGTAAACTACAGACGTCATTAGTCCCGGAAGTGTAGTGTACGTTTTTATTGGGAAGTGACGATCTTCCCCCGCTGGATGACGAGATCCGGCGCCGACCTACCGTCGACTAGCGGGGTTTCCCCCTAACCACGACTCTCCCACCAGCGGGGCACCGCCCCAGCCGGGACAAGCTCTAAGCTCCCGACCGGTCTCCCGGCATGAGGGGGTATTATAGTGCATAGGACACAGAAGAAGGAAAGATCGCGCGCGGTCCATGTCCCGTTTGTTAGAGTACTGTCCCGGCTTTGGTCTGGTGTTGATCGGAAAAAACACGGGAAACTACCGATCAGAGCAGCCGGTTTCCAGAATTCTCCTCCAGGAAGCAACTGAATTCGAGTTAGCAGAGAAGGTAGTGTCGAAAATCTTACCACAGTGACATTAGTTGATGCACTGAGCCACATCCCCCGGTACGAACCCTACGAACGGCCGGATAGTCCACATTACTCTCTTAATCGCTCCACTGGCGGGCGCGCCACCACGCTCGCATCGCGTCTTGTCGCGTCGCATCGCGCCGCGGGCCGGCCGAGGCAAGGCGAAGCGAGGCGATCGCGTGCGCTTGTGTGCCGCCTCTTCGCCCCGAGGTTTAAAAGTAGCTCACGAGGGTCGGGGACCGCACCGCCTCGCCCCCCCCCCGCCTGCATGGGGACGTGAGGTGCAAGCAACGCCTCGACGCAACACTTGCAAACGGCTCACTGCTCACTCGAGAACCACGAAACGCTCGCGGAAGGAAGGTCTACGACAGGCAATGATTCACGGAAAACTGTCTCCCAGGTTTTTTGCGAGATTAACATCTCCGTACCATTCATTCATCACGGAGCTGTCATGTCGACTAACTTCTCCAGGTTTTCCGGAGAGGAAAAAACATCAAGAAAATTAAATCTTTCAACAGCGGCGTTTCTGTTGTTACGAATCGCGTCATCTATTCTGCAACTGCTCGTACAGAATGATAGTTTCGGTTGCTTCGTGCGACAACGGTAGACGCAGGTAGAAGTGAAAGCTTTTCCGTGTCCGAAGACCGCGATCAGGGAGATAGGCCCAGCGACTTATCTAATCGAGCGCCGCAGCTCAGGGCGGAGGCGACGCGCGGGACAAACTGCAAATGCGCGGACAACAGCGTTTCACGTCACTTCGCGCCAAGCGCCCAGCAGCCGCCTCCGCCCCGCTCACGCCTGCGAATGGGAACATTGCTCTTCTTCAATTCCTAACACTGCACAGATATTGAAATTTCGACAGCTTTTTAATGACACAAGTTTTAGATAACATTGCAGTCCTGGAGACTTTCCCTCAGAATGTCAAAAATTTTAAAATTAGACTAAGTAAATATGGTTAATAGATTATTTTTGTAAAATTGTATTTGGTAACATGTAAATATTTTAATGTTGTTTGATGTTTGTTTTGGGTATTTTTAATAATTCCTTAGAAAACTCTACCACCGGAAGTATTCTATGTAATCCTAAGTAGCTAAATAAATATTCTATTCTATTCTACATCCTTTCCAAACACAAGTGCAACAATTAACTCTTGGAAGAATATTTAATTTCGGTGCCCAATGAGGGTTGGAACCCAACAGCTTTCAATGTGAAGACCACAACATTGGCAGATCTACAAAAAATGGAGATGGCAGTTCATTTACAATTTTTTTCCTGAACGCTGACACGCATGCATGATAGTGTCTCAGTCCCGTGACTAAAAAAAAGAGAGACGCTCAAACCACCTTCATATCATTTAGTGACCGAATCTTTTAACTTGTTCCGTAAATGGAGAAAAGAAAGAAAGAGGGCTGATTTTAGCCTAAATGAAATATCTATAAAATAAAATGTTTCGGTTTATTTTTTTTTCTCTCTTCGCGTGTCCTCCATTTTACTTTAGCATTGTTTGGTCCTACACCATATTTAGATTTTTCCACACAAAACTTGCCCTCCCTAGGAGAGCGCGAGTGGATCGGCCGAGCACCCGCGATCGAAGCCCCTCGCCCGCGGCGCTTCCTCCCTGGGCGGGGGCGGGGTCGGGGGCGGGGCTTCCTCCCAAGCGCTGCTCGTCTCCGCGCGCTAACGAGGCTCAGCCGCCCGCGCGGCGACAGCGCCAAGCGGAGCGGATATGAAGCAACGCGCCACCGATTGGAATACACCGCCTGTGCAGCCATTATGCTCAACCACCATGTATACACGACAGTCTCCACGCGGCATAAAGTGTGTGTGTGTGTGTGTGTGTGTGTGTGTGTTTGTGTGTGTGTACGTGTATATAATTGCATGTAAAGTCGCGGCATTTATAATCAGTCCCCTCGGGGTTACAATTTGCACAAAATTGCAATTTGCAAAAAGATCGAGAAACCTCCATTTCGAACTTACAATGTTGGTTAAAATAAGCACTTTAATGATAGTTTTTGGGTTAAAGCTATGATGTTTAAATGTTTAGCGTCCACACGACCTGAATACATCCACAACTGTCAGTCAGACGCACCTTTAAATATCCCCTCTTGGCACAGCAATCGCCAGCATCGCCCCCTATTCTCTTCGCACACTTCGTAACGACTCGTCACCCTTTCACGTTGACGTTCTTTAAGTACTCATCATGAGCACAATGACGTGAGGGACGTAAGTTGACGGAAGCTCGTATGTAATATTTCCGTCAACGATCCTCCCCTCTTGACGTGGCCGGGCGCCGCCGGGCATTTTCCGCACGGTCCCAGCGCCGCGCCGCCACGCTATAGATCATCCGGGCGTCCGAGGGCGTCATTTAACGCATTCCGGGGAACGCAGGAGACGCCTTATATTAAATCGCCCGCGCGTTTCGCAGCTGGCGGGCGGGACGAGGCGACACGACAAAACAAGGGTGGGCGGGGCACGACGGGACAAGGCGAGAACGGGCGAGGAAACGCTGGACAAGGCGAGAACGGGCGAGGAAACGCTGGACAAGGCGAGAACGGGCGAGGAAACGCTGGACAAGGCGAGAACGGGCGAGGAAACGATGGACAAGGCGAGAACGGGCGAGGAAACGCTGGACAAGGCGAGAACGGGCGAGGAAACGATGGACAAGGCGAGAACGGGCGAGGAAACGCTGGACAAGGCGAGAACGGGCGAGGAAACGATGGACAAGGCGAGAACGGGCGAGGAAACGATGGACAAGGCGAGAACGGGCGAGGAAAGGATGGACAAGGCGAGGAAAGACGGGACAAGGCGAGAAAAATCGAACGAAGAATCGACGATTTGACGACTCGATCGGGCAAGACGATGCTAGTGGGGACGGGACATGACAGTGCGCCTCGCAGGAGTGCGACGCGCGCGCAGGCGGCCAGCAGCGCAGCCTGCCGGCCGTGCGCTCAAGTGCAAGGCCAATAGCCGCGCGGGGCCCCGGAGCCGCCGCGAGACGATGACGCCACGCCGGCGGAGCGCAGCGCAGCGCAGCGGCCGGGACGGACGGACGGAGCAGGCGAGACATGCGGGGGAGCGCGCGGGGTTGACAGCGCTGCTCCCTCTGCCAACGCGTCGCTCCCACACATTTACGCGCCCAAAAGCGACAGTTCCGCTTCCGGCAGGAAACGATTCGTAATGCATTATGCTACAGCCGTGACAAATTTTATTTAGAAAAATGCAGACCGACTATCGTTTAATTGCTTCCGAGGAGCCTCAAGGAACCAACAAGTTGACTTTGACAGATATACGATCCCACGTAATCTTTCCCCTGGGTTAACCCTACTGTTTCTCGTGAGTCCGAACATTTATGATGAAGATGAATAGCCATCACGGGAGTTACGAACATAAGACGATGTGTGGCGCAATAGATTAAGGAATAGAATCCGAGCAGATATCGACAAATAAATGAACAGCAATGGACAAGTGAGAACGAATGACAAAAGTCGGAGTGAACTTTAGAAAAAAGAGTATTGTTAACTTGTAAACAAGCCTCTAAAGCGAATGCTTCTAGCTTTTATTTAACAACCCTACAATTTCTGCTAACCCAATAACTCCCACAAACCATTCGACAAGCTCTTCGTGCGTCCGCTCTCCCGCACCAATCGACCCACACCCGCGAACCAGACGACGCACGCGTCTTTCTCAGAGCAGCCTGCGCTCGGCCGGAAGGGCATTAAAAAGAAAAGGAGGCGGTCGTGGGCATGGCGCGCCGGCGGGGCTCGAAGGCGGACTGCGGCGCGGCGCGCTCCGTCGCGCACCGCCGGCGCCGGCGGAGGCTGCTGCGGCTCCGTCGGGCTGCCTTGGCGCGGCGACCCGGCGGCAGGTGGCGTTGACCGGCGCGGCGCGGCGCGGCGCGGCGCGGCGCGGCGCGGGGGCGGGGCGAGGAGCGGAGGGAGGGGAAGTTCGCGGCCGCCGCCGCCTTCCGAGGAGAGGCGCTGCGTCGGAAGTTCACGGGCGGCGCGCAGTGGGTCGAAAGACGCGCCAATAACCAACACGACGCATCGGGGCTCAATCATTGTTTTTTTTTTTTTTACGAACGAGGCGTTTAGGGGGATGGATGGACGAATGAATGAATGAATGAATGAATGAATGAATGAATGAAACGACAGAAAAACAAGACCGCACTTCAAAGTATTTGAAGAAATTGGTTTGCTCTCTGCGTTTTGTTTCTTTACGATGCCAAATAACCTAATTCAACTAAATAGTCTAATGAGTTCACTACATCACTGATTCAAATTTAATTGTAACAGTTCCACGATTTCTCAGAAAAATCTCAATTTCTGTAGTTTCGTAGAACGTCATATTATGTTGTCACTTAATTACGTAAATATATCAATTTTCGATTACGCTTTCCGTGTAGACGAAAGCTTTATCTGTTCTTCGATATCTCACGTTTCACACTCTACAAGACAAGGTTCTACGAAAATAGATTCTCGCTCACCGGTATATCATCTTATTATGCACTAAGATAAAGGCAATACTGCCGGCATATTTTAAAGCAACATTCATTCCGTTCATTTAAAAACAGTACCATGCATTCTATATTGATATTACAGTTAAAAGGAGTGTTTAAATTTAAGGAAATTATTTATTGTGAATTAGTCATGAAATCGGACGAGAAATATCACAAACCACCTGCACAATTGGCATGTACGGAAGGTAAAGGTGACAACTCGATCTTCCCGAGATCAATAACCACGACAATAAATCTGTATATAAATAAAATGGAATGTGCGTAGCACACACATGCAAAACTGCTCCACTGACGTCGCTGAAATTTTCACTCTTTGTTCTTATTAGTAATGGGTGTGTCTAGAGAGTGGTTCGATATAAACTTGACACGTGGGGGCGTTGCCTACGACTCAAGCGCCCCTGAACTCTACACAACCTGCCGCACAGTCAAGGATTAAGCGCGTCTTCATGCCATACAAGTATTCTGCCCCTGCGATTGTGAAATATCGGCCGGAATTATTATCTGAATCTCGGACAAGTCAATTAATTTCTCCAAGATAGTGTCATAAAGAAAGTATACCCAATTTTGAGGGAGAATGTTTTAACAAAAGGATACTTGACAACCATCTCCAACTCAGGACATAGAACAAACCCAAAACAGCGAGAAAGTCTCATCTATTAGCATTTTAGCACAGCGTAGCGTAAAACTGATTAACCATCACCTAACCAGTAGGGTGCGATGTGTAACGCACTGCAACAGCGAAGCATCCACAGTAAAGAATAAAAGCAGTTAATAGATAGAGAAAGAGAAGGGAAATGGGGGCTGCTTGTTGCGTGTGGCGCCCACTGCGCCGGCGGAGGCGCTGAAGGTGAACCCGCGCTCTCGCGAGGCGGCGGCTCCTCGAGCGAGGCCGAAGCGCGCTCCCCAGGGCACGACGCGGGGCACTATTGGCGCCCCTTTATCATGCCCATTACTTCTTGGGGTTACACTTTACTTGACATTTTTCGGAATTTTTCTTCAATCCGACAAAAAGGGAGAATCTTCGATTAAAAAAAAAAAAACTCTATATTCTCCTATAAAGCATTTCCCTACATAACGCCTTCAGCGATATATTGCATGGCCTTGCTTATAGTGATATGGGAGTGTCAATTGTAACGTGAATGACTCACCACGAGGTGATAAAATTAACAACAAAAAGTCAATGCACCCCGACTATAGATATCTATTTTTCAACGTGACTAAGGCATACAACGCTTTTGCAGACTTAAATTCTCAAATCGTTTAGCCAAACGGGACCCAAGCCGAAAAGCACAAAGTTCCTGAATCTTTGGTCCAATACGTCAACGTTATTTCTCACCGTTTTCCCCACTCCTAATGTAACTTCAAAATGAGAAGCAACACAAACGCTTGAATGCTGCAAAAAATTATGAAATTTTTTGCAGAGACTGACGTGTAGACGTTCACTACTATTCCCTCATGCATCTGGTCCAAAAGAAGGTAGTTTTAAAAACTTCAGTAAGTAATTGCAGTCGCTTGCACTTTAAAGTGCACCCTAATGCATGAGAAGCGTTTCCAAATTTCCACTTGTGATTACATGTCATTACCGTAAAAACCTACAGTGTGTAATTGTGGACGGGTAAAGACTTGTCGCACGCTATAATTCTGCTACCTATCTCACGCCGACAAATTAGAAGTAACGACCTGTGCCACCAGCGGAAGGGAGACAAAGCCCCAGATTAGCGCCGAGAGGTCACTCAGCCGAAACTCCAAAACATCTGAATCCGAGGGCAGACGTTCCTTGCAAAGTTCCGAAACGCGCAGACGCCCAACGGATCTGAATGAACCTCCTGGCCTACGGGAACACTAGCAACTTGCTAACTAATTCCCATTCATTCAACCTAGGAAAAACGTATAACATACACCGAAGAATGAAACCTAGACTCTCAAAGGATAAATTTAAGCCATCCTAAAGAGAAATGCATGATTTCACAAACTTACTTTCAGTTATTTTTTTCTTCCTGCAATTGTCCTATTCTCCCATACATTCTCGCATACAAAAACTATTGATTATTGAAGTCTCCAGAGGGAGTATCCTTACTCTGTAACAGTAGTAACAGTAGTGTAAGCTTTGCAAGTTTTCATTCATGTTCAATCTTGTAAAGGGCTTACTTGGCTGCATAAGAAAATAAAGTTTCAAAACATCT
This sequence comes from Teleogryllus occipitalis, assembly GCA_011170035.1. Classification (NCBI taxonomy): domain Eukaryota; kingdom Metazoa; phylum Arthropoda; class Insecta; order Orthoptera; family Gryllidae; genus Teleogryllus; species Teleogryllus occipitalis. Next base: position 288,039 of record BLKR01000410.1, read on the forward strand.
ATTCCACAGGAGAACCAATTGACATGCTTCATTCTCACCTAACTGATCCTACTAAGAAAAATGGAATTCTGTAATCTTCGACAATGAACGCCGAAGATAAACGGAACCTTTCTTCCGACCTTTAAGTGCTACATCGTGGGTCTGTTGGCAAGAAAGCAAGCTCGTATTAATCGACTGCGTATGAAGTGTCTGAATCAATTCTCTCTCAAGCGAGTGATTCACGCGCGTAAATTATCTTATCAGGTCTCCATTCATCTCGCCCACGACGCTGCACGTCAGCCGCGTTTCATCCTCCTTGGAGCGCGCCCCGGCAGCGCGGGGCCCAAAGGAACAGCCGCTCAAACATCTCGTTTCATATTAGAGCATCGTTAGGCGGCGCGAGCACTATTTATGGCGGCTGTGACACAGAGCGGCTTTTCCAGGAATAGAGGATCCCACGGAGGGGCAGCTGGCGGCGCGCCCTCCGAAACCAGCTCCCGCCGCCTCCTCCTCCACGCACTCCACAGCGAGCGAGGAGCACGGCGTTTCGTCGAGCCAGCCAAGGCAAAATCCAATCCCAGACGAACCCATCCGATGAAAATGATGGAAGGTATGAGAAGGGAAGGAGGATTAGATTGAATTAATATGCTCTTCCGAACGAGCTCACCTGAAAGCGGTTACAGTTTTAAGCCACTCCACTATGTAAGTGGGAGGCCGGGCCCAACATTAGGATCAATAGCTTTATTATCATTATCAAAAGAGGAAATCGTAATGGCGATTCAAGAAGGCTGCACAGGATGGTACAACATTCGGGGGAAATTTTCTAAAGGGACCTCTCCAAGGACAGATTTAAGAATGCATACTGTCACTCCTCCGCGTCTCTCTGCAGCCTCCTATCCATTTGATGCGTGTGTCCCGAGAAGGGTAAAGTACACGCTAAGCAAAGGATTATTACTCAAGCCATTATACTCCGGAACAAATTAACTGAGTTTCCCTTTAACGAGCTCAAGTGCCGTGTGACTGTACACCCTGGATTGTGAAATATAAACATTGTCTAAATGTCTGAAACATACCGACTTAGTCCACACATGAGTTGAAGGATTGTAAGTACCGCCCAAATATAAATGTAGTTTAACTATTTAAGAAGCAGGTCAATAGCTTACAATACTTAATACGGCCTCAAACGTACTGTTCTCGTTTCACTATAATATTGTCATTCTTAATTTGCAATTTAAACAAATTGTGCAAGAAGCAACATGTATTTGTACTCACATAATATACAGCGAAACTAGATATGTCTGTCATCTGCCCTTACCTGGAACAAAAAGAGATTCAAATTAGCACAAAATGCAAAGATCCTGTAGGGAAAAAAATCAAGTGTTGTCCAAGAAAATTTTGCGCCACAATACATGAACAAATTACAACCTAGAATTACATTTTGTACCCTACATACGAAACATTATCATTATCCAACTAAGACACGCACAACCCTCTCCATGACCTCACTGCAACAACCAAGAGCTTCCCAGTACAGAGATTAACACGGAAGAGAGATAGAGAGCATGTTTAGAATAAAATGAGAATAAGATTATTAGGGGCCAAAAAGTAAGCAACAGTCACGAACAATTACAAGTAAATACATACACACTGAAGTGAGGAAATACAATCATTGAAGGTAATACAGTGAAAACAGACTGATGAGTAGGGAGAGTATTTTTATGCCCTAAAAAATGATCCTAAAAACGTGCATTTATGACCTAAAAATTATAAAACCTGCACTTTAATTTGCAATTAAAATTAATAATATTTCATTTCCTCTATAAGCCTTTCTTGATAAAATGCAGGGAGAGAAATGCGGAGGGATAGTGGTAATTTGAACCAAGCCCCAAGGAGGACAAGGGGAATAACAGATCCTGTCGACGAAAGCAGCACGAACTACGTCAATCGAAGGCTTACAAAACGGTGGAAAAGGAGCTCTGCGGAAATACGGCGGCGCCCCGCCCGCGCCACAACAAAAGACTAGCGCGTAATCGCCGCCAGGGGACAAAACAACAGCGCGCACGCACCCTCCCCCTCCCCGCCACAACACAGCTGAGTCACTGCGGGGCCTCTGGCCGCAGGTCCTGCTGTTCGACTCCTGGCGGCGGCAGGATGGTCGACACTAGCTACATACCTAGGAGAATTCTAACGGCCGGCTGCTTTGATCGGTAGTTTTCCGCTGTTTCTCCGATTAGTACCGGAGTAGCACCCTGCCAAACGGATCACGTACCGTGCGAAATCTACCCTTCCTCTTCCTATCCTCACCCGTTATGTACACGCACCGCACTACCACAAATGTCGGGAGTTTAGAGGTTGGCCCGGCTGGGGTGGTGCCCAGCTGGTGGGAGATACCCGGTTGGGGGAAATCCCGCTAGCCGACTAAGGTCACGCCACATCTTACCATCCGCTCACCGCCCCCTCCCCACCATAACATGCACTACCCTTACGGGACGCACATCAGTTGACGCGCCCGGAATCACCAATTGACCGATCGATCGCATGCGGCTGACGCCTAGACGGAGGCGTCGCGAGACACACGCAAGCGGCTCGAAGCGAGCGCCGCCGCGGCGAAGTCCGCAGATTGCTCGGGAATCGATACAACACACGCGCCGCGCCGCGGGCGCGACGCCATCAGTACAACCACCACCGCGCGGTGGTTGGTCTGACGGCGGCTCACTTCCCAGGGGCTTTAAAACCTACGTGCGGTCATTACGACGGTATAGCTCGCGCCCAAACTCTTGTCTTCCAGAAAATTCATGGTGCAGTCACAGGAAGTAATGATTCCCATCCCCCCCCCCCAATATCGTCATTAAGAAAATTAGTCTGCGAACTCCCTCTACAGTCCCACCCGTAAACATTACGCTATTTCGTGTTACATATAGTAAAGCGTTACATATGGTAAAGTGGTGTAGTAAAGTGAGACAATAAAGTGGTTATCCTGTGAACCGGAGACTACCATCAAATGCAGAGGATGAAGAGCGAGGGGAGGGAGAGAGTTCAAATCTACTACATGGTTACTGAAACAGATTTTTGTTCCTCACTAGTACATACCGTAACTACTGCAATAGCACTATTTTTAGTTCATTCGTGGTGCCTGTCTATCCTAGTCATGAAAAGCAATTTTACGACTCCATTTCCTCCATAGTTCCGAGAATGTTCACCTACTAGAACAGTCTGGAGACTTGCATTAATAACAGGCGCACCCTTATTTTTTTCTCGGGGAAGGGGTGGGGGCGTTGGATGTATAAGGCCCAGATGTCCGTTTTCTTCTATCATTTCAATAAAGAATGTTTCATTTACGCTTGGTATAAAATGTATTTTTCATTGTCTATTTATAGTTAATATAAGGAAAAAATTGAAATATTGAATAAATTGCATTAGTAAAGAAACTTGTTAAACGAATTTGTATTATTGGCTTCAGGGGAGAGGGGAGGCTGACACTCCATGAGCGTTGTCAGCGCCACAGGTCAATAACATTGCAATACAAAGCAACTCTCTGGCTCAGAGCGCCTGTCATTCTAAATCCCGAAGCCCATCCGGATGGCTCAGACTCCACGGATTTACGCAGCACGGCAGGGGCCCCCGAACGAAGGAAGTTGCTCCTACACAATGACATCACCCGTACGAATAATAAGGTCGACGTCCTCGCAACGAGGCAATTTATTTTTAGAGGTGCGTTTCTGCTGAACGTTCGAGGTAAACTGAAGTTGCCATGCACGTGAACATACACGCCGCTGCAAAAGGCCATCGTAATACAACGCATTCCTCGCGCGCCGGAAGTTGTTCTTCGCGCACAAAACAAACAATTGACATTCAAATGCAACGGGACACGACCGAAGGACGTGCCGTTGGAATTTTATCAGAGGCAGATGATTACAGTTTCGTTAATAAGTAAACAAAAGTCTTATTTAGGTTGATGTCCATGTGATGTATATTTTATGACTGTTCTATAATGAATGAATGCCTTATTTTACGTGGCGAGACTCAGGCCATGAGGCCTGCTCTTCCGTCTGACCACGCAAATTTACGCTTCTTTCACCTACTAGGGGAGAAAGAAGGTATTACTTGGGCGACGAAACAGGCAATTTGAATTTGGCTCAGAGGCTAGGCTTGAGGATCTTTTACATGCAGTAAATCTACTAACATGGGACAGCCGGCTTTACTTCCCCTCCGAAGGATTTTTTCGCCCTTAATAATCCACGGCTTTGAACCCGCGAACTTGGGTATAACAGCCCGATACGCTAACCGTTACACTATTGCCGCCGCCAATATTTATATAATTGTATCTATACACGTTAACAAACGTCTGTCCAATTCACGTTTCACGTAATTCTGTAACGACCTATCGGTTTCGAAGTGAGATATTCGTGAAAGGATGCTTAGCTTCACTTGGGCCTTGGCGCTCATTATATCCACGATGCCATTGATTATATGCCATCGATGATGCAATCGCCCTCTGTGTGTGCTTGCAGCTCCCTGACACTTTCTTTTCTAGTGAAATTACGGTAGTGCTACCCACTTGGCATACTACAACTTCTCTTTTTCTAAAGGTTTGCCCCTCCACCCTCTCCCCAACAATCTCAAAATACTGCCCGGGGACGTGAAGGTTGTATGGGTTGTATACGCCACTACCGGAAGATGCCAAGCGAAGAATGCACGCCTTCTCTGTATGTTTAGCTGCTTATTGTATTGATTTGGCATGTTTTATACTCTTTCGTTAAATTAGTAAAAACCGACGTATTTTAGCGTACGTCAGAATTTGTGGGATGGTAATTTGAACTGAGAATATCAAGTACTGCTGAGCTCTGAATTGTATTTTTAAAGTTTCCTTGACCGTGTGAATTAAACCAAACCAGTAAACATAATAATGATCGCAATTATATTTGTGTATGTCACAGGGTTCTGTGTCAAATAGCGAGAAGCGAGTTTACTTTCAGCTTACTTCCTCTGTAAGCGCAGGATTGATCGTAAGGATTGCAATTTGTCTCTCATGGATACATTCCTTTTATTGAATCACGTGGCTGCCTCGTTACAGGATTATCGATTTCGGATATAGATTTCCTCCGCGTCGTTTCCGTTCTGCTGCATGTCACCGTCCGTTGACCCTTTCATCGATTGACCTACTCTGCGCACTCGAGCGGTAAGAGCGCCCTCTCGCTCCCTAGGAATTAATGAATCCACTGCGACTCGAAAAGCGCTGCCAGGGATTGCAAAAAATTACCTCATGATTGTAATTTTACAATCGACACAACCCGTAGCTTTAACCTACAAACTCGGGCAGCATTTCACTTCCATCGAAAGAATTGTTAAAAGTAACTCAATACATCACAGACTTGTGACGTTTCTATCGTGGAATTTCTGTTGGTATGGAAGCAGTGTAGATTGGTTGCAGATTCGAATCTTCGTGCATCGCGCGCTTGCTTCGGGAAGGGTCTCTGACTTGGGTTTGCAGTTGCGTACGATATTAGCATCGTGACACATTTTTTTGTCTGTATCTTGGGTTTGATTCATTTCCCCTTTTATTGGTAGCCCTTGGCGATGTCACAATACTGTTCATCCCCCTTTCGTGTTTGCTGTGCCTTCGCTTCCAGACACAGGGATAGGGGCGGCAAGGCGATGCCCGGGCGGTCGGAAGATGGACGCCGCGCGCTGGGCGGGAGAATCGATAGCGCGCGGAAGTGCGGACGGGGCGTGGCCGGTGTCGGGCCAGACTCCGGCCCGGGCACCGCCCGTCCGCGCTCAACCCCCGCAACGCGTTCTCACAATGGACTCACGTGCACTGAAAGTGTGACAGACGAATAAAAATTAAACGGACGGTATATCATCCTTTCGTATTACTAATTCGAAAGTCTTCAATCCACAGGAAGTCACGCTCGCGAGTCAGGCTGGAGCCGGTTGTGAATCTGACGCCACCGGATTAGTTATGCGAAAATTGAAGCAGGTAGCAGCGGCGACAGTTTTATAACCAGGGCGAGGCTTGCTAGTGGGTACGTAGCCGTAGAGCTGTGCACACATCGACATCTTGTCAAATAACTTCTCGATTACCACTACTCTTGACAATTGCATGCCTCGAGATATTAACGAACTAACACACGAGATTAAAAGCCGAGCGTCCAAACCACCATTGAATCCATATCTACTGCCAACAGTCTACTCCTCTGTCTCAACGTGAATAGTAAACACACATATGTAATAAGAAATAAAGTCATCATTAATTAGATCGTCGGTGAGATAGATACCTCCAAATATATTAGTAAATAAAAATGTTCGGTATCAATAATTAATATATATATATATATATATATATATATATATATATATATATAATTGATACCAGACATCGTTTATTTACTTCAACAGCGTCATCGTTGAATTGAAGCTAACATTTTAACTGCTGCATGTAATATTCCAAACTCCCTCCTGTATCAGTATTTCTTTAAATATTTACCATTATAGTATTTCTAAAACCACGATCTAAAAATAAATTAAAAAAACAACTACAAACGCACACACACACATACACGACATCCAACGCATCAGTAAGCAGTACCACAGCCGAAGCGCCCGAGCTGCACCCAACCCCTCCCCGTTGTCAATATTTAGCCGCATTCTCGGCGTCGCGTCGCTCGGCACCAGCATGGGTGCGGCGTGGGGCGGGCGGGCGTCGCTGCCGCTGCCGCCCCACCGGCGAACGGCAGGCAGATCAGTTGCTGCTAAATTTACCGGCGGAGGGCGAAGGGCAATTTGCGTCCGCGCCCAACCGCGACACAACGCGCCTTCGTTACTGGGCCCCTCGCGGCACCACGCACACGCCGCCGGGCGACGATTCAATTGAGTACCGTTCGTTAAAAAACACGTCCTGCCAGAAGTCTTTAGATGTTACTTCAGTACGTTATTATTATTATTATTATTATTATTATTATTATTATTATTATTATATTACTATATTATAACTGACAAAATGCTGAATCAATTTCATCTGAATGTCCTCCGTGCCAGGGCAGCAATAAGAACGTTGTCATACCGTCGTCAATCGGATGTATTTTCAACGGGACTGTGCGCTGAGGTCCTCTTCCCGACAACCCCACCGTCCCATTCCGAGCAGCACAGCGCTTCCAGAGGCTTCTCGGCATTCCGGCGCTCCTCGAGCCCCGCTGACGAGCCTCGTGTGTCGCAGCGGCCCTCCCCCGCCCCCGCGCACTTCGGACGCAGCCGTCGGCGGAAGCACGCGGTTCGGCCCGGGGATGGCGACGGCGGCGGAGAAATTTCTAAAACCTTGGGTCCGGAACAAAGACGCCCACGCGGCTGCCGGCTCCGCTCATTGATATGTCCCGAGCGTCCCCGGCCACATCCGGCGCGCCGCCGCGCCGCCGCCGCCCGCCGCGTTTACGCCGCGCGGCTCCACAAAAACCCAAACAATCTCCCAGCCGCCGCCTCCTCCTCCTCCTCCTCCCGCCCCCCTCCGCGCCCTCGCTTCCTCCCGCCCATTGAGCGAGCGAGCGCCCGCGCCGGCCGGCAGGCCAGCCAGCCAGACGGCCACGCGCGCACGCACGCATGTGGGTCACGTGACCCCGCCGCCACGCCGGCTCCAGGCCTTCCACAGCACGCGGTACCTCACACGACGTCAAGTGCAACGGCTTCCAGGGCACGCAAGTCATAGGGCCACATGCTTTTCCTCACCGAAACAGAACTCTTTGTAAAATTATGCTCAAATCATGTATTTTGGCACAGGAGAGCGGTCAAAATAGTCTGATGTTGGACGGACTATCTCAATGACACACACACACACACTTCCTTAACAATCAAAATGTCGATTTAGAAAACAAGAAAATTTCCGAACAAACCCAGGAAAGCCGTTCCTAACAGAACACGCAAGAACCGAATAGTATCCGAGAAGCGCATCCAATCGGGGTAATCTGCCTCCAAGAAATGCAACTGATCCCAAGAAACCGCGGCGGACTTTGCGCTGCAGTGCGGGCCAGACGCGGAAGTGCGTCTCGTTCTTTTTGCACGGAGCTACGTAGCCCATAAGTAAACGGACGCCTTTCGCCCAGCCCATTCAGCAGACGTGATCGCGTCGACGCACAACGCAGCCTTCTTCTGGGAGGGCGCGACCCGCTCGGCATCGCTGCGCTTCCAGGCGGCGAATTCCGATAGGGTCACCTCCAGCCCACGCGGCGGCGGCGGGCGGAAACAGGGGCGCCGCGCCGCGCGTTATCTCTGGTACTTAAAAAGCGGCTTGGCTCCCGAGGTGGCCGGGCCAGCTGATACCAAGACGAGGCGTGCGGATCACGAACGACGTCCAATTGCTCTGCCACGCGCTGAAAGCCTCTAACAGATCCACCGCAAGACAAAGGATTGAGAGGCATTGAACTCACAACAGGGCGTCCGGAACAAAACCTAATATACGAATTGATCGCCTACGAGATGTAAAAGTCTCAGCCCCGCAAATTTACTCTGTTGAACGTTTTCCAAAATAAAAACGCACCTGCATTCTATTTTCAAGTTTTGTGAATTGAAGAGTACTGTTAAGGGCTCACTAAAAAGACCTGTGATCACTTAATCTGACTTCACACATTAAGTTTGGATTGTAATATTCAATAATCCGCCCGTCAGCGACAACCATTGCTTTGCACCTGGTTGCTGATGACCCCATTTTCAAACGATAACTTCTGAATAGAAACGTAGGTTTTTCCAAAACATACTCAGATGGGCGTTCCAAGAAGATATCGCCATAACCTCAATAATAAAAACTATACAAACCTAGTTGCAAAAAGTATACGCCCCTCATTGCAGGATTCACCATTTCGTTGCGATCAAGAATGTCAATGCAGAAGAAAATCTTGAAAGACCACGGCACACCATGCAGCGTTCCCGGAATGAAGGTGCAGGAGGAAGTCTTCGCCCCAGCCTGACAATACTCCAGCGAGACATTTTCCTCTCTCGAGCAGTGGCGAATTATCCGATACATATACCGTATGCCGGCGTATACCGCCGGCATAACTAGTAATTCAAAGTGTATAAGAAATATTTCTTAAGTTTGGTACTCCTCTAAACAGTTATTGTGATTTTTAAAGCTTTAAAACAGATGCGAAAACATAACTCCGTTTTGCTACCGAGAGCCAGTCAGTCTTCCGCTTCCGTAAGCGACATGTAATGCGTTATGAGTGAGAAGTTTCAAACAGTTCTTAATGCTGTCCAGATAATTCGTTGGGCGCTGGCGACGGCACCGCGATAACCTATATATGGCTCCCTATGTTTCAAGGTTGCGGAGACGGGAGGATGCGCGTCTGGGTGGTCGGTAGGCACCGCAAAACAAAGCGGTGAACAGTCCCTGTTCGTAACGTACGCTTCTCTCAAGTTTTTGTGAAAATTGTGTGTGTTAATGATCCAGAAGTTAGTGGTTAGTGAAATTGTCTTATAGAACAATTATTAAGGACTGAATTTCATAGCATTAGAATTTCAGAGAAGCTCAAAATAAAAGACAAGGGTAGATGTCGCTTCCACACAGTGCGGTTTACTCGAAATGACGTTGAGGATTGGCCACTGCTCTCGCGCTGGGAGACCGAGTGGGTGGGCGGTTGCGGGTCCCACGCGTCCAGCGAGGCCAGACCGCGGTCCGGAAGCGCTGCCCCCCTGCCCCCCCCCCGGTCGGACAAAGAGCGATAAACTGCATCAGCCACGCAGCGCCGCCCTGGGGCGCCCGCCTCGGCTTAAATAAAGGCGACGCCGACGCACGCATACGGAATGCAGCCCCGCCCCCAACGACGCCACGCGAGGGGGATCGCGAACACACCAAGAAACTCCAAAAAGGAAATCCGTACGCTGGATCATCAAGATACTACAAATACAACGAAATTCTAAGAAAAAATTAAATTAAGCGTTTTCACAATGCTTTATTTAAATTACTGATAAATTGTTTCCCTTCGTCAGCTTTAATTTTAAATTTCATGACAAGTGGAAAAAGAAAAAAGAAAGAAGAGGGAAAAAGTATTGAATTAAGTTGACTTCGAAAGTATAAGAGATACGCTTAAAATAGTCCTAGTAGCCGATAAAATTTTATACATTAAGTAATAGAATTACGTATGGCTCAAATAGGTTCCCTAGAAAGAAATGCATTATTTCATCCGCATCAAATTTGTCCGTTGCTGCAACTTGTTTGCACAAATTGTTACAAACATAACATTTCCTCGCTCCAAAGTAATGACATTTCAGTGGGCAAAGCAGGCTGAAATGGTGTTCAGGCAATCAACTAGCATCTCGTCAGGTTCCACGTGTCCACTAGTCTTCTGTACGTTTTATTGTTCGATATCCCATTTACGTAAACCCGATGTACAAGGTCAATTTCCCATGTAAAATATGCACTAGTGTTTTAAAGTTTTAGTTAACAAATTGGCTTAGCTCAGAATAGCGTATATAACGTCTGTCACTGATTAATCAGTTACATTTTTGTCCTCATTGCTAGCCTTTCCGTACATAATGTACATGCTATTTACTGTGTCACATGCAGTAGTAAATCTTAAAAACTCCTTAGAAATGATGTTGTGCAGAACTTAGGATCACTCCGCTAGGGACTATACAGGATAAAAATCCCCGACTTTAATTGGATTTGAACCCTGGACCTTAGCGCCAGCATGCGAGCCCTCTAGCCGTTACGCTACCGCGCACTGCAAGTTGGATGCTCCCCTCGAGAACTTGTTCCCGAATCTTCTTTACCCTGTTTAGCCAGGCCAGCATATTTGTTCTGAGGCAATCGTTTGCGAAATTGCAAAATGGCATTGGAGGTTTACGAGACACGAGTCACGTGAGAGTAACTCGTACAAGCTTATCGTATAGGAACTTCTCAATAAATAAAGGAACGCGGTCTACGGACATTGTGATGTTTTACTAATGCAAATCGTGTATAAAAAAAAACAACATTGATCTGTTGGTTGATTGCCTAGGCGTTACATGCAGATTGTGATAGCATGAGCTGCTTCCGATGATTCATCCTAAAAGCAGGGCGATGAAAATGGCTAAGCCGTCCAAAGCTGCTAAATATTCCGTTTTAAATAGTGGTGTAAAGACGAACACTAGAATATCAATAAACCAACTTCCATGAGTTTTGCCACCATGGCTGGGAGAACTAGCGGGAGCCGTTCGCTTGGGGGCAGGGCGGTCGGGGCCAGAAGGGATGCGCCAAGGGTGGAAGGCTTGTCTGCAGGAGCGGCAACGCCCGAGGCAGTGGATGGGGGCGGGGTTGGGACTGGGGCGGAGGTGTGGGGCTGGGTGCCGTTTGCAGGAGCGGCTGCGGCGGGGGCGACGCAGGTCTCCCGTTTTGAGGCAGGAAGCCCCGCGCGCACCCAGTAATGAAATGTTTCCTCGTTACGGCGCCGCCGCCTGTGACACTGACCGGTCGCCGGCGGCCGACGCTGCTGCTGCTGCATGCGACTCCCGGGGTCACCAACCGGTGGCGACAGCAGCAAACGCACCCGCGCCGCCACTCGGGTGGCTCATGCGCCCCATACACTCCACTTAGGCTTCACCATCCTGAGACGGGCAAGCCACGAAAATGTCGACGCCGAAATCTGCTTCATTGTTCGCATAATAATGCTCTTAAAAAGGCAACAATTTGACAACCGCCGCGTTGCAGGCTCGTCTAGTCGGAATAGAGGTATTTAACAGGGAGCAAAGTGTTTGAGTGTGTGTGTGTGTGTGTGTGTGTGTGTGTGTGTGTGTGTGTGTGTGCGTGTGTGTGTGTGTGTGTCCGCGCGCGCTTGAGAGTGAGAGTGAGAGTATTTTTACAAGCGAATACAATGAAACTGGCGACTGATATTCAACCGCTTTAATACAATGCCTCTATTTAAAAGTAGTCCCCACGAGGTAACAAAAATTTTGATTATCCTCATTTCACGTACCTTCATCATTAATGATGTATTTCAATACCTAGCAGACATTCTGTGTTTCGCAAGCCCCAGTGATATTTAGGAGTACCGACAAAGGAAATGCGTCAAAATGGTAATTCCTTTGATTTAAAAAAACTTTTAATGTAGTTCAAGGTTGAATATTCACCAGCATGTTTACGCTTCTGAAGTGTGAGAAGCAAAGCATTCATGAATAACGTACCCCCGCCATTTATTCTTTTTACTTCAAGAATGAATAACCTCTGCTATTTTCAACACAGCGTTGTACGTTTTCTACAAAATAATTAAAGGTGCTATCCGAGTCCAATACATTGCATCACTGAATACATTTACCGAATTAGAAACTCCTGTCACGTAAATAATAACGCGAGTAAATTTCTTTTGTCAATTTAAAAAGTGGCCGTCATTTCTGGAAAATTCTACGGCTGCCCAAGTGGATAGAAAAAAAATCCATAGTAACAAGAAGACTAAATCATACTGGTTAGCTTGCTATTTACCGCGTGAAGCAAAAGATAGTAAGGAGCTAAAGTCAATTTATCTGCAGTCGCTCCACCCCAATGCCGTAATGCTCAATGCCTTCTGGTTCCGGGAGAAAACTCGAATGATTCTCCCAACGTCCGCAGGGTGCGTGAGGCCATCTGGCGATGCGATCGGATCCAAGGAGAAGGGAGCAACGCGGAACGAGGCGGAGCATCTCTCGTTTTTGAATAATCAAAGGCAACTGCTCAATGTTGGTATCAAATGAGCGGCTAATTATGCTCACATTAGAATAATTTCCTCGATGTAAGGCGTCTTTCCTTTCCAATTTGTATAATTCAACTTCCCCAGTAAACAAGTGACACTAGTGCAGGAAAGTATCTCAATGGCAAAAAGTAATACGGAAAGTGACGAATCGATTCCGGCGGAGACTTTTTAACATACTCACGCAGAAGACCGGAACTGCCATGTTCCATGCCCTGAAAAGGATTACTCTTCCAGGACATATTATAAAGCCATTGACGCACTTTAAGTTGAATGCAAGATTTGAGGAGGTTCGGCGCGAACTCGTCGGCCGGGGCGTTGGGGGGGCGGAGCCTCTTCCGGTGCGCAAGTTGCCCCATCGGCCGCGGCGCAGGGGCGCAGGGCGCACGTGGAAAGGAAACGGGAGCGGCTGGCTCCATTACTCCATCAGGAGGCGACGCAGGGCAGGGGATCGGGCGCGGGCGCGGGCGCGGGCGAGCGGTTCATCAATATTAATAGCGGGCGCGGGGCGGGGCGGGGCGGCGACGCCTCACGGGGCGGCCGCGAAGTCTTGCGAAAACGCGCCCTCGCATCCACGCGACACTGCCCGCGGGGGATGGAGGTGTCCGCGAAGGGGGCATTGGGGGTAGCGGCGCCAGAGGAGGAGAAGAAGAAGGGAAGAAGAGGAGGAGGAGGAAGAGGAGGAGGAGGAAGAGGAGGAGGAAGAGGAGGAGGAAGAGGAGGAGGAAGAGGAGGAGGAAGAGGAGGAGGAAGAGGAGGAGGAAGAGGAGGAGGAAGAGGAGGAGGAAGAGGAGGAGGAAGAGGAGGAAGAGGAGGATTATGTTCGTGTAAAACAGGACGGTTCGATAGGGCTGTGCTGGTTTACACGTTCTATTGAATGCAGACGTGTCAAAACTAGTCAACAGGCCTAGTTACGTTTCAGAGCATTAATAGTAGAATAAGACGTATATGTAATACATTCATTATGCCATTCATTGGAATAATTCGATAGCAGTCTTCAGGTTTCCAGAATTTTTTAATGCAAGACAGGATACGATTAATTTGTATTACTTATCACGAACATTTAATTTCCAGAGGTTTAGATATGTTTCATGAACTGCGAAGATAATGAGATTGGTCGGATAACCCTAAATTATGTTACGAACATCGTGATCCAGAGATAATAAACCAAAAGTATTGCTCATTTAGTATTTTTTAGCAGCAACGGAAACAAGCTGTTGATTCAGTCCTCAACAGTGAGTTGAATTCTCTGATGGTAGATGAAGCAAGAACTTTCGCGTAGACGAGACATCCAAACCAGATTCACATACAGCAATACCGTGTCAGTTTCTTTTAAACGCACGTAAACGAATGGAAGCCTCCAAATGAGCTATAATAAATCTTTCGTTGTTTGGGGAAAAAAATTCTCGGACGGTTAACTATCTGAGCATTTACGGAATAAACATTCCCCCCCTCCACCATCACCACAAAAAAATTACATATTTAAATGTTTGAAAAAATGTTCCCATAACCTCTGCAAAGAAAACACGATTAAATGTAACAGCAGAGTGCAACTGCATTAAGGAGGTCGCGAGGTCGATTGCGCCAGACGATGAGGCGGCGGCGGCCGGTTGCGCGAAGTCCGCGAACATTACGCATTCCCTCGCACCTCGCGAAACGACGAAGCTCCTAACACTCGACAACACACTTGGCGGGGTTTATCGCCTCCGAGGCGGCGGCGCACGTGGAAAGTCGCAGGGCGGGCGCTGCGGCCAGCGGGAGGGCGGGCACGTGGGAGACGGCGGCGGCGCGGGCGCGGGGGCGGCGAAGCCCGCTAAACGCCCGCTGACAGGATTACGCCGCTGCCGCCGCCGTCTTGGCGCCCCGCCCCTCAAAGCAGTGCGGCGCAGCACAGGGTTGCGAAGTCCGTTTGCCTACAGTGTCTAAACGTTTGTTGCCCATGTTACCTCAATACCAAAGAAAGTTGTCACTGGATACGCAAGGCACAAAACAGGTTCTGCGCATGAACATAGGTAGCATCTCCGACGATTCGAAGGCGACTATGCCTTGTAATAAAGTTATAGTACAACAAAGATACGTTAAGTGCGTGCGTGCGTGCACGGGCTCATCCTGATGTCTCTAACCTCTTCCTATTTGCAACTTTAGTTCTTATTTCCGCGTCGCAGTCATTCGGATCCCAATTCATCACATCAATGAACGCCTTGCCCATTACGATGAAATGCAGCTCAAAATAGTGCCTACAATACTTTCGTTCTTTTACATACACCTTGATACACTGATGAACTATATAGTGAGAACTACGAGAAGAAACGTGAAACTCACCAATTGGGTATCAGCATTTCAGAACAGCAGAATGATTTCTACGGTAAAAATAAAACTTAAAATAAAAACAAGGTCTAGGAAGACGTACAATGATTCAAAAATAAGGAGAGGTTGTTAAACAAGCACTATTAACCAATGCATTAATGAAGTAATAACCAAAGGTCGTTGCTAGCACAAGGTATTGTTCAAGTTTCCCACTCAATGTTGCGAATGCAGAGCAATAAGCGGAAAGCGCACATACATTTGTAAGCAAATTACACTCGCCACGAGGAGAAGGAAAAGAACAACCGGCAAGTGTTCTTAAGAATAAACCAGACCATTAGGCAAATTACCCGATCGGGTAATGCAAGAAGCGTAGCAACTTCAAGAAATATTTTAATACCATTTTAGGCAACAGACATTCTTACATCACATTCTTTGGATACCAACTAGCTTCGAAATGCACATTTGCACTTTGCTTTCCATATCGAGTTCCCGTGGGCGGTCACAACCGCAAATCAGGAGTCAGTTAACCTCATTTACACGTCCATAACCATACAATGAAACAAACAATGACTCACCACAAAGCGGCAATCGCCCCTTGCCTAACAGCCGATCGTCGACCAACCTGACAAAAGAGTGACGCTCTTGCGGGGCTAGGAACACCTCAAAGCGGAGGCCTGACAGGAATAAGAGTAAAATGTGAGCATCGTCAAAGATGCGGTACGATCACATTCCCTTCCACTCAGCTTCGTTGACCAATCAGCCTTTGCTTTTTACGTGCAGCCGCCATATCACACACTGCATGTAATATCCAATCTTTAAGTGGGGAACCATTTTGAAACACTTCATAGAACTTTTTTCTATTTTTCCTATCACTTTTTAAATACCACTTCATTATAAGGGGTTCCTCATTAACTTCGAAACACGTTCGGCAGATGCAATTTTATTCTTTCCTATTGATATCAACCTCGCGCCTAACAGTATGCTGTCTGCGACAGCCTATCGCAGAATCTCACCTTCAATCTGCAGAGATCGGCAGGAAGTCGACTGTCAAGAGAACCTTGGGGAACATCAATTTCGAATATTAAACGGCGAATACAATGCGAAGGCAGATTCAATGGCTCCGACACTGGCGTGTGGGGACGGAAGCTCCGGTGGCACCGAGCAACCAGTAGTCTTGAGTTTCAAGAAATGTCATTCCGCAATTCGTACTACGTTTTTTGAAAACACGACGCAACTGTCAGTTCGATAAAAACGTTTGTACTTTACAACCCGAAGTAGGTCACTTATTACATCAATTATATTACTTAGCATTGAGTTTTTCTTTTATACACTTTTGTAGATTCGTTGATCATATTTAATAAATTCGTGTGAGAAATATCGTTAACACTTTTCTTCCGCAAAGGGACAATTTGGCTCACCAGAACTGCAAATAAACATTAGGATCTCTTGAGTTTTCAGAGATGCAGTCACGAGCAGTTCGATAATCACAGACCAATAAAATCAACATGTTAAATCTAGCGGATTTTTTACAAAACTAAGTGCAAAATAAGGAACGGAAGATTTAAATGTTATTGATATGAAATTCATCTAATCATGTAACAAAATTATTAAAATACAAACTTATTAAAGTTATATATATCATAAACTAAATAAGCTTTTTCATTACATCAATAAGTACCTTTCTACTTGTCTGAACTTCGTTTATGGAATATTATTTTATTTAGTTCAACTTCTCCTCAGACCCCAAACTTCGTTGCAGACCACCTGCGGTCCACCAACCGACAGCGGGCACCCGCTCCAAGTGATTGATTGGTTACAAATTCCGGGGAGTGTCAACAGCTAAGGTAGTAATCCCGTAAGTGTAGTGTTTTTCGGGGTGGCGGTGGTCCGCCTCCGCTATATGGCGATGTCCGGCGCCGACCCCCCATCGGTAAGCGAGGTTTTCACCCCAACAGGGATCCCCCACCAGCGGGGCACCACCCCAGCCGGGACAAGCTCTAAGCTCCCGTCATATGTGGTGGTGTAGCGCATGCAAGTGTTAAGTGTATATAAATAAGGAGGCAGTATAGAAGAAGGAAAGATCGCGCGCGGTCCGTGGCCCGTTTGTTCAGGTACTGCTCCGCAATCGCGTGGTGTTGATCGGAGAAACCACGGAAAACTACCGATCAGAGCAGCCAGCCGCTAGAATTCTCCTCTGGATAGCGACTGAACTCAACGTAGCTCTGAAGCTAGCGCCGAAAACCCTGCCACCGTGGGGACTCCAACCTAAGACATGATTGCGTGGGCTTCTGTGACCGGAATTTGTATTATCTAGACTACGCAGGATGATCCACGTCTCTAGTGGGGGCTGACGTTTCGGCCAACATGCGCCTTCCTGCTGCAATTTGGCAGCAGTACGCTCTGAGGAAGGTCACATGTTGGCTGAAAAGTCAGCCACCACGACAGAGGCGCGGGCTCATCTCGGGTAGTCTAAAGAATACAATACTCACACGTAGGACCTCCCTGTCTGAGCTCTCCCGTTTCACCGCCCGTAAGTGGCTGCGCCGCGTTCAAATCGCGCGCGCGGCGGGCGAGGCCAGGCCAGCGCAGCCTCCATTGTCTGCGCGGACGCTCTGGCCTAACGGCACCGGCGCACGACCCCATCGCCCCCCCTAATCAATCCACGGCAACACTCCTCAAGTATTGCGTAACCGCTTTCAGCGACATCTACAGGCCAAAACCGACTAGCCTGAAGTAGCTTCCGATCAGCTGACCACCGACTTAATTTTTTGTTTCCCAGCCGGTAGCCGGTTACCTTTTACGTCCCCGTAGGACTCTCATTCTATCACACACTAGGCACGAAGACTCTTGGGGGCTCCTGTGATCTGGGGTCAGCAGAACGCGTACATGAGAGACGAGGAAGAAACCACCACGCCCATGGCAGGACTCGAACCCGCAACCCTTCAGATCGAAGCACGGAATCGGTACAGTTTATTAGCTACCTCGGCCGTCCAGGTCAGAACTTAATTTTTGTAGGTGAAAATAATAATTTTACTCTTCACATTTTAAAAAAGTGCAACATTTTATTTCAATTAGATTCCACATACATTATTTGCATTTGCTTACGCTGTATTCATTTAAAATTTCAAGTTCAATCTACTGTTTGAATGATCGCTTGTTGAGTGTGCCTCATTCTTTTCACACCGCTACGCAATATTTCTACAATGTAGCAAGAAATTTATATGTAATTACTAACCTCTAAGTGAAAACCTTGAATAAAATATGCACGAAAATATTATAAATTAATTCCAACTGAATGCGATTCTATTAACACCTAATTTGCTATTACAATTCCACTTCACACAATTTAATCTACAGAATAACGATAGACGAAACAATCTAAATATTTTACAGTAAACCCTCGTTAGCACGAACTCTCTTAACACAAATTTTGACAGAACACGAACGAAACTTCGGTCCCGGCAAGGGATTATGGTAATACGGTCATTTACAATACTCTGATAAGACGAATTTCATAATACGAACTCCTATTATTTCCGTCCCTTAGAATTCGTGATGAGGGTTAAGCGTATTTATATCTTCAATGCGTGTTGTTTTAACAGTTTCTCGGGGGAAAATAAACCTCTGGAATGAGCAACAGTGTCCGTCGTCCTCGCGCGCACATTCTTCTGCGGCCAACAACAGACTTTCGGAAGCCCCTCCGATGCAGGCACGTGATTCGCCACAAAGGAAGGTCAAAAGCCGCTCAGGGCAACAACGGCCGTCTGACAGCTTCATCGCAGACAACACGTGGGAAAACGGGTACTAGTATGGTTGCCCTCCCACAAAGCAACACCTACGACGATGAACCAGCAGGAGCTAGCGGAAACTTTTTGCATAGCGCCGAGCATCTTAGCATTTACCACTCTGGGGCCTCTGCGCAGTCTGAATTGCGCATGCGCAGAGGTTCAAAAGAGGGGTAGGCCAAGACCCCCCCCCCAAAAAAAATCAAAGCCTGTCACACTCCCGTCACCACAGCACACTGTGTAGTAGCTAGGCTGAACACTTATTTGGTAGCAACATCATTTAACATTGCAGAAAATAATTGATCAGGAAAGGCCAGAGGGATCACGACCAGGTAGCCATACTTCCTGTGCAGTAGATACGTAGTGTACAACCATTTAAATTTTCAAAAGCCAGAAATCGAACCCAAGACTCCTGGTTTACAACTGAGTTGAGCAATGTTTCCTAATGGACCCGTTAAAACAAGGGAGACGGTGACAGTTCGGCGACAATTTTATACGTGAATTACCTTGCGACAAAAGACTACAAGGTAACAAGCACGCATTAGCCTACGTTGAAGAAGCAAAAAAATAAAATAAAATTTAAAAAAAAATAACGCCGTCGCCGTGCAAATGCGCGTCGGGTGGACGGTGGGCGCGAGAAGGGCCTGCCACATGCGCCCGCAGCTCCGGAGCAAGGCCGCCGCCCATTTCGCTCGCTTCAGCCCCAACGCCGCACCGCTCCGCACGCCCGCGGCCGCAGCACTCCCACGAGGCGAGGCCCCGCGGGCGATCCCACGCCCATGGCGGCACGCCCGCGACCCGCGCAGCGGCCAAACACACATCCACGTCGATATTTTACTTTCCACGTTTTCTTCACATCCACATTTTCTTGCAAAACACGGCTTTTTAATTCTCTTTTTTAATAAAGGGGAATAAGCACGTTGTAGAGTAGCAGCAATCGACAGAAGTATCACTGTTTTTCGTCTTCATCACGCTGCACATTTCGCCTGTGCAATCTGAGGAAGTTTGGGAGCTTCTCGTGTTATGAATTATGTTGTCGCCAGGCGCGTCATTGCCTGAATCGACAGTGAAACACGAAATCGATAGCAAAACACGATGTTACTTATTGTTAATTTTATATTTACAGTAGATAATTTTTACATATTATTAACATGCTGGTAACCAAACAATAAAATATATCCCTTTTACGTACTGTAATTAAAAAAGTGTAGGAAAATATCAGGTTTTTAAGTCTATAATTAAAACGTCGATGTTTTCGTCGACATCGAAAAGCCTTCAGCAATGTATCGAAACCTCGATGTATCGATGTTTGGGTAAAATTTGCCATCACTACCCGCGGCCCGCGTTGCCGACAACAAACAGCGAAAGGCAAGGCGGAGGGCGAAGGAAGAAGCGACAGAATGTGCAAGGAAACGGCGGTCGAGGAGGCGAAGGGGTCGATCCAGTCGTCCGGAACAGCAGCGCTTGCGTCGTCCGCAGCAACAGCGGCGAGCGAAATTTTGACCCTGCTGCGTGGCAATCAGGTCGAGGCCGTTGCGACTACGCCAGTCTCACGCCCGTAACGCTGCACAGTGAACAGCAGCAGGGCCGAACACTTCTTTGCAATCCAACATCCTGCATCGTTGTAGAACGTACTCAATGATTGGCAAAGACCAGTGCGATTATGATTTCCCATGAATCATGTATCACATCCATCATGAAGTAGCCATTCTCCTTGTGCGCTAGTTACGTATCGTATGATCATTTAAAATTTACAAAGGTATTGGCACCCCGACCAGGAATCTAACCCGAGCCTCTTAGTTTACGCCAATTGCTCTGACCACCAAGCTGACCGTTACAAGAAACAGGGGACGAGCACGATGACAGACATCGATGACAAATTTTTAAATGAATTACGCTTCGCCAAAACACCACCAGGTAACACACGCACGAGCAACAAACTGGTTTCGCCCAACAGAACAACTAGCAAGCCGCTTGGATGAAGGAGCGGCTGGCGCGGCCGCTCCGTAACAAAGCAACACCCAGCGCGGCCTCCGCGCCAGACGGAGCCCCGGGGGCGTAGGTGGGCCTGGGCAGCGGCGCCGGTCACTCGCCCACGCCGCGCAGCCCGCTCCCCCTCCCGGCTGCGCCAGCGGGGCCCCGGCGCAGCGCGCCCGCCCGCCCACACGCCGCGGCGCCCCGCTCAGGATGTGATGCCATGGGATAAATATGACGCCACAGAAATAAGCGCGCGCGGCCGCGCTCTCCGCTCTCGTGCGGTGCAGCGACGCGCGCCCAGCCCGCCCTTGCTCTGAGGAGCAAACCTCGAAAACGTCACACGGCCACTGCACTCTTTTCACATAGAAATTCAACGCCATCATCAACTCAACGAACACAGTACCACTTCATTTATTACTTTTTTTCTGGAAACAATTCTAGCTAAAAACAGAACTTTTTGCCAAATGCACGTGTCTCCTTTTGAATGTTTGCTCAATTGAGGAGGAACGTGTGGACCCTGATGCCCGAATTCTCCGGCTTTATTCACTGGGACTTACCAGTTACTTAAAAATAAACAATGCATTGGTTCCGTAAATATCTTATGAGATTACGATGCCTGATTTTGCTATACGCCTGAAAAACATCCGTCGGCATCAAAACCACATGCCCGTTTTCAGAAGCCACATGGATCTCGAAAGGGCTCAAATACTAACTCTTATCAGTGTCACTTTCGTTCGCAATACCTACAAACATCCAAGTACACAATGGCAAAACTGCTGTCGCATTCGGGCCACTTCAGACCAATATTTGCGAGGAAGTTGGGAGGCGAACGAAGCTTTTGAATGGAGGAGGATGAGGGCGGACCGCATCTTCCGGCCGCCGCCGTCACCGCAAACCGCCAGCGCCAGCGCGTCGCAAGTCGCGAGGTGCGGAGTCGAGTCGCAGGGACCGGTGGGCCAATGACGCCGCCGCCCGACATTCGACACCGGAAGGAAGACTGACCGGCGGCCAGCCCTCGGTGAGGTTTCCCGGCGGCGGCGAGCACGCTACGGGAACAGCGCGAACCGCTCGCAGCGCCATCTGGGGCAAAAATTGCCTAGCCTCGAGTAGCTTCCGATCAGCTCAACATGTACCATTTTTGTATACGAACAACACATTGATATTTCACAATTAAAAGTTGTTGTTTTTTTTTCGGAGAAAGGTACATTCATTATTGCATTCGTTCAAGCTGTATTAATTTTTTTGAAAATTCCCGCTTAACCCATACTGACAGAAATTTCCGCAGTACTTTCATGAAATGTACATTGAAGTAATTATCATGCACGCACATTCAATGTCCTGTACACATGTACTACATTAATATGCACGAGTCAAAGCTTTATGGTCATATCTGGAAGGAATGAATGATCTTGATGGACCGGTGATCATGAATATACAATATGAATGATGAGAAGCAGGGAAAACCGGAGAACCTCTACATTACATCTACACCGAACTTACAAATATATTAATCTTTTTTTAATGTACGATGTTACATTAAGTACATTAACATATATCAAAGCCCATTAAGCAGCGTATATTAATGTACGTTCAGTAGCGTATATTAATGTACATTAAACCACTAGATTTAATTATCTTTCTGACAGTGAACTTCAGGCTTGAACCATCTCCGTTGATGGCGCGCCATTTCACTTCGGACTAATACGCAATATTAGCACAGAGCCCGGGAACCGCGCGCGCGAGGTCACAAGTTTCCGCGAAAAGCCTGGCGCCTGCGAAGAGCGCGGCCGTGGTGGCGACCGCGACGACCACCACTGCGGTCGAGTCGCCGCCCGCTATCTCCCTACGCGAGCGTTTCCCGCCGCCCGGAAACAGCTGCGGAAGCTGCAGCTGCTCCTGCTTCCTCCAGCACGCACGCCCCGCTGCACTTCAGAGTGCTCTCCAACAACAACACAAGGTTCTACGCGATGGAGTCGCCAAAATCCACACGTCAATTCGCAAGCATGAATTATTTTTTCGATACCCGACTTGGCACAAGAGCGCACATGTTTTATCTAATCGACCAGTGCCACTAATGGCGATATAAAGGAAGTTAGTCATACAGTATAATACTGAGCCTACAATGTTTGACACAAAGAAATTCTATTTTCATTATTCATCCACAGTACTAGCCAGTTTCATCCCGTAAGTAACGAGGCAATGAAATTAACTATCAAACAGTAGAAGGGGTTAAAATATGTGGAACCTTGGGAGAGTTTACTTTCCCTGCGTATCAATTTATCCGTATGTATACAAACAAATTAGTATGTTTGTTCCAGATAAGATCCATGTTACGACTTCTCTACTTCGTCATCGACAGACTCCGAGCGCAACGCAAAAAGCGAGTGATACCGTATTTAATGTAGAGCTTCCCCGAAAGATTAGATTGCTTCCGACGAGTAGACAGCAGCTCTGCCTGCCGAAAGCGAGGCTGGAGCGCCTGTATCTCGCCAAAACGCATTCCATTGGGGGCTATGTTTATTGGGAAGCAAATCTTTACCACAAATATTCGCCCAAGAATATTTATCCATTCAGGAAAAGATATGGTTCTTGCCAGTGCATGTCTGACCCACGCATAAATGCCCAAGGGGGATAAGCACGATTTACGTCCGTTGCCTGAAAAATAGACCGCGTTTTGTTGCATCTTATGAATGTCGAAATGTTCCCAAGAGGCGTCCTACCGCTTCCACGACCGTAGTAGTTTCTCATCGAATCACGTAACACTACACGTGTGGCGAGCCTCTAGCCACGCCTGCAGGTTCACTCCGGAAATAGGTCACCCGAGATGGGAAACTAGAACGCGCCCGGCGGCTCCCGGCGCTGTCCAAATAGAAAGCCTCACGAAAGAGCTTTTCGATTCTGCCTCCTCGGCGGGGCCCGCTCCCGATGCGGCGATAGATGTTTACTCCAAGGCGAGTCAACAGGCGCCGGACCGCCTGCCTCTCAGGTGTGGCGGCGAGATAAACCAGCCGAGCGCCAGGCAGGCAGGCAGGCAGGCAGGCAGGCACCACCCCAGCCGCTGGCCTACACTCGCGTGGTCAAAGTGTTATCTCGTTCGCACGCTGGTGATATCGCCACGTCACACGGGCTATCGCGAGGGTGGAAATCCGCGAGCAAACTCACAACGCAACATCGCCACCGACCGGTGTACTACACTATCTCATTGCACTCCAACATGTCAATTTGCTGGTTTTACTAACTGCGTACATTACGTGCACAATTCTCAACATTCAAGCGTTCACCTACAAGGAATTAAAATTGATTCGTCGGCATTATTCATACTTAAAATAGTCGTTAATGATTCTTATAGAACTGTATCAAACATGTGTCCATAAAACTAAACCACACAAATATAACGCAACAAATGAGGTTAAAAATAACGAAATTGAACCTTATGAAGATCTAAAGTATTTATTCCGTGGTGAGAACGAAACCCTAAATATAAACACTTCACAAAATGAAGATGGTAAAAATCAAACGAATACTTACTATGCATCTTTTAAGTTTTACTGCTTCTGTCGTTTATGAGGCGAAGCACCGAATGCATCTTCCTAGGTGGTATTGTTGGCTAAGTTATTCATAGCCCACGACCACAAAACTCCGGCCAAGCTTCCCCGTTAAAAGATGCATATGCAACGGCCGGCAGAAACACGCCTACCGCGGGTCACGAAGAATTCGCCCAGAGAGAAGAGAGAGAGCAGCACGCGAAAGAATTCCCCAGAAGTGGAGAAACTGCAGCCCCCGCCGAAGAACCGAAGAGAAGAGAGAACGAGTGAAGAACGCAGAAGTTGGAGGATAAGGCTGTTCGTGACGGCAACATGGAACACAAATAACGAAAAAAAATCACGCTCCGATGGAGTGAATTACGAAACACCTAGAAAAAAATTACACAAAGAAATAAAAAACATTCAGCAAATCTTTAATTGTTTCAGAAAAATATAGGTTTTTATTCTACACAAATGTTCTCAGATTCTTTGTACGAAGTTAACATTGATTTCATTCGTTTACCGACAGAAGCCAAGGCATAAACACACATTTAAAACTGTTTCGAAAAATTCGGAACGAGAAATAGACTAGGTACCTAATGTTTTATTCAGACCAATACCGGAGTCTCAGTAATATCTGGAATAGTAAGTAGAACGGTGATGTCTTGATTGTAGGAACAACTGTGAGGTGACGCACAAAATATTTTTTTGTTGTTTTCTATGAAGCCGCTTTAGACACCACAATTTCAACAATTACGCCTGCTTGACCAGCCCCGCACGCAGAGTTCGACACCACTGCACCCGGGCTCATACGTCAGTCATTCCACCTTGGAGTGGGAACAGACGCCAGCAGTGACGCGGGCGAGATGATGGGGCCTGGCTTTGGCCAGCCCTGGCCTACCCCACGCGGCCGCGCGCCAACGTGGCGGCGGCCACACGTGCGCGCCAGGCCGGGGAGGCGGCGACGCGGCGCGGGGCGGGGCAAAAACGCTACACACAACACAGTTACGCCGCGCGGCGGCGGCACAGGCGCCGGAGGTGCGCCCGCTGTCATCGCCCAGCGAAAGGGCACCACCACCACCACCACCACCACCACTCGGCTTCGCCCAACGCCCTCTTGGACAGCCGCCTGTTACGCACACTGGCAGACATCTCTGCCTTGCTTTAAAGAAATGTACATTAAACTAGATCATGAATGCACATTAATTTAATGTACTCGGGCACATTAGGATGCAAGCGTCAAAGCTGTATGGCCCTATCAGGAAGGAATGAGTCATCTTGATGGACTGTTGATTATGAATATACAATACGATTGATGCGAGACAAGGGAAACGGGAGAATATCTTCATTAAATCTACTCATTTTAATTTGTGCATTGAATTTTGTGTAGAAATATATTAAGCTTTTTTAATGTACAAGGTTACATTAAGTTTCATGTACAATACATTCATCTACATTAGACTTAATGACGTTTCTATTTCATGCGAATCGGTACCTATGGTTATGCGATCTGTAAATCATTGGGGGATACATTTTCGGGTCAGCTGGACGGCCCACGCAATGATATGAACTAGGATTAAAATAAATGGCAATGTTGGATTTTTGAAGCTTGAGGATCCAGGACACGCTTGACTACACAAATAGCCAGCCCGTCTTGGGACCTTATTTCGAATTAGCCCGGTAGAAAATGTATTACACATGTATTAAAATGCTGCCCTCCACGACAAGAGTATTACACATTCCCACAGGAAATCAAACGCTCTCCTGTTTTAAGACCAGTTGCTGGCCAATGCAAATTAGTGTCAAAAGATTAAGGCTCCATTACCGGACAAAATGATGATTCGAACAACTTTCATATTCAAATACACAATTTTTAAAATGTACAATCCTACACCATAGAAGACAGACTTAGAGAATGTACTTCCGGCGTGATTGCCAATATAACAAGCTGACAATGTATTACCACTGTCAAGTCTTTCTTTCGTTAAGTCTTCCGAGGTCTTCAACAAAAAGTTCCTAATCTTAGCCTCCTTACAACTTAACACAATGATCTGTTCACACCAGGGAGCGGTTTTTTGACACGTTTGGACAATTCAATCCACCGAAAGCAATAAATAATGAGACTTCCGGGGTTTTAGACAATCCCAAGAGGGCAGTGGTCATGTAAATAACAATAAATTATTTGACCAGAAAATATTCTTTCTGCCGTATTTCCGTATTTGCCCATCACAAGCAACACGCATATGTTTCGCTTCCTCCCACCTCCGATGGCGCCCCTTCGGCCGCTCGGCGCATGCGTGACGCACGGCGCTCGCCACGAGGAATAATTAACACCGATCAGCAGACAAAGCAGCTCGGCCGAGGCAGCTGGCGGAGAGCGGGGCGGGGAAATGAAAAGGAAACGCGAGAGGAAGAAAGGACGAGGGCGGGCTCGGCTGCCCAGGTGGACGGGCGTCGGGGCGGCGATGCGACACGGCGGGGAGCGGAGGGGCGGGGAGCAGCTGCTCCATCCGCCCCCGCCGCCTGGGGCGCACCCAACGGTGTCGTCGCAACGCACTGCCTCAAAAACCGAAGGCCTCTCCGCCGTTTCTTCCAGAGTTCAGATTTACGACTCGTTTGTTGGCTTGCGACACTAGCTAATTCGATGAAAAAAAAAAAAATGCGGTATCCCTAAGATTTGATGATGAATCGTATCATTTCTTGATTTATGATGCTGCTGTTGTGCGATTCCGCAAGCTTGTTTTCTTTCATGCGAAGAGTACTCCACAAAAATGTTGTACTCTCGCAATAAATATATGCTTCAAGAAACGTTTATTAATTCGACAAACTAATGCAACTGTCCATCTGTCATTTTCACACTCTGGTATAACTTTAATTTTACTTACAATATATTTCAAAATGTCGAAGAATAAAAGCCTTAGTACAGTCGAAGGTATCACCCTACATGTTTTCAAAAACACGTAGGGTGATACCTTCATCAACTAGTAAAAACTGTACATAAATATTAGTGTCAACACCACATTACTCTGCTAAACGCAGTTGTATAGATTCCCCAAAACAATACACAAAAGTAATTATTCCTGCAGGCAGGACGCCCATCTCCGTTTTTCGTCCAGCTTACCAGAGATTCTCACAGCGACTATTGAGGTAGCTCGAGTTATGCTTTTGAACAGTAATTTTAAGTTTACGCCTTAACAAACTCGCACGCAGTTACAAATTGCCTTCTTGACACTCGTAAAGTTATTCGCGCGGACCCGACTTCACAAGTCGTCGGAGCTGCGAGTGAACGAGCGAGTGAAAGAGCGAGTGAAAGAGCGAGTGAAAGAGCGAGTGAAAGAGCGAGTGAAAGAGCGAGTGAAAGAGCGAGTGAAAGAGCGAGTGAAAGAGCGAGTGAAAGAGCGAGTGAAAGAGCGAGTGACGGGGAGCTCCAAGGCAGGCGAGAGGCGCCTCGCGATATCACTTCCCCAAGACCACTGGGCTGGCTCTGTTTTCCTACTTTATCGGCCGATAACCGAGCAGTTGCTGCTGGCGTTGCATAAGGACGGGCGCGCGGGCACAGGAGGGTGGAAGGCGCAGGCGGTATCACGACAGAAAGTCCGCAAAAGAACATGATGGTTCGCTTTCTATGGTTGCTTCAGATCAATACGTGTCCAGCAGCATCGATGTCTTAAAAAAATCTCCCGACTGCGCCGTTTCGAAGATCTTGTCTAGCATCTTCAGTCTAGCTCATGTATTTGTGGAACGTTACAACAACGAACGTTAGGGTTACACGTTATTTTTAAGGCAATTAGCGATTGATTGCTAGACATAACATGCGAATCAAATTAGCAACAGGCTCCTTTCATTATGAATATTTAGAAACATTGTATATAGACACTCATGACGGAAACCATGTATAACACACTGTGCGGCTATAGAATTGGGTAGAAACTGGAAAACCAAGTACTAGCAAGTGTAAAAAATGGCATATATTTTGGTTAAAAAAAGAGGCATGATATATAAAAATTTAACTTTCTTTGTACGAAGACAAAAGTCTCATTCCTATTTTCCACGGCGTATGACAGTGGACGAGATTAGTCTACATCTGAAAGGCAGAAGAAAAACAAAACAAACGTTACATCTCGCACGTTAATGCAGACTCGAAGTCGCTACCATTACGTGCAACGTCAATTCATAGCTTCCTCAATTTCGCCCGCGATAAGCCTGAACGACTGACTCCCTTATCTTCGTCTCCCCCACAGCAAGAAAAGGAGACATCTGGCGCGCGAGGCTCTTCAAACCGTGCGCCGAAACTAGCAGCGCTCGCTCACGCCCCCGAACCCACACACACACACCACGCGCCGCGATCGAGTTGCAGCTCTGGCTTCGCGAACACGATCCATTCGCGGCGCACACGCGCACGCGCGCAATCGCCAGGCGGAGGCGCGGGGCGGAGTGGCGGGGCGGGGATGGCGCGGGGCGAGGCGGGGTGGGGCGAGGGCGGCGCGGGGTGTAGATGGCGGTGAGGCGCGGGGCAGGGCAGGGCAGGGCAGAGCGAGGCGGGGCGGCGCGGGACGGCGCGGGGCGGCGCGGGACGGCGCGGGGCGGCGCGGGACGGCGCGGGGCGGCGCGGGGCGGGGCGGGGCGGGGCGGCGCGGGGCTGCGCGGGGCGGCGCGGGGCAGTGCGAGGCGGGGAGGAGATGGCGGGGCGACGCGGCTCTATCGCCTGCCGGAAACAACAGACTATTACGGCGCTCCCGCCGCGCGCACCAACATCCAATGCGATCGGGAGGTTGACGACCCTCAGCGCTTCGCCCAAGAGCGGGGTCGACTTTGCCAATTTTGTTCACCAATTATCATTTTACTATTATTTACTATTACGTCTGTCGGATGTTTGAAGAAACAGAACTTTTGATGTTTGAATCAACTGCTATAACTATTTTATAAAAAGAGAAAATTGTAGACATGTGTTACATATTGGAGAACAATGAAGAACAGAAGTCTTGATTATGAATAAGCGAATTTATCTTCCTCGTACTCTAAATTCCTTGCATATACAGGTAGCTCTCAATATTTTGCACAATTATTACTACTTCCAAGATTTCACGAAACAAAAATGATTTCCGTAATTCAATATTTAGGGGTTCGTTAACCACCGACACCTCCCTACAGCAATTTTCGGATCAAAAATTGAATGTTATCTTTAATGTATTACCAGTTTTATCGGAAAGGATCGAGGAGAAGCAAAGTTCCTGGTCCGTCATCTCGAGCGCGCTCGGAGCGCAGAGCTGCATCCGCAGTTCGGGCGGGAGGGACGGGGCGGGGCGAGAGGCCCGAAAAGGCGCCAGGGTCTGCGCAGTGCGTTCTGCGCTCCGCCCGCCCGCCGCGAAGATGGCCGTAGCGAGGGGAGGGAGAGGGGGAGGGGAGGGCGGGGGTAGCCGCCGCTACCCTCCCTCTCCCAGCAGCCCCCGCGCGCGCCCCGTCCGCTCGATCGACGCCGCCGCCGCCGCATGGCGCATTGCGTCCCACATAAAGAACCCGCTGCCAACATCCCCGTGGCGCTGCCAACGCCGCCGAGCCAAATGCGCCCCCCCCCCGCCCAGACTGCTCGACGCCACCGCGCCAACTCCACGAAAAACAGTTCATCAAGTACGGAACGTTCACGAACTTCCCGATTCCCTATCACCCCCCCCCCCCAGCCGCTTCATCACCTTAACAGCGCAGTTTCACAACTGCCCTAAGCAACGAACGTAAACATCCATTCCAACACTTCACATTGATCGAGCCAAGCTGTGTAAAAAACGCAGGCTAACGCAAAGCATTTCCACAAATCGAAACGTCAAGGGAAAAAACGTTACCTACATCCCTTAATCGCCAATATCTTCGTCGTGGCCACCTCTATGAATCTTGGAACTTTTATAATCCAGTGGCCACGCGGAAGGCGGAGGGTGCAACGACAGCGCGCAGCGCCCGCCGCAGCTGCCGAAACTATTATTACCGCGCCCGCCGCGTTGGGCACGGCACGGGGCGGCCGAGCGGCCGGCCCCCGCGAGCCGACTTCCGCCCAGCTGACGCACTCCCCTCCGGCCCCACCCGCCCACTCCCACGAGCCCGCCACAAACGACGCGACCATCTACTCGCCGCGTCGCCGACACGCTCACAAGCCGGCTGGACACGGCATCCACAGCCCCCTCACCCTAGCAAAATCCTCTTCCCGCCCGTGGGCGTACTGGAGTGGTTACAGCGAATTGTATGCACAATTTATAATACGATTATGTTAATGTGCTAAATAGAAGAATGTAGCGTGCCCCATTTTCTTTGTATTTACCTCATGCAATGGAACCGTGCTACCTATCATTTAAAAGGGGAAACAAAAGGTCATAAGTCGACTTGTAGAACCTCGAGTCGCCGAGCATGTTTTAGGTCAGGCGAGGGATATGCATAGAATAATTTTAAATATCGTGACGAAATCATGTAATAATGTTTCGGGTAATCCAAGTTTTACTGTATAAATGGAATTACTGCAATAATTGTTCTATTTCCATATTTAAACGTTATCCAATCAGCTTCGTGGCCAACTTTTGGTAATACTATTCCCATGGGAATATACTGCTGTTGATGCAGCTTCGAGTGAGTAACCCGAAGCCCACGTAAGTGAACAGATAGGGAAGGACAGCGAAACCACTGAAGATGCCATGTTCTAATCACGTTACAGGAAAACGCATCAGCGACTATAAACGACTACAAGGACTGACATTCATCGGAGCGTAACCGCACAGTAAGCTGAACACTTCTCTTTTGAAAGCAAGCCACTACTTCAAACGCCCGACTAATTCAAGGTTACTTTCACTTCCAGATTTTAATCAAAATGATCTATAAAAAATTACACAATTCCTCGCGTTTGAACCCACGTTTTTATTCTAACCGCTCCGACTTTCAATTACTCCACAATAGAGCACCAAGGATAAAAAAAAAAATTCCGTCAACAGCAAGCAGCACATGATGCAAGGCGTTATCTCCCATTCCGTTCGGATCACGCACATCGCGCCGCGGCAGGCTGCAGCAGTGTGGTGCATCACGCGAGGCGACGGAGGGCAGAGGTCGCGAGCCATTCAGCCCCGCTGCCGGCGCCCACGCCGCGGCGCTGGCCGGCCCGCGTGCCACGCGATGTCAACACAAACACTGCCGTCTCGGCCGTCTTCTGGGCCGACGCCTCAGCCGGGTGTTGTGACCGGGACATTAGGCGGAGGGAGAGAAAAAAAATGTCGCTCGCTTAGAAACGCAGATCATCAAACTGCAGAAACTTTTTCTTTTTGACGCTATCGTTCTGTAGGGTACTTCCAGTTCCATTCCCTTCGTAATACTGCCACATGACGACCGCAAACTAACGAAAAGCGGCTATAATTAAGGCCACTCGCAGCGGGGTGGGCAATCATTCGGACGGCATTTTATATAGCTTATACTTCTTTTAAGCAATCATTCTCCACATTGACAGACATTTTGGCGTTTGTACGATTAATTCCTACTTATCTCTCTCTTTTTTTAAAGCAATAAAATGAAGTAAGCTTCATTTCAAAGAGTGTTTAACGGTTTTACGCCAGGAATGCTACCTCATTGTATTTGCAAACAGCGAAGTATGTGTCAAAACAAGACTATTTCTGGAGATAGTGCCATCGTGCGCACAACATACCTTGAATATTACAGTTCACGAAGATACAAGTATGGTCCACGAGCTATGTTCGTGTAGCAGAGCCTTAGGTTAAAGCAGTTCGCATCTCACAGATTTCACTCAAGCTCGTCACGGGCGAGCATGCCAAATAAAATAACGTGAAAAATAGACGAGACACCCCAAGAAAAGAAAAAAAAAAAAACTCGAAGAGGAAGCCGTACGTTTGAAAGCAGCAATTATTTCCCTATGAAGACGCGTAGATGCAAGACTCGTTTTAGCCAGAAGCAGCGGCAGCTCCACGCCCTTGCAAATCGACGCGTCGCGAAAGGGATCATTAAAAGGCGCAGGGCGCTCCGCCGCCCTTCCCGGCCACCCGCGCACGTGGAGCTGCCAAGGAGCGCACACAAAGCCCTTAACGAAGCAATTCGACACTCGTCGACGGGAAAGTCGCGCCGCTTAAAAACAATTTACTTCATTCCCCGCAACTTTCGTAGGCCTACGCACCCACGCGCGGGGCGGGGCGGGGCGGGGCGGGGCGGGTTGAGGGCCGATGGGGTGACGCGAGGCTCCCGAGCAGAACTACCGCCCCGACTTCTTCCTTCACCCTCAGGACCATTTGCCAACAATTATACTGATTAAAGCACCCCTTTGCGACAGGCATTTATAGATTCTTGACTGCTGCGGGAGGTGCCGCATCCCAGGCACAGCCAACCACATTTCGGCCGCCATATTGCGACCTTCCTCAAGGAGAAATGGTATTGTTTCAGTCCCCTTTCGAATTTCCCAGTTATTTCAGAATAACCAACCTCTTTCAAGTTACAAGAATTTCAAAAAGTTCGAAAATTGACACTTTTCACTGCCTCATCTCTTCCGAGATTTCTTAACGATCCGTGATCAGGGAAACTAATAATTTCTTCATGCCTACAATTAATTTCACTTTCCAATTCACAAACCTAATGCAAACATCGTAATCGGAACAAGGCTATATTGAAATATTCCGTAACTGAACGCCGTCGGCTCGATTCAAAATGCAGTTATTTTAAGCGACGTTAGCTGCAATACTTATGAATATCTTATTTAGTGTTTAGAGTCACGAAGAGAGAGCTGAGGAATGCAGCTTTTGACGCGATCTCTGACTTGCCAATTACTTTTCACTACCTCATAAAAAATAAAATCTCTTTGCCTAAAAGGTTTTCGCAAACCGAATATTCGTCCTCCCGCACAACGCAAGGGCGCGAGCCTAGCAACTGAAGGCGAACGCGAGAGCAGTCTGCACCACGCGAACCCCGCGCTAAAATTAGCGGTCACTAAGGCTTCCCCTTAACAAGATGAAATATTCTTGGAGCAACGACGACACCGGCGGCGCGGGTGTGGAAAATTCCGCTGCCTCTGTCCCAGACGCCCTCATTTCACGAACACCCCCTCCCGATTTCGTTCTTCTGATTTTCTCCGGAAATGTGTTCGAAACATCTCGCAAGAACAAAAAACAATCTCGTAAAATACGTTTCAATAAAAAATGCATAATTGCGATATAAAAATCGGGCATATCCACAATTAGAATTTTTTAAGTGGATTATGGTAGAACGTCGATAACTAATCTCAATTCCTCCATCTCATTTTTTTTCTTTTTCTCTTTCCCCATTCCATTCAACTTCCCGATACAATGTTCGGTAACCCAACAATTAACACTACTATTCCTTTTCTCCTCCACTTATCGAGACCATTGTACAGTCTAATACGGTTATAGTGAACCCTCGGTTATAGTGGAAGTAACCGGTCCAGTTTCACTTACGTTACAGATAAGCAAAAAAAGATTCTGTTATAGTGAACCTGAACATCTGCTATAACGAACGCAGGAAATGCAACATCCTGGAAAATAATTTCAATTCCCTCCTATAAAAACAATTTCGCCTCTGTCACGAATTCCTTCAGAGTGGGACGGTGTTCCCACAATGGAAGAGGTATTGAGTGTCAGGACTGCATTACGATACTTAGATACAGAGGACAATGCTGAAACAAGTATGAAGAGAGGACGAACTCCGGAGAAGGATGTAGAGAAGTTACAAACGAAAAATGTACGAAGCAAACATTTGAAATTAATGTATTTTTAAGGACTAATAAAAATATTGAACTTTCACTTCTTGCTGTAAATGTATTTTGCTGTATCTCTATATTAATAAAAACAAATTGTTATGGAGAATTCCATTTCTTTGACCCCGGTAAATAAGCTGATACGTAAAAGAACTTAATTTTACAGGGGAGCACAAAACAACATTAAAGTAAGGCTATAAATAAGGGATTAATGATATTAAAAAAAACCTACTCGAAAACAGTTTTGTTTGAATGAATGAATGCCTTATTTTATGTGGCAAGACTCAGGCCATGAGGCCTGTTCTTCCATCTGACCACGCAAATTTCGTTACGCTCCTTTCACCTACTAGGGGAGAAAGAAAGTATTACTTGGGCGACGAAACAATCAATTTGAATTTAGCTCTGAGGCTTCATTTAGGCTTGAGGATCTTTTCCATGCAGTAAATCTACTACATGGGACAGTCGGCTTTACTTCCCATACTAAGGATTTTTTTTTGCCTTTAAAAATCGCCGGCTTCGATCGGGTTTGGACCCGCAAACTTGCGTATAACAGCCCGAGACGCAAACCGTTACACTATCGCCGCCGCTCCGCCATGTCGCTTCTTTGCGATAAGCGCCAGTCTGCGTGCGCGGCCAAGGTGGCTCTGCCGCGCGCACGGACACACGACGGGGGCGGAGGCTGCCCCCAGAGGCACCCGGCGGCGGCGGCGGCGGCCGCGTATCGATCCCGGGGCATCTGGCCTCTCGGCGGCGGCCAGGGCTCATCCCAGGGCTGCCACCACGCCCCGCTCGCTCGCCGCCGCCTCATACATTCACCGGCCACCCACCCGCGAGAACCACCCAGCGTGGGGACGATAAAACCTTTTTATTGCTACCTACGCAGAGAAATCATGAAACGCGTCAAATATGCTCGTAAAACGTACACACAACGCCGTCCTCACCCTCCCCTGTGCTCTCGCCCACTCTCAATTTCGGTCTCGTTGACCGTCGTCGTCACCTCTGCTGTTTCGTTAACTCGGCGCGGATGACCTTCAATAAACTAACCGCAAAGCAGCCGCATCGAGATCGCTTGTCACGCAACCCACCACCTCGGCAAACTGGCGAGTGCTGGACGTACATTACCAGGCCTTAACGTAAGAAAGAACAAAGGTCTCCGATGAAACGGTTTATACAGAACCACCACTAGCTGAATTTAGAGACGGAGCTTTATGAACTGCAAGCGAACAGTGGAGCGACTTCGTCGGGGGGCGTGGAAGCTGAGATACGAGTTCTCAGGGGGCGGCGACCGGAGACAAGGAGGGGGATCTGAAGCGTGGGAAAAGTGCGGAAGCAACGGCGGGGAAGGCGAAGGCCAAGGCGAAGGCGAAGGCGAAACGGTATGGGCGGAGAAGTATTTTATTTAACGTTCTATTAGCACCTGAAGACTTAGTCGTTTTCCTACCATTGAATCATGCCAGAGGTTAAGTGAACGGATGGATGACATGAACAGTAGTCCGAGAACCGAGAAAACTCGCGCCAGAAACGTGCTTCGTCTATGCCACACCATCTAGTGATCGGGGTTTTGAATCCGTCGTGGGCCCGGGCGCGGCGGTGCGCAGCCGCTTGGCTTTCGATCTCGCCGATTATTATTCCGGCGAGCGCCGCGGGGCGGGGCGGGGCGGGCAGGGGAAGGTCGCGAGGGGCGGAGCGCGAGGGCGAGGGCGCACGCCATGAGGGAGGGAGGGTGGCGCGGCTGCGGCAGCGCCGGCCCGGAATCAATATCCGACCGGAGGCGGCAGTAGCGGTGGCGGCAACGCTGCGAGCCTTCGCCCGCCCTGCCTGCCACCGCCGCGCCCGCTGCCGCTGCCGAGCCCCTCTGCCTGCCAGCCGCGCCTCCGCAGCGCGCAGGGCAGGCCGTTCCGAGCAGCCACTGCCAAACGGAGGTCACGAACAAAAGCATCGCGCGAATGCGATTCAAACGCAGTGGCAGGCGTTCATCCACAGATTGGTGCGAGTACTCAAAAGGGAGCTCATGAGGTTTCAGTCCCCCCCCCTCCCTGACGAAAAAATTCAAATATTATATGTACTAATTTTCTGTGATAACAAAAGCAATTCAAGTATAAATTCAATATCTAAACCAGTCCGTTTGACGAACGAAATCCTTAATGTGAATACAAGTCGTCTCGTCATAGCACCTATGCTCCCCTCCCCCCCATGGTTGCGTCACTGGTTCGTTCATTTTCATGGTGATTCATTCATCTCTGCCCTTTTCCTAAATTATTATTCTTCTTGCAGGTAATTTACGTCTTCGACAATGTTCTATCTTCTAAGAAGACCTAGTAAAACATGACAGGTCTGGAGACAGGAAAGCTTCGAGATGCTCCAAAACGGTGCGCGACCACGAGCGGAGCAAAACTGAGCCCACCCATTTTCTTTCAAACAGTTCAACTAGATTTCCCAGTACCTTTTTTCTAACGTATTTCACACTAAAAAATGAAAATTAGAGGCAAAGCTTGTCCCCTTACTAAAATTCCTGTTCCCTGATTTTTCCACGAAAACGCAAAATTAGCATTTGCGTAAACAAGCATGACAACTTCTGATTTCAAGGGATAATATTTCCCTTACATCTATAGATCCGTCTATAAATTCCTCTTTTTTCCTCGTTTTTCCAGGTCAATGAAATTCCCTTCGAATAATTAAGTCACGTCAATCCCCATTAACTAGCCACGCCGTGCAAGCGTTTACGTGGCGCCTGAGGAACGCTCCGGACCTAGTATCAGGAGCCCACCGGAAAACAGCTGCCTGCCCTCGCCTTGACTGGATTTCCTGTCAAAAATTATCGCGCCTCGATACCGGGTTCCTTTCCTCACGTTCCCTGTTCATACTTGCGCCATTAACTCTCAGAAACTGCCTTTCTCGGAAGAGCTTCAACATGCACAACCGGCCCCCGCTGCCATTTCTGTTTCTGTAGAATAATTCCATTTTCGTTTGAGCAAGGAAATACAACGGGAGGCAAAGCGTGCAGTTTCTTCTAAATATTTTCTTGATGTACACTTTACACTGTTCGCAAACTCGTAAAAATGTCTACTCATTCATATTCTTTAAACATAACAGTGACGAAGGAACTACGCAGAACGGAATTGACGAACGAACATTTGTTGCAGTTAGAGCCCATTACAGAACAATGATAGTGATGCCATTTGAGACAAACCTATTGTCTGGGAGTCTAATATTTTAATGTTAATAACAAAGTGAAGAGAACTAACTTAATACAGCTCAAACACAGAAAAAGTAGTGTTATTCCATAAATGCACATGCTCACTTGGCTAAACCAGTAATAAAAAAGAACGGCGGAACTATTTGATAGCACGCAGCAGTTCACGGCGACAAGGGAGAAGGCCGTTCGCAGTACGGGGAGGGGAGGGGCGGGGCGGGGCCCACTGCGATCGCACTGCACCGAAGCGTGGGCAGAGCGCCACGGGCGACGACAGTGGACAAGGAAGCGAACCATTCCTCCGCCACAGGCATCGCGTAGCGTCACCAAACGACCACCACAACTACGAGCTGGATGCAACGAAATAGGAACCATCAAAACTCCTAAACCATGCCATTGCTGTATTAATAACACGTGAGAAGTAAAGCAAAGGAACCTCCTCTCGTATTTTAGATACAATAGGGACACCCGGTATAATGGTTTCCATTGATATCATGCTAGGTTTCAGGCTACCACAGGAATTCTGGCAACCGTATTCTTATCATGAGTAAGGAGGAAACTGTACGAGTAATCTGACGTTAAACATAACGAAACTTTCGAATCTTCTAGCTCACATATCCTGGAAAAGTTACTCGCCATGGTTTTCACTATCATCCCGTTGCCTTCTACACAAAGTAGTAGCCAGGCAACGAATCCTATTGCCATTACAGGTATCGTACAAAACCCACAGCTGACTCCATTACAGACGATTCACAACAAAATACGTTATTTGCCCATGTGACTCAAGGACGGTACAAACTCAGTTTTGCTGCTGATGCAAAACACGCAACACATCCTGGACATCTCCCGCAACTAGACTTTTGCATAAATACTTTATTTTTACCTTCCATTGCCGAATCAGCGGCGTCGACACGCTGAGAGCATGAGCAAATAAAGAACTGAAGCTTAGAAGCAACAGCTGGTACAAGCCTAATCGACATGTAGGGTTAGCACAGGAGTCACTAACGCATATAGAGACCATATGTAGCCAAGATCGATATAAAAAAACTCCCAGCTGGCGAAAATTTTAGATATCGCTCAAATGCGACGTTAAGTCTGATCTGGCCACTCCTCCCATAAGACACATCAAGGTTATTTTTCGTGCAGTCGTTTAGTTTACAGCACATATTGCACTGCACTCAAAAAACGGATATTCTATGTAGGATAGAAGCGTTTAAGGAATTACTTTTTTTTCTGGAATGATAAAACCACACCGAGTAAATGTTCTTGGGATAACATTTTATGGAATACGCAAACTATCACACTGCGTATCGTCTAGTTCTTAAAATGCAATTCAAATCATGTAATGCGGCTAGAATTTAACCAAGAAAAAACTTTCCTTGAATTTCATACTCGGGTGGTTACGCTGTGTTTCTCAGAAACCAGCTGAGCGCTCTCTATCGTTTCAAATTTTATTCAAGTCAACCCGACACGCGCAGACCGTTGAGTTATCGGGCAGAAGCCCGTCCACTGCCACCACACGACCAGTTCCTCCGTACGCGTCTTATCCAGCTGAGAGCCCTGTAGTCAGGACTTGGAATTACTGAATATTCCACTCTAGTCACGTCAACAGAAAGACATTTGACAAACAGAAGACATTAAAAATCGAAAGCCGACACCGGCCTAAAGAAACACTGAAGCTACAGTTACTGGTTCGAATCCCGTGTACGCATAGACGTTTTCCACCGAACGGCAGTGGAAAAGTAGGAAACTGCACACCACGTATAATTGAAATAATTGATTTCATAATTACAGAGAAAAGCCACATAACAGTTCTCTGTAGTTGGTCGCCGATTCTCTGGACACGAAAAAAAACAACAACAGCTGTTTGAAATAATTCGAGCATTGGCGTCGTCAAAATTCTGTGAGCTCGCCCGCCGCCCCGTTGCACGCGCGAGAGCGGGGCCGATACGCCCCACGCGAGGTCGCCGCCGCCGCCGCATCGATCCCCGGCCGCTCCCACGCCCCCCTCGCACGACAGGCGCCCGCCCGGCGCGGCACGAGGGCGAGCGCCAGCCACTTCCAGCGGGGAGCCATCTCGCCTCGCTTCCCCTCCCTTCCCTTCCCTTCCCCGCCCGCACGCCTCGCCTCCGCTACCATTGCCCGTCGACACAAGTTTAGACAAGTTTCAAGAAAATGTTCATGTTGGACGTCGGAGGCAATTCTGACCAACTGGGTTCCCACGCCCAGATACTGCGATGAACAATGATCGATTCAAGGGTAGGAAATGTGGTTTGGAAGTGGTATAAGCCCACAAATAGCGTGGCTTTCGGGAGCACACGTTTTGAAGGATCCGGAATTATACGAACCGATTTAATTTCATTCCAAGATCCGTACTCCCTTCTCTTATCACCACAGCTGAATTTCGAATAAAATTGTGTAACAAGCGCTGATGAAGTAAAAAGAAAGACGTCATTGACTTCGTTTAATGCAAAACATTCACTTCGACAACTACAAAATTGATTTGATATTACTAGCGTGGACACATCCTCTTATCTCGTATGAAACAGAAAGCGGATTACAGCAATAGCTTGAATCGTGTCTTCTAGGAATCGAATCTGTTAGAGCGAAAACAATCACGAGAACGTTCCTCCTGCTCCAGAAAGCAGCCACATCCGATGGCGACCGAGCAAGGGCTTGCCTTGGGAGGCCGGCAGCGGCGTGGGCATCGACGCCGCGCAGGGCGCAGCCTCCCACGCCCCGGGGCGGACGGAGCGGCGGGGCGGGGCGGGGCGGGGCGGGGAGCGGACGGATTCCGAGCGCGCGACCCCTCACGGCCGCTGGTATAGTGACCCAAGAACGGACGCGCCAAGGTCACCGACACGCCGCGCGCGCCGCTGCTGCTGCTGCTGCTGCTGCTCGGCGCGGCGGGCCTCGCCTCCCCGCCCCGCCCCGCCCCGCCCCCTCGCGCTCGCCCGAGAGGCGCGGAGCAGCACGCGCCGCGCGCAGCGCGTATCCGGTCGCGCGGGCGTCGCTTCCGCCGCGGAGCAGGAGGCGCTCGGCGCGAAGGCAGGCGGGCGCCTAGAGGCGGAGCGGGGCGGGGCAAGGCAGGGGAGGCTTTCGCTATCTTCGGAGATTCCCAACGCTCCGTTACTTCTGATTGACGAGTCGGTGCATGCTCCATGTTTCACGTGCTGGTCTCCACATGTCACAATGTAGCAGGTGCCAGGCAGGGGTGGAGCCAGCCGATGTTGGAAGCGAGGGGTGGCATTACTGATTTATGTTAAATAATAAACGTTTGTAATTATATTGCATATTGTTTTTGTAGTGTATATATGATACTACACAATATTATTTTTCAAATAATTACATAATTCTAACAAATATTTAAATATTTTTGCCAAATAAAAGTGAACAAACGAAAACTCGAGGACTTTTGGGGGTGGCATGCCCCCCCCCCTTCCCCGGATCCGCCAGTGATGCGAGGTTTCTCTAATTTCAGCAATTTCCAGTACTGTCAAAAGCAGTAATTTAATTCTCAACACATGAAACTCGTGGAAATGAGCTTTGGATAAATGATAGTTAAGAAATCTTATCTAATTTAGCTATTGTTTTGTTGGTAAACGCGAACGTACTACACATTTTACAAACTTTATCGATTTTATCCACAGCAAATACACAAAACTTATTTCCACACTGAAACCAAAGTTGCAACAAATTTTAATTGGATGAATTATCTCCGGAATGGTTGGCTACTTCAACACTTACTGAAACAATTATATATAAGTCCAATGAACTGGTTGCCGGGAAAGAGTGCCCTTCTAAGGAGCACTTAGCAGATTAATACTTCTCCTCCCATGAGAACAAATTCTTCCAGACTGAATTGGCAAGGCCGGTACGCACATTTGCCCGAAACCGCCCGAACAAAGGCGAGAGCTGACCGCGGCGGAGGCGGAGGCAGGTGGCTGCACAGCCCGCGCGACGCATCCGGGCGCGCGGGCGCCGCCGAGCGAAGCCAAGCCAAGCGCCTGACGCGCAAACCGGCGCCGCGGGCAGCGGAGCGCGAAGGGTCTCGAACAAGGGCGCGCGGGGTCAAGAGACCGCCGCGCCGCCTCCCACGGCCACGGAAGTGACTCACACCAAAATATTAGTCGTCAAAGTCTACACAAACGACCACGTGGTCCTTCCGGCCGCCGGTGACTTCATCGAGGATAAGTGGATGAATTCATCGTTTCAGAACTATTGATCCTTTCACCCGCACTGCAAAACGGAACTACTGTAAGTTACTAGACGTTGTATTAGTGTGTGTTTTGTGGTACTGAAACCATCCCGTGGAAAGCCTTAAGGCTCATATATGAATAAAAATAAATTTAAAAAATTAACAAAAAGGTAAGTTAGCGATAAGACGGCGGTGAGTAGCAATCAGTACGTTCACTTTTTTCTCGGAGTCGTTACTACTATTACACACAATTAGTACACGAATCTCACAATCGGGAGAAGGAAAGCGGTGGCGACTGCGCATCCTCCGGAGTTGGTACGGGAAATGGAACCTACGTGCTCACCCCCGCAAAGCTCAACAACGCGCTCCCGCTCCCGCGAAAACAAAACCCGCTCCCCTCGCCCACGGCCCGCCCCCGTCGTCTCTCACACTTCCCGAACCCCTCGATGAACTCTCGAGTCTTCCGCTGCCCCCTCCCCTGGGGGGGGCCCGGGCGTGCCAGCGCCGCCCCGCCCGCGCGCCCTCCAAGTCACCTTCAGGGCCCTTCCCCGGGAAACGGGATACACAAGCTGCAGCAGCGGCAGCAGCCGCCGCGGCAGCGCTGGCGGCGGCAGGCGGCACAGCTCCCGCAGCCCCCCCCCACCACCACCACCACCACCACCACGCAGTGACGGAGCAATGTTGGGCCCAGGGCAATGCTTAAACGTAGCTCCACATCACCGAAAAAACATGAAAATAAGAAAGTTGCACCAGGAGAGTTTTTATTTCAAGAAATAACAATTACAACGTCTAACTAGAAAAGTGTTTGGAAATATATTTTAAATAATTTTTAAAATATATTTAGTGATCAAATAGAACAATTTCTACGGAGCTCTTGTAATGTTAACGTCATTTGATTCATTGCATCGAATCCTACCTTGTAAGTAAAGTCTATAATTAAATATTGAGGGTAAAAAATAAACCTAAAATTTTATAAAATATCACACCACTATACCGCGACTTACAAAATTACGATACGATTTCTTCGAGATGTAATTTCTTTTTCAATTGAACAGTCCCATCAGCGGGCCCCGGGCGATCGCCCGGTCTGCCCTTGCCTAGCCCCGGCACCGCCCAGAAAGCGCCGGGCGGGGCGGGGCGCGCGCATGAATAATCGATGCGCGGATCGCGAGCGCCGCCCCGGCCAGCCGCGCTGGGCGCCGCAACTGGGTCAGAGGCCCTTCCGCCGCCTCCTCGCGGACTGCACTCACGCCGGACACGCCACAGGGCGCGCGACCACACCAAGTGCAAAACCAACTTTTAAGTTGACGTCACGTACGCCGCTCCTATAGATAACTATTCACTGTATACACCCAAGCAAATTGACATTCTCAATCAAAACATTGATGCATCTTTCCTACTATAAAAGGATTGTAGTCTACTGGAAATCTGAAAAACGAAATCTTATTGCTCATTTCTGGACTTAGTGTGAAACTTATCTATGAGATCGAAAATGTCCAGAAGACTGGTCACCTATGTAGAGGATTCCGGAGAGCTGTTCTAGGTACACTATGTTTCGTTTTTCTTATAAAATATAATCCCGTTTAAAACGTGCAGTGTGCGTGTCAAAAACTTCAAATTGGTCGTCGAATCTTTTACACCCTCACAAGGAACAAAGAAACCAGCACACGCAGAAGGGGAACGCCGGGACCACTAAAGAAGCTCTCGTTGACAGCCAGTGTTCCCGAA
The DNA here is from genome assembly GCA_011170035.1 of Teleogryllus occipitalis. Lineage (NCBI taxonomy): Eukaryota > Metazoa > Arthropoda > Insecta > Orthoptera > Gryllidae > Teleogryllus > Teleogryllus occipitalis. Next base: position 331,152 of record BLKR01000410.1, read on the forward strand.
TCAATCCCCCAGCATTTTCCCAAGACGTGGCAGCCAACCGAACACACACTGCCTCCCACACCCACAGCGACGCGTAGGGCGAAGGGCCCACAAACGCAGGCGCCGCCCGGTCCAGGCCACGGGGTCCGCCTGGCGAGCGCGCGCAGGCAACCCAAAAAACGCCGAAAAAAAAAAAATCCGCACTAGAGCGTAGCGACCTCGAGAGTGCAAGCGCGGGAGTTCAAGGCCAGGCAGCGCTTGAATGACTGCGCGCGCGCGCGAGGCGGCGGCGGCGGCGGACGCGTCTTGGCGGGAAACGCCGCGCCGCGCCACGCGGTCGTGCGGCGTGCCGGCGTCCTGCGCCGCGACAAAAAACGCCGCCGCTCGAGATACGCAGCCCACCGCGCAGCAGCCGCCTCTTTGTCCCACACAGCAGCTCCACATGCACGAGGATCCCCAGGCGCCTAGGCGGGGCAGCCACGTGCGAAGGCTCCTGATCTTTCTATTGGTTTGGCGCTTCAGCGATCTCACCCAACAGAGACGAATTTTCTGGCAGATAGAGGACATTTAGAATTTTTTTTAGAGGTATTTCATAGTGGAACGACCACATACATTCTCGGTATCTTCGAAAAAGCATTGTCATTTTTTCAAGCATTTCCTTTTCATTAAAATATTCTTACAACGCTAAACAGAGCATTGCTTCGAACGTGATGATGAAAAGGAAAGGTATCCATTAGATAAGCCTACAACAACCCTATCAAAAAAATCAAAAAACCACCCCCCAGCTGCGTGAAATGTCCCAACCGACTTTGAAAAGGCCGAGCGACTGCGGCGCTGTCGCAGAGGCAGGAGGCCCGGCGCGCTGCTTGTGGGCCTCCGGAGCGCCACAACGCCCGCGTCGGCGTCGGCGGCAGCAGCTGCGAGCCAGGCCCCGCACCTGTCCCTCGGCCCATCTGCCGGGCGGCGGCGCCGACAAGGCCGCCCCGAACACGCGCCTCACAAGGCGGAGGCGGCCGTGGCGGCCCGCCCGCCCGCGGGCCACGGATACCTGCGCGCCCAGCGCCCGCCCCGCCCCGCCCCCTCGCTCGCTCCCCGCCGCTGCGCCGCGCCGCGCCGCTCGGCTCCTCTCCGCGCCCGCGCGCGCATCCTGCGTTACGTCACCCACGTTCAACGCCCTGTCCGCGCCGCGGCCGCCATGCCGAACCAGCGAGACCGCGCGCTCCCGCCACCAACAAAACGCAACACTTCAAAACAGGGCTATTTTTTTGGATGACTTCAAAGCCGGACAAAACGACTGTGTAGAAAAACAAATGCCATTACACACCATTATCCTTCATTCTAAAAAAATTTTCAAAAATAACCCCAGAATTAGATGTTGAATTTGAGAACAATTGACATGTATCAAGGTCACTAAATAGAAAGACATACAGCGTATACTAATGCAGATACTATTCCACTCTATACGAGTTCTGGCTTACGATGTAGTCATAAAACAACTTCATTATAATGTAACTTCCATTTACGAAGACACAAAATTAGCACCTGAGAGTGCAATACTTTTAGGTTGTCTTTTCTCAAACATCACAAAAAATAAACCATGAAGGCCATAACGATGTACGTCGATTTTGGAAAACGTGCAATTTGGTGAACACGAAATTCATTGAAAACTCTTAGTTTTCGGGCGTGTGCTGATACTAACATTCGTTTTCAGTATGTACAGTAGTTCGTGGTTCCTTAAACTTCCCCTGTGACATTTTATTGTCCATTTGTTGACAAACAACCATGTAAACAGTCCTCGAGACTAATCCTTTTCAAATCCCTGTTGACAATTCATTTTTTCCCCTCCATAAAAGAAACTAGATTAAATATAGATGAAAATCATGCAAGGCTCCCGTTACCATACGGAAATACGACAGGCGCTCAAGACCTCACATGTTCCCGCACCACTAGAAAGAAGGCTTCGCTCGGCAAAGCGCTCATTATGATTCGTTTCACAACAGCCACGTCACACAAAATACAATAAAACACTCGTGCACCACAGTGACCTTTGGAAGGCGTTTACATTTATTTATTACGAGGACACCTACGTGCAACCCGACCGAGCCAGCTGATAGCCGTAATGGACATTGATTTACATGGCACCGCGAGAGCACGGCGGCCCCGCTGCCCGTCCCAACGCAGAGCTCGGCACGGACGCGCGGTCGCAGGGGGCCGTTGCACAAGATGCAGCAACGCACGATTGACAACTTCTGTGTCCTGAGGCTTTACAATCCGAATTGGCATGGAAAGCTTGAAAACCAACAGCAAGCATCTCTCCCTCAGTTGAGCGTGATATAAGCGTTTGTTTACACCGGGATAAAACAGAGTTACGTTGTCGGGAGTACGAAAGATACGGATCATAAGAATATGAAACAAAATCATGACACATACTCAGCTCTTCATTATTTGAATGACGCAGTAGTTTTTCTGATATTATATAAACAAGGAATGGGCGAGGAACGCGGACATCCAGGAAATACGAAAAATCGGTATCGCATTACACTTAAAAACACGCGTTTCGGATTCGGTCCTTTAACATACAACACAATAACTTTACAACAACATCCACTCCAATTAATAATTTAATAACAAACATTGATCATCAATATTTACATTTTTTTCGTGGATAGCAACACTCCGAATTGGAGGTACGTACTCCCAGAAACGAGCAAACGGAACATGAAAGGGGAGGTCTTCCAATCCCGGCGCTGACAGCGTTGGATCACGCGGGGAAGGTCTGAAGCGGCCGCACGCGGCGGCGGCGGCGCCTCAAGGGCCCGCGCTCCAAAGGGCGACCGCGGGCAGGCGCCTCAATGAAGAGAAAACACAAGTGGGCCGCTATTACCGAATTCCTGGCCGCGGCCTTCCTCCTCTCCTGCAGGTAGAGAGAAAGAAGCGGCCCGAGCAGCCAGCGAACGCCACCCTCGCCCGGGAGGACGGCCGGCCGCCGGGCGCGGGCGGAGCGCGACGTTGCCGCCTCCTCGCCGCGCCCACGTGGGGCCGCGCCGCGCCGAGCCGCGTCAAGCTGCACGCGAGCGCACGAGCCGCGCGTATTTTTAGACGCGCGCGAGGGCGAACGCGCCTCAATCCCGCGTCCGCTCCGGGCGGGGCGGGGCGGGGCGGCGCCCACGACGATGGGCGTTCATTCGATTCGGTCCAGCATCTCGCGCGCCGGCGACCCCCAAGGTCTCCTCGCGGGTCCCGGGCGTCCGAATACACGCGCGCGTTTCCCAAAACGAAGCCCCCGCCCCAACAGTACCCCAACGCAAGCGAAGGGATCGTTCGTTCATGAATCTATTTGCTTTGGGGCGTGGTGCGGGATGGGCCCATGCGCTGCAGCAACTCCATCTGGAGTCCGGTAAGAATCCGGACAAAACGCTGCTGGGAGGTTGTAAATATCCATTATTCTTTAGTAAGCCCCGAGGATGGAATAAAAATATCCCGAAACGTCGTCAAACGAATGGTTTAATTTTTCTATCCACCCCGACCAAATCCCGTGAACGACGTTGCCTAATTTATTAATCTATGTGGACTTTCACGACCGGCGTCCATATAATTGTGTTCAGGGCTGATCTTCGGTCCAATAGTACATGATTTTGCCTACGTTACGTCTGTAGGTGCGACACATCAGTGGCTAGCAGCCCGGAAAACAAATTCATTCATTATTTGAATAAAAACATCACCCTCGACCCGTAACAAAGTTCAATAAATGCCTTATCTACACCATGTCAACACCACATTAAGAAAGCATCATTTTCGTAAAGTTGGTTACTTCAGCAATGGATTTATTTAGGATTTTTTCTAACCGAGTGAAGAAACTTGGAAGTAAATCTAATTATTTCTCCGTAATTTGCTGTCACGTTCATCACAAGAAGTGTTTCAGAACGTGAACAGCTTGTATGCACCAAGAACCGTTTAATAATATTCTGTGGAAGCATCTGTTACAAAACAAACATGCAATTTTTAAAATCTTCACCCAACTTACACATGTTCGAGGAAAAGACCTTTCAAAAGTACAGACCCAGTTGGGGAAAAAGCCAAAGAACGTGTTACATCCTAAACTTAATTTGAATGCAGTATTTGAAAAATGGCCATACAAGTTCTGAATTTAATGAACTAAAATATCAGAACCACACAGCATCCTTGAACTCCGGTTCAAATATTTCTAAATTCAATATTTATGTTTTTAATCCAAATATTGTACTATATTTCTGAAGGACCCTTCCCGGGTATCCTTAGTTGTTAGTTTCCAATATTATTGTCATCAAACATTGCACATGTATGATGAAATGTAGTTTAAAAAAATAATTGTATATATTATGTAACATAAAAACCCTTGAAAGAGACAATACTGTCGAACAAAGATAATAAAAACCATTAAAAATAAAAATATCCTTGAACTGAGAAAATCTAACATCCAGCTCTTATTATTTATCGATCTGCAGCAATCATATTTTTCCTCACAAACGTGGTATAGCATCTAAGAACTATTGCTCTTATAGCAATCAAATTCGGATAATCTCGAAATAGCGACCTATTTAGAATATAAAACGATGAAAATGACCTTATCCTATAGCATGTCACACAGTAACAGGGAAGTTTCTTAACAGACATGTAAACACACACCATCGTCAATGTAGGTGCATGTATAACAATAGGCAGTATCTATATATATTAAAGAAAGTCGTGTTAGTTACACTATTTATAACTCAAGAACGGCTGTACCGATTTGGCTGAAAATTGGTGAGCAGGAAGCTTACAGCCAGGAGACGGACATAGGATACTGTTTATCCCGTTCGACAGCGTTCCTGTGTGAGAACGCACGTTTTTGCATGTTTTCGCACGTTTTCGCGTGATTTCGCATGTTAGCGGTCATTATTGCCTGTTGTAACCCATTGTTGTAACGCCGCACTGATAACAAAGGGCGATAATGATAGCCGCCTTTCGTTCGCCGTTATATCTGTATATAGTCGTGTTAGTTACACTATTTATAACTCAAGAACGGCTGTATCGATTTGGTGAGCAGGAAGCTTAGAGCCAGGAGACGGGCATAGGATACTGTTTATCCCGTTCGACAGCGTTCCTGTATGAGAACGCACATTTTTGCACGTACGCATTGCAACAAGGATAGTACAGTTTCTCACAGTGAGTGTGACGCGAGAAAAAGATGGGACCGGCTGTTAAGGCGGAACAGAGTTCGCCGGGTCAGCTAGTACTTCTATAAAACAGAAGGCCAACATGCCGTTAGTTTCCTGAATTAAAATAAAAACGAATGCCATCAGTTATACAAATACTTGTTGTTCATCAATTTCTTAGAATTTAATTCGCACTAATTTCCCAAGAAAAATAAAAACAAAAACCCATTTTCCCTATGCATTTCCAGAATATTCTTGGTGCTTGTAGCACTGGTCTGAGGTCTGAAGTCCGAGCTTAGGAGAACGGAGAAAACCTCGTTGCTCGGCCCGGGCCTGCTACCTGGGTCCTAAACCCACCTGCTTGGGTGTCAATTATTTACTTCTGAGAAGCAGACAAAAGCACGAGCTCCAGGTCGTCCCAAAATACCGTTCGGGAGAACATTCACTGCCCACTCCCTCTGCGTCTTACCAAGCAGGGAAAGGAACCGCTCGCCTACAACTTTCGCAGTGCAAAGCTCAAAAAGGAAAGTGCAATTGTCCCGTTACCACGATTCTTTTCCTTCTCAAAATATCACGTTGCCCCTGATCACTCCAGGAATGTCACGATTTTTAAACAATTTGCTGAACTGCAAAAAAGGGCGATTTAATAAGAAATCATCCACAATCACACTCAGAAATAATTCAACGTCAATAAAGCAGAATAATATCCCCTTCGAATCTTACAACAGGAGTCAGAAGGCTGTTAAGCATTACTGAAGCAGTTCCTTCATTGTAGTGATACTGAAATTAGGTTTTACATTGAATTGTTATGGAAGCAAAAAGAAAGGGGAAGCAGCCATTAAAGCAACAATTTCACGTTTACAAGTCGCCGAAGTGTAGAGGTAGCACTCGTTACATATAACTCAAATCATAATTCGAGACCTACACTCAACATAATACCCAATGTGTTGTTTACTTAACAGCGCATTTTGAAGATTACAATTTCAATTCTATGTATTTAACTGCGCAATACCAATGACATCAACTTTTTCCCCACGTCGCATTTTCGTCAACCCCCTTCAATTCACTGAAAAAACTATAGATACGGTACTATCTAAAATCATACCGAGTGTAAGAGAAGATTCAATCCGCAAACATTTTGGAAAGAACAACCAAACTGCCCGTCTACATGACGCCTCGGAACCACGCCCTTCCTTGGCGACGCGGCTGTCATCGGCCGCGCGTAGCCTACATCCAAACACAACAAACACGCGCGGCGCGACGCGGCGTTCGCGCGAGGGCGGGGGCGGGCGACGCGGCGGGCGCGCATTGATCCCGCCGCCTCCCCCCCCCCCCACACACACACACCGCCCCCGCGCCGGCCACATATTCAGATTTATTAAACGCCGAAAACTCCAAAACTCAGACGTACTATGGAGAGAAATTCATGAGTTTCTTAAATTCTGCGATCCCTACTCTACCCCATATAACAAGTTCAATCCAAAATGCAGATGGAAAGAGTTTTTGGCAACAATTGATAAGAAAATGTCCGCTCCAATGTAATAAGTATTTGCAATGGCGAATGAGCTAAAGATTTTGGCTATTATCCCTCATCGTGCCCTTCGGGATCAAATCAGACTTCCTGCCGCCAGAACATGGAGAACGATAATTTGAATAACTATATTTTCCTAGCTGTGTTTTATGTGGCCCTCCAAACGTTCGTAGAGAAGACCGGTGTTCCTTCTGAAAGCTTGGCTTCCCGTGCAACTTTACATTTTGTACTGGAATATTCAAAGCATCGTTCCTCGGTTGTGGGAGCGACTTATTTGCACCTTCCATATTCATTTCATACCGATTCACTCAAACAATCTTTTCGTTTTCAAAGACACAAATTCGACCATGAACTACAGATTCTTGGCCAAACTCAATTTTTCGAATCATTTTAGAGAAAAAAAAAATCAATGTCAAAATTTTGAAACAAGAGAACACAGCGAAATTAATTCACACGTAGTTTCGCAGCACAGATGAGTCCTCCGTCTTAATTTAAAGTCTGCAATCTACAATAAATTTATTTGTAAATTTGTGAACTCCAATATTTTTAGTTTTTTTATGAAGATCAACTGCATTTCTCCGATCGTTAAGTAAGAGCAGGGCTTGGAAAAGGGCTTAATATCCAATGATCGCGATCTAGAGACTTCTGCTGCCCAAGTTAAGTTTCTTTCTCGAAGGGAGAAGGGGGCAGAGAGCACCGGTCCCTGGGGGAAGGGCGCAGGGCCACTACCCGCCCGGGATGCTGCAAGTTGCAGGCACAAGGGGGTTGCCATAGAAACCGTTGCTACGGCAACAGACAACCGCAGTGTTCGTTGAGATGGCACTACACACACAGGGGAAAAATGTCACGTGATTGTAATTTAAATTCTCGTCCCCCTTCCTCTTTAGAGGCGATGCCGGGCCCGACCCTGGAGCTTCCGTAGCTGCGAACAGCTCGACACTTTCGTAAGGATACGAACTAACATCCACGGGAATGGATGCGCACAGGATAAAGGCAATGAATTCGGTGTTGCCAAGTTGCTTCATAACACACCCACTATTGATGTGTCCGGAGAAGTTTCCATTCGACTGTTACAGAACGGAGGCAACCGGATACGCATTATCTCCGTCAATAAAAATATTAAAACAATCACAATTCCACGACAAACGAGATGGTTCCCTAGAAAAATTAAATTCATTTGCAGACTTGACATATTTCCTACGTCATTACAAGTACAATACTAACATTTACTCAAATCAATACAACCAAAATACCTTAAGATCTAACCACACGCATGTTTCGTTAATTTTGAATGAATGTGAGTATCACTTCTTTCTCCGCGCTAGTTCACTCTCGCTTCACCTCGACCTTGAATCCACCAAGACAGGTTCTGCGGTTCAACGTTCCAAGGAAAGGGAAACCAAGTATGCGAGCTTGAATGAACGTATATATAGTGGCGAACACTTCTAACTTCGATTGTTGCATTCAAAAATTACAGTTAATACCCGCTCACGATTGTATATACGTTAAGTCATGATCTTACACTATTTCCCCGTGAAAACAATTTTCACAATTTGTAACTACACAAAAGGATGTAAACGTTCTCAAGAAAAAAGTCTTGTCACAATGACCTTTATCTAACGACATAAAACCGCAACTTTCGGCCACAGTCTAAAATACCTATAATCGTTACATGCACGTTAATCAAAGATCGAATTATGAAAAAACACGAAATTTCAAAACCTACAGAAAAATTTAAAAACTATCTGACCAATCGTCTTTGTTCAGAAGTTCGTAATATAAAAATACCTATGTAAAATACAACAAATCGCTGCATGCGGCGAAGTTTTCTTATTTAAGCAAACTGACTGACTTTTCACAATTCAAAACACGGAATAAAATCGTATACGTTACCTCAAATTCCATGAATATCACTATATTCTTACAGGACTAATACCACACGGTAGCATCCGCGATTAAATGCGTTCCAAAGAAGCTGTCAAGTCTTACAAAGTTTAAATTTATTCACAAAAGAATCTCGGATAACAGAAAGCACGTGGCCGCAAAACCGCGACCGCTGCAGCAAACACAACCGCATCCGCCAAGAAGCCGGCTCGACACTTTATTTTCACTTACAACCGCACTATTGAAAACACGAGGGGGCACCGTGTTCAGAACACACTGAAGCACACTATGACACTCAACTGAACAAATCTTCTACCAAAATTTGATGAAGATTTGCTTACCTTGTCTGCCAACAATTTCTGCTACATGTTCCGAGCTCGGCACAGGCACACACTCCGTCATGTTTTGGCTCTTCTTACCCCGGCTTTCGTCGGGGAAGGCAGGCGTAAGAGTCTCGCCAGTTGAAGGCTCAGTCGTTGTGGGTGAGGAATCATTGAATCCTAGCATGGATAACTCGAAAGCTAATTGTAGTGCTCTTTGGTCTTCAAGACCGCTATTACTTCCATCCATTTCGGAAAACAGACTAGCAGGCATCACAGGATATAAAGGAATTATTACAACATACAATAAAAAGAACACTGTACAAAAATAAAACTCTACTCTTTAACGCCGCTGTTTGAACAATGCTCGGCTCGTGCGCCGACACAGAGTGGCCGGCTATGAGACTGGACTGCACTGCCTGTTTAGGTTAAAGGCATGTGCTCACGAAACGTCACGGCTCTTTGACGCAGTTTTTCACGCGGTAAATTCAAATCCGGCATTCTCATTGGCTGAACGAAACCATGTGACTCTCTCGTCCTCCCGCCAACAAGTTTCCAATTGGGCGCCCTCTCCCTGTCTTTTCCCCACCACATACCCAGAGTAGCAAGAGTGGGAACATGGCGAAGCTAAAATTACGTACCGGCTTCGCCGCTCCGGCCGACGGTTCGATGTGGATGTGATGGTCCGTTTGTTGTATGTACGAAGGAATTAGGTGGAGAAATACTTCATATAACTTACAATCGAATAGATATACTGATTAAAAACTCAAAAGAAAATCTTTTGAAAGAACATCGCATTAAACATATTTGTTTTTAACGCGCAATGCCGGTGTTTTGTTTTTAACGTGCTACGAAGTCCGTTGTACTATGCTCACTTCAGATTTGTTGCCGGGTTATGAATTCAAATAAAACTTTTTTGATTGCTTTGCAACCTAAGTGGTGAAATATTTATTTGAAACTTTAAACATTGTTCTTCTCTCGTACTATGAGTATAAATAGAAATAAGACTTTGAATGAGCCCATAATTTATTTTAGTAGTTTATTACGTTTTCCGTAGGCATGCTCAAAGGGGTATATGCATACTATAAAATTTAAATGTTTAAAACCTTTAATTTCAATTGTTGGTCTATCATTTATTTCAACCACAAGAAAATGTTACCAGTAAGTAACTTCTATCATATTACGTCATATTTCTAATATTTAATTTCAAAAAAGACTAAAGAGATCAATTAGCCATTGAAATACTTCTCTTCCACATACTTCCTGAACTTTGTGCAGTTTCCTCATTCTTGAGAATAATTTGGATCAGTATCTGCCATTTTTCATCCATTCAGCAGATAAGTGATAACTATTGAGATTCTGAAACCCACTGGTACAAAGGGGAACAAGTAAAAATAACCAAACTGTTTAAAAATTGATTTATTTAGAATACTTTAGAATATATATATTTACACAGGTTTAACAGCAGAATACAAAAGACATAAAATGTATCTGCTGGAAGTCATGTCATACCAACAATAAGAAATACATCTTTTTGCAAAGACCTTCGTTGTGAAGGCCTTAAAGCAATGTTTATGCGACAAATCTCTTTAGGGCATCTTGCAATTTCTTGCGTGCTGTTGCAACTCTTTCCTCTTGTCTCTTAATATCTTCATCTGCAACAGCAACTGCCTGTAAAACAAAATATTCTGCATCAATACAAGACTTCAATAATAACTGGAGATATCCTTAAAAAGAGTGAAAAAAATTTAAATTAAATTTAAGTAAAGGTTAAGAAATTATGACTACTGCATTATTTACCACTATGTTTGGAATATAAAAATAAAATGTATTTTCATGCACTAGAAATCCAAAAGCATTCAATATTTTCAACTGAATTTACTACTCTTAAATCACTGATTTACTATCACACCAATGAGCAGTTTCATAAGTAAACGAATATTTGTAATTATGCAAACATTCATTTGTTAATTTTTATCTTAACATTTATGCATTTCATAATATATTAGTTCTTGAGTTTACTCACAATTGTTATAATCATATTCAGAATACAAAATTTTGGCCCTTTTCAACAAATTTCTAAGAACCTTAGTAATTTATTGCACATCATTTTTAAGAATACTAAAAAGAAAAATGAATGTAATAAGAATTAATGAATGAAGACAGAAGGTTTCTAATACACCACGAGAGACAAAAATTGTTTAATTTGAAACATTGCCGTAATAGTCTATCAACTCACAAAAGACTGTTAATAGATTAACAGGAAAATATACACATCACCAAAGTTTAATAAAGAATGCATAAATATTCTGTTTAATTAGAATTACAATATAAACAATTCCATTATATTCGTATTACATGTCACAAACAAAATTCTTTAATTCTTCAGCCAGTTTGTGTGTTTTAGAAATCCATCAAACTATGATTCAATACATTTAAATTTACTTCCATCTCAAAATCATATTAATACCCAGAATCTGACAGGAAACTGTTTATTTGTTACGAATGTTTCACTGTTTACTCAAAGACAACCTGCCAGACTTGCTCCAATTATCAAGAAACTCTCCATTCCTCTACACAATGTGACTTGAAAATTCTACAGAAGGTAATCCAAAACTGACTATAAAGGAAAGTTTCATTCATCTCTTAGCATAGACAAGCAAGTGCTCTTTGAATGTAATTTTCCCAGATGTTTCACTTTGGATGCTTTCAGTTAACTTTATTGCAAAACACAAAATACATAATGCCATAAATGAAATTCATATTAATTCAAAAATTGTCAAATCAAGATGTGCATCCTCAAAAATATTTCTGATTAGTATTTCATTCAAGATTATTCAGGCACATTTTCAGACATCACAAAAGGGAAATAATCATGATAAGCATTATTTCACATGGAGCAAAAAATGAAGTCTTTTTTTCTTTTCTTCAGAGTTCTTTCTGAATTCACAGAAAGAATCTGTTTCTAATTCACAAAATAAAAGGAATAAATCAGGAATTCATATCATAATTAGCAATACTGCCTCTGATAAAATAACTAATTGCATGACACTGCTTAGAAATTTTAGTACTGGTAGTGAGACTGGTGTATGTATATCATATTTGTTTTTGTATTGCTCTTCTGAGAAGAAAAAATAGTGCACAACACTCATTTTTATCCATGTGATTACCTGAACAAGAGGTTGGTCTGGGTTGAGAAACACCCCTGGGTTTTTCTCAAGGGCTGACCGAGACCCTGTCTGACCAGTGACAGGCTGGGTGGATACATGAAGCGCTGTAGCCACAGACTGTAGCAGTGTTTCCTCACCTACATGAGGGCCCACAGCCCGGAGTGCTCTGGGGAGCTCCATTGCATCAAATTCAAAACCATCCAGATCACATGCACGCAATCCTTCCAGTCGCTTCTCCCAGAACAGCTGAAACAATTTGTGTCATCAATATTAGAATGTAATTATTCTCAAAAACAATTGCTGAAATGTAAATAAATATAAACAAAAATACATTTATTCTTCCAAAGGCATTGTAATCTGGGGTGGGTCAATTTTCCTTGAATACATCCAAGAGCATTCTTCAGAGCATCATAAATAAAATTGCCCGATCTACTGTCAGGGGTTGGGGGTATTGGTTCAGAACTCTCACTATCAAGAGATCCACCTAGTATGTCTAGCAGGCGAGAAAGGAAGTTAAGGCAGAAAAAATAAGGAGTTCACTGTTCCCTCTTATAGTAAGTTAAACCACATATGTGAGAAATGTGGTTTTACTTCCTTGTGAACATGTCTGAAAAATATTTAAAAGAATACAATTTGAAGAGAAATCATTAGCAGAGGAGAGCAATGGGAGCATTGATCACAAGATCCAATGAGAACTTTTTCTAACAAATTAAATTTAAATGAATTAGAATGATAATTTAGTATTTAAAATCTGTATTCTGCACCATGCAAAAAACAATTCTTTAATTCTTATTACACAATATTCTTTATTATTTTCAAAATTAAACTCATCTTTCTACTAAGTACATCAATGTTGACATAACAGTATCTTGTTTAAATCTATAATTCTTTCAGAAAATAAATTTTAATCAGTATCATGAGATTACATAAATATTGGTGGTTAATTGAAGTCATTTGCATTTTCCATTAAGAAATCTATTTTTTACAGATCAGTGAAAATTTGGTCTTTAATGCCCTTGTTATTTAACATAAAATTGAACTTGGAACATTTTATTTAATAAAACCAGTACACAATTCAATTTTTGAGCTCTGAACACCCTCAACATCTCTTAGTTCCACCCCACTAGTCCTTTCTGGAGTCAGTGTAATCATTCAAGCCGTATCACCTGCTGTTCCTGTGTAATCTATTTCCATATTAATATACCATTTTCCAGTCCTTCCTATGATTTATCACCATTTCCATGCATTAAAATAGGTTGCAACTTTATATACATAAATGGACGCAAGACGTATAAAGAAGATAACTTTACAAATGTCTTAATCTAATAATGAAAAGCACAGAGGACTGGAAAACTCATGGTCTTCACAGAAATTACAATATTTAACATTCTATTAATCAATGACTCTCATAAAAAATTTAAACAATTTGAGCAAGATACATAGAAGACACTGAGGAGAGCCGCAGGGGAAAAAGAGGAAAGAAAGAAAGGTTTTGAAAATGTGTACCTTCATCATACCAGTACCTATTTGTTAGATACATAAAAACATTTGTAAATAATAATAAAAATTATACAATTTCATAAAGAGAAACATTTTGCTTTCGAAATATTGCAGAGTAACAACTAGTTTAGGGAGTCTCCAATAAAAGAAGTGATCAAGATCCAAAAAATAATAAAGCCACAGATTTACAAAATGCAAATATTTTCTATCAGACAAAATATACACTAAAGATGCAGGTCACTACATCTTCTTTATCTAGAAGAACAATGCATCAATCATAACTTCTTGATATTTCTAAAACAAATCGTTTCATGATTGTATCAGGTACACAAGAAGTCAGAATGATCAGGGTAATGAACAAATGCAGCGTGTCTTGCATTTTACTACACAAGAGATTCCATGAACATTGGGCTTAACCTTGTGCCTCAGACTTTATACTAAAATATCATAACTGAATCACAACAAATTTTGTAAATATGTATTGTGAACTTATTCAGGAGTGCCTTTGAAATCCAGATATATCATATACTCGTATATGACATTCTTCAATGGACTTATATCATATTTTCTTAATACACTCCATAACTCATATTTATCATGAATCTTTGTATCTACACTGAATGCTACAGTGTTTTTCTAATTCACTACTGTCTTTTTGAAATGTCTGGGAAGAATGTGAAGGCGAAGATATGAACAATTTTGAGAAAAAAATAAGTTGTTTTCCCCCCTTCAAATTAGCACCTCTGTATTCTTTCTTCTGAAAAAATATATTATATATTAATTGAAAGGAACTATGTAGCAGTCAGAGGAATTTAAAAACTTAAGCCTTTCTGCATAGAGAAATGGAACATTTTAATTATATATGAACTATTTATAAAATTTTAGATATTTTGTGTGTAGTGAGGCTTTTAAGTTATGAAACAATTATGTGATTTATTTACAGCAATTGTTATTGAAAGAAATGGAGTGAAATACAAAATTCCCAAAATGAAATTTCATGGTTTGCCTAAAACTGGCATTCTAAATCTAAAATTTTTGTTAACAATAATGCATGAAATGATAATTCCCATGTGAAATCAACATTAATGTTTGAAGGCTACATGATGTGAAGAAAATTTATTGCAAGATAAAAATACTCTTTAGTGGATAAAATGTAAATAATAGTTTTGTATATCCCACAATAGTTAATAGAATTTTATTTATGATTTAAGAGGCATGCAGGAGGAACTAGATGGGTCTGAAAATTTTGCTGAAAATTGGATAATGCATGCAAAATGTTGGAGGCAGGTTACTATAATTATTATTTAGATACATCTACTTCATGAAGTAACAAGAGAACATGTCTAACTTTTTTTTACAGAAACATCTCCAATATAAGTGACATTACAATCACCACCGCTAAAAAATTGTACCACTTCATAATTTAAAAAAAAAAAAAAAAAAAAAAAAAAAAAAAATCAAATAAATAAAAAGTTATCAAAATTATAAAATATTTCCTGTCCATAAACTATTATAAAGTAGTTTACTTTTCTGTTTTTTGTTATTTATGTTTATGAATAATGTAAATAAAAAAACATGAGTGAAATAGTTTACAAGGTAGGTGTTCCCAAAAATTATAAAATTAACAGCTTAAGACAGAGATATCTCTTATCTCCCTAAATGATTATGCACACACTATGGTTTCACTTGTGCTTCCATTTATTTTACAACCATTTTCAATACAGTAACACAGCAAAAATCTGCTATTACTACAATTACTTTCTTCTACCAATACTATCATTTTATATTTCACTCTCAACATCTGCCACCAATAAAAAAAAAGGATATTCTGGAAATACTCTTCTTGAAATAGTTCTTAAAAATTTTAAGTTCATTGTAAGTTTCATTTGTTATTTCAAAACTCATGGAATTCTTTAGGGAAACTTCATAATGGGGGAATATAAATCTCATTTGGGCAACGGAAGGGCAAGATGCAAGTCTGATTGTTTCTTTTTTATTCTCCCTGTGCAAGCAAATAATTCTGTTACATTGATAAGTAACAGAAAACTGAATCGGGTTTACCATACAATTATGAAATAATTAAAAATTCAGATATTAGGATGTACATGGAAGTTTGCTTTTGCCCTCCATACCACAATAATGAGGTGAACACATTAATGCCATAAGTGGGCTTTGTTCTCCCAAGCTTACCATTACAGTGAAGCCATTGCCCCAGCAATCATGTTTACCATCTGGGTTGGCATGATGTTACTTAAAGCCAAATTACAACAATCATCCATAACTAATAATAGTAAGTTAGACCTTCTACAAGGAGTATCTCTTTTTCAAAATTCTTTATATATTGAAAATCATCATAATTGAAATTTTAAAAGCTTCATTAGTTACATTTAAATTCCACTTTTTTCTCGAGGACTGTATTTTTCAACTAAGGTTCACATTTTAGATAATTTACAAACAAAACAGGTGGTAAATTAATCTGAAAGTTTCCAGTATGAAATGCTCCATCTTTTCATTTCCATGAAATGGCTTATTATGTTCTTTAACTGATGATGTTTTAACCTCAAATAAGGATAAAGAAAATTACGCTAGATCACTTCTCAAATATTTAGTATTCGATTTTCTAGTTATATGGGTGACCAACAAACTATTTGTTCATTACTTTTAATTCGTTAGTCATACCTCTTTATTCAATATTTCTTAGCTATAGCTTCTTAAGTGATACTAAAAAATAAATTATAAGAGTGACGCAATATGTTAGTAAAGTTTCTACATTTCTGACCTGCATATTCAATTTAAATATAACGGGAGTTGGGGAGAGGTGCCAATTTGTAAATTGCTTTTTCTATGTGAAAATACTGAATGTTTATGTTTAATTCCACTATTTCAGACTCAGTAAAAGAGAAAAAAAGAAATAAAACCTTTAAAAAAATCTATTGAGATAGTACATCCAATGTAATTACAGTATTTTGGGATGGGAAGGTTGCTTATAAGACTAAGATAGGAAAACAATTTCAGATTATAACCTTTGTCTCCAATGCTGTGTAAAATATTAATAAAAATAAGAACATGAACACAATATTATTTCTTTTCTTTCTAGCTTTCATTTTTTGTAATGATCTTTTGATTATTTCCATAATACAGGTAGGGGGGAATGAATATCCCTCCCTCCACTCATTTTCTCAATCTGACACTTATTTATTAAAATCTGAGCTAGCAAGTAGAAAGAATGAATGTTTTACAATCAAAATTTTATTTAATATAAAAATATAACAGCTGAAAGTACATGAGACATGAATGAAATTCAATCTGTGTAAGTTTTCATTACATCCAGAATTCCTACCCCCACTCCTGCACTACATTAACTTTCATTGAAGTGGCACCTCAAAGAGGGACCTATACACAGTGGTCATTCGTTTCTTGAAACAAATTTCCCTAGTGCATATATATACAAATTACCCACACTTTCTCACCAAATAAAATGAAGCAAAAAATAATGCTGTATTTATCATTTTACGGAATAATATCTATTATATAACCCTCTCAAAATTTTCCTCAGCTTTTAATGGTTATTCTACAAATTCCCTGACTTCTCCAGAGCAATGATTCTCGGCTTTCCACATTTTCCAGAAAGTGGCCACCTACTATAGGACTACACGCCCTGCTTCTGGAAAATGTGGAAATTTATTCTGTATACTTTAATCTGAATCCATACAAATGCTCATTATTAAGTTTCCATGTTTTAGGTTAGAAAAGCAATTCAAAACAATAAAT
The DNA here is from genome assembly GCA_011170035.1 of Teleogryllus occipitalis. NCBI lineage: Eukaryota > Metazoa > Arthropoda > Insecta > Orthoptera > Gryllidae > Teleogryllus > Teleogryllus occipitalis. The sequence goes on from BLKR01000410.1 coordinate 348,481, forward strand.
ATTCCATGACACATTTCATTAGCTTCCTTTTAGTCATCAACTGTTTGGTGTTGTTTGTCGATATCACCTGTCTGATGGTCTGTTACTGAATCCAAAGTGAATTTTAACAATAATGTCTATTAAATATGCATTATTTAATAAACAGTCCATTTTAGATCAGTCAGTAACTGAAGGAGAAACTAAGTCGAGAAGTACTTCTTTGAAGAGTGTCCCTCTGAACATCTCAAAAAGACATGAAAGTTAGGCAGCATCTGACAAATTAAATGAAGTACTGTAATATTAAGAAAAGTTCATAAATCCCATTGTAAGTTATGTAAACAATTGATAATAAAATGCAACTAACACTGAATAATACTTTTGATTTAGATCATTTCAATAATATTTAAAGGGTTCTCCAGGAGCAGGACCTCTTGACTCCTTACTTTTCTTCAGAACATGTTTTAAATTAAGAATTTAATCAGTCTTAATGAAATTTACTTCAAAAATATTTTTTATCACACACACACACACAACTATATCAACTAACAAATTAAAAAGAACAATATAGAATACTATGGTCAAAATCTTCAAATGCTTTGGTTCTCAAAACAGTTTTGGCATACTGGCTCTTCTTCTAGCTCCTGCCTCAATTATAAACAAGGTAGCAAGAAGAATTTTGGGAAAAATTTTACAGCAAGGAACAAGAGAGTTTTATATATATGCTAGAGACTATCTGCAACGGCAAAAAATACAGATTTTGGCTTTTATCGAACTTCAACATACAGGATTTTAATCACAACCTCAATCACAATCCCAAGAAGAAGGATTGTTTGATGGTACTGCTGGTGAAATAATTTAATTTTCCACTCACATCCGCCCAGAGCTAACAAAAACATGTACAGGTAATAGCACTACATTTATGGCCAGAAGAAGTACTTGAAGGTATTTCAGCATTTGTTCAATGCATCAGGGGGATCTGGATGAAAAATCCGATTGAGATTGTGGACTTGCATCCAGAGGCTGAAGCAAAATCATTACAGGCCTGTCTAATATTTTAGAACTGTATATAATGAAAGGTAACTAAAGCATTAATATTATTAAAATAAAAATTATTCTCTTTTTAATGATAGTTATAGGAGGGAAACAGATTAGATGAATATTATTGGATGGAAACAGTTAGATAACAAAAGATTTTATTTGGCATTTAAATTTGTGAATCAAAAACATTGAAAAAAACTGGAGATTGATGGAGTGCAAGAATAATTTCTCCACTGCATCACAAAGCAAAAATTGTTTGAAATTGGAATAGTTGTTAACACTCCTGCAGGAAAGGGTATTCCCCCTTTTATTTTCAACAATATCCCCTTTTGACGTTAAAATGTCCAATTACAAAGGCATCAGTGGTTAATCCCAAGTTTGGAGTAGGATATATGAATATTGTGTTTACAATACAAATAAACAAGTTGTTAAAATTTTAACACATACTATTGAATCCTAGAAGCTGTCTGTGAAAATTTCTCCTCCTCCTCTGAGAATTGGCAATTAATACCATGAAAATAAATGCCCTGATGACAATTCAAGGGATTAGGAGTCATAATTATTCAATAATTATAGGACATTTAACAACTCTCATGACATGAGTGTCGATTTTGATTTTGACATATTCAATGAGGTGTCTATAAATCATTGCAAGTATAACATTGACATTGGTAGGTAACAGTCACGTATTGGGTGGAATTACAGACGCTTCTAGCAGACTACTGGATGAATAGAATCAATGCAGGATATTGAAGACTGTTCCCTCAAAGATCTGACAAATAAGCAGAGCCTCTCCCAAATTCCATACGAGTTGTTTCACAATAAAATGTTGGCATTGTTTAAAGCAATAAAATTATCTTTAGTTTGCACACCTAAACCACCAGTATTTTATATCAGTGACAAACTTGGAAAATATTTTGAAGTTTGCTCATGCAGATTTTGTAGATGTTTATAGTTTGTGTGAACAACAAATATCCAAGATTCCTCACAAAAAGTATGCATAATTTTCTTCATTTATTTATTTTCTTATTTCTTTTTGTAACAAAAAACTGTTTGTGGATCTCCGAAACCTACCTGCATGTCAAGTATAATTATTTAAATGTATGTCAAGTTAGAAACAAAATACACCTTGAAGTCATCGTTCAAAGTCCCATTTCTGCATGAACATACAAATACAAATTCTACAACAATATGAATTAATTTTAATGTAGAGATCAGGTTCTGTTAATCGTAACAGATGCATCTCTGTATTAGAAGGAGTTTTTTAAAATAATATTTTTTTTAAGAACAAGATTCATATGATTAAACTTTTATTAGGTCTTTATAATACCGATATCTATTGAGTGTTTATAACAACTGTGTAAGAGCTAAAGTAATAACAATTTTAAATAGTTTGCTAATTTAGTTAAATTTATAATAATGTATTACAATGTACCCAACCACAACAAATAAGAATTCAAATAAAGTTCTTTCTAACATTATTGCCATAGTATTAGGAGTAAAAGAAAGATAATTTTTTTTTTAAATCTTAACTTTTCTCCAGTTACTTTTGTGACATCAAAGTAAATTCTCTAGCGCAAAGAAATCAATTCCCGTACTAAGCCTTTATGAGTCCTATGATCTACAGATACTACAACTGTTACACAGCACCACACCACATCTGAAATTTTGAAAAATCAATAACACATACAATAATCATGTTTTTTTAATGTTTTTAATTTAAAAAAAAAAAAAAAACTTTCCAAAGCTAGTGTTAGTGAAGAAATTGAATCTAAAACGTATCTACATCATAGCAATGAAATAAATCAATTAAGTGTTGTTATTTTTCTGTTCCCACACGTCCCAAAAAGAATTGGATTCACTTTAAAAAAGGCCTTTCAAAGCTAGAATTTCATACAATCAATAATAATCTTAGAACATTTTAATTATTGGCCTGAAAATAAATAGAATATTCTTAAACGTATACCTGCTTTGGTTTTTCTTGTGCACCATGTTTAAAATCTGCTTTCACCTTTCCCTCTTGTGTCTTGTACACCGTCACAGGCTGCTTGAAAATTGAAGCTGTCTGGCGTATAGGTGGTACAAGGGAGGCATCATTTCTCACCCCTCGGCTGAAATCAACCCAACTACTATCACGTCATGCACTGCGCACTACATCAAGATCTGAAAAAGTAAATGTCTTTCACATTTATAATAAGAAAAGACATTTATTAAAAGAATAAACACAATAAATAAAACCACAAACATGAAGACTTTGTAATACAACACCACAACATAAAAGCCACAATTAACACAAAAGTTATACTCTGAACAATTACTAATGATCACACTAGTAATAACAATCACAATCCAATAGCACTTCAAATAAAAAAAATGCCAGAAGCGGAATTAAGCATAAGATGTTATGTGAAAACATCTTTGTGAATAATTTGCCGTTTCTTAAAATTCTCTTCCCCTCTTTCGCCGAAGTGTTGATAGCTTCCAGCAAAGAAAAGCCAAAAAAGGCGATGAACCAACGACTCTAACGTATCTAATCACCTCTGGCCTTCACCATCGACCGAATTGTTTCCATTCGAAGTTTCTTTTCTATCTTTATGCATCGCTGATTCGTTTGCCTCTTGGGGTAGAATCTGATCATCGACGCTCCAATAGGACGCCCCTCCCGACGCAATCGACTGCTGTCAGTTGGCGCCACCGGCAATGCACGAAGGCGGCACGACCGTCGATTTTCGTACGCATTGTTTCGCTCCCCCCCCCCCGTTCAACAATTCAACCTTGCATTTACGTCAAATGTATATTTAATCCATATCAAATTGACACCAGCAATTACCGATCGATTTTAAATGTTTCTTTCAGCCTAAGAACCACGAAACACCGCAATGTCAAAATGCATCCCTGGGGTGTTGCACTACATCTGCCATCGAACACTGCAAACGTCGACATCACAGACTTCGGCTGCAGGAAAGTAAACCTATTCGACACCCTGAACATCTCAGGAGACTGCTTAAACATTTATCTTCCGTTCTCTCGCTTGATTAATTCCGCGATTGATTTCCCTTCCAAAGTTTCTGAAGATTTTTTCACAGGTGCCATATAAGACGTTTTCACTCTAAATGATATACAAACTCTCAAGATTTACATGATATGCAAATAAAACACATATGCCACTAAAAGCACACAAAGTATAATCTCCCAAAATATGCATTAACCAGACAGAGCAATTCAATTTGTGGTTTTAACTGAGATGTAAAGCATATTTTCATTGTGAGCAGGAACAATACTTATTAGCCATGTTCCCTCTTGCAGTTTGTAAATGGTGCAAATATACAAATACACCAGACAGAACAATGGTGGCCAATGCGATACAAAAGATGCACACACTATGACAGCCTACAACTTACTCAGCTTAATAATAATATTATCGTTTAATTATTAAAATAACACTTATTAAAGTTAATAAGAATAAATGTTATTAGATTGTATACACAATTAACAATACCCCTATAATGTTGCAAAGCAATAAAGCCAGCAGGCAACTCGCAAATTCCTTCAAAGCAATATGCTCCTGGTATTGCCATGCAAGTTTAATAGGTTATATAGATAAAAGAAAACAAATCCCAGTCATTTCACATGCCCATATAACTACATTTTATCACTAAAAAGATGTTACCAGTTTCAATGATATTGCAGAGGAAACAAAGAGTAAATAGGTTTGTGAAAACGGAATTTAAAATAAAATTTTTAAAAAATGGTAAAGGATGGAATGTGATATAGTGAAAAGGAGAGACCTCCAAATTTAAAACCTTTTTCTCACAGGAGATTTTAAATAAAATGGACATTTTAGAAATCAGATCATTAAATTAAGTTTAATTTGAATCAATGTCAGGGCTGAAGATGATTAGTTACTCAAACGCCTAAATATTTAAAGAGGCCACACATTGTTTTGTCCAATTGAATGAAGCAGTAGGCTTTAAAAGCAGCCTACCTGTAATCAAACTGTGTCCCTCTCTGCTTCTTGTTTTTGCGGAGGAGCAGGGAATTGATTTTGCCAGAACGAAAATCAAAGGTGGCAAGATCAAGTGCGTCGCCCAAGTACCGAGCGAGCTGAGGTTTGCTGCGAAACTTCTTCCCATTTGGACTGCAATAGTAAAACAACCAGTTTTCATTCACCCCATTTCTTTATCTACTATGGTCTGTGTATTTGAAAGTAAGACAACATTGACCCCTTACAATCTTATTTGTTTTAGAACCCTTAAGAGTAAAGATCATGCTAGCATGCTAAACAATCTTGCATGAAGAGGTGGGTTCACAACGCTATATACAATACTGGAGAGTAATTTTAAGCAGAAAGTTCCAAGAGCATGGCAGAAGTTTATTGAGTCACATGGCATTACCAAGATAAATAGTTACAGCAATAAACCGTTGGGTTAATAAGGATAGTCAATCTACAACCGTTTCTCATATGCAAGTTTTCCAAACTACCTGACTACCATTCCACACACCACAGAAAGCAGAAGTCTGCCCACAAGTTAGTGAGGAAATGTTATATTCTTATGAGACATTTGCTCCAAGCTCTTCAGCTTCAGAGAACCTTCAAATATCACAGTGCTCTATCTGGTGTGTTCACTAAACACCACACATTGTTTCATATTGTGCATGCAAGACAATAATGAGTTGCACGATTTTTTTTTGTGTTCATAACATAAACAATGAGAATATAAATATATGATCCAAACCCATTCAAAGGCATGCAGGAACTCATTATTGCATAAACTGCAGTCTGTACCTATAGTAATAAACGTCAACTTTGCCGGCAGAAATACCCGATTTTCTTATCACTTCTTCTCTTTGCCATCCTTTCGGTAGGGCACTGCATTCGAATTTCTTTTTCTCGACAGACATATCATTTAATACCTATTTAGCAACCAGGTAGTATCGTGTCCATACACATCGTTGTCAGTTCATTTAAAATACGTCCGAAATTAACAAGAAAGACATAAAAGTCACATTAAAAACAAATGTTTTTATGTAAATGGTTTGTTCCACTCGATAATACAATAGTAACAGTCAAATATCACAATAATACACAACTTTGCCGGAAACAACATGTATTCCCAAACAAGAAACCAAAGCAATGATGGCTGGCTTCCGAAGCATCTGCAACTAGCGCTCCTGTTGGACGCGCCCTGACCAACACTTCCATCGAATTAACTTTTGTCTCCGCTTGCAGAATCATTATTTTGCTACTTAGGACTCCATTCCCATCAAGATCAGATAATGTTGGAAATATTCAGAAACGACCAGGCCTAGAAAGAATCAAAATCGTTACGAAAATAAACTCGTATTTATTGTTTTACATTCTATTCGGCCAAACAGAACTTAATACGAATTTTCATTCAATATTTTAAATATCACTCTTAAGATCAAATTTATCTTATCCTTTATTATTGTTTTAAGTACTTTCCTTTTGCAGAAAAGAGATATCCAAAAACAATAAAATAAAAAATATTCATTTTCCAAGTCAACAAATAATTAGACCTACAATTCTTGTTAAATATGGAGATCCGGCACAGGTAAATTAGGTTTCCGCCTAGAAAAGCGGTTAGGGCAAAATTCTAGCAATTAAAATATTATCCAACCAAAACTTTTTCCTGTTGCAGCAAGTGTGTCTGCTGAAAACTGTACCTCGTGTTTTCATAGTTTTGAGGATAGGCGTACGCACAGAGGGGCCAGGGAGGCCGTGCCCCCTTGAAAATTTTGGAAGGGTTCCCGTAGCATTACGCAATAAAACATTTTATTTAATTTATATTGACACGCCATACAAATACGTTCAATTCCTGATTTATCATTTGCAACCTGACAATTTGGAGAATTGTTCTAAGTGGTTTGGTGAAGAGACTGTCCAAGCTATGTGGCAACAATGTAAACGGCTCATCATAATATCGTCCCACTTATGCCAAAAACACGAATGTGCATTTTTGAGAAAGAAGAAATTAAAAGTTTAAAGTCCACGTAAAATTATATACTTTTTACAATTTTAAATTCACATACTTAAATTAAAAATTACATATTTTACATACTACATAAATTAAAAATTTACGTGCTTTTTAAATTTGTAATTGTACTTAGACTTCAGTTTTAATATTATTTTTTCTGAAAAATGCATATTCGTGGTTGTGGCATATGGGGAACATCAATGGTATTTGTCGATTGAATCATTAACGTAATGATTTCATTTTCCTAGCACTGAATAGTAATCGAGCAAAGAGTAACGCGTTCGTCGAATGATGTCATTCGACGTGTGTTTGGTGTGTTCTTTGGAGGGAACTGAACTTTGTTTCGTGGATCCATCCAAGATTCTCAGAAATTTCTCTAAAAACTGGCCTTTTTGCTTTTTTTACGCAACTAAAACGGGTTTTGGATGACTTACCGCGTTAGGTCGGCGTACGACTAGACATATTCCTGGCTTCAGTCCCCCAGGGCTCAAATGCCTCTGATTGGGAGGACCTAGGGTTCGAGTGCCGACGGTGGCAAGATTTTCGACACTTGTTGTACAGCACGACCATTCGATTTTTCAACTTTGGGAAACAATACTTCCTTCTCCGTTACCGCTAAACAAAAGAACTTACCTGTACAATTTATTTCGCTCTATTCAATTGAACTAATATTAATTTTGCACTTCATAATACACAATGGGTAAATTGCAGCAAAACACGACCTCTACCTTTCTTGGTTAAGAACTGAAGTCCCTTATTTATTGGTAGCAATGCAGATACAATTTACATAACTTTATTTATCACTGAATGAAAATATGTATGCACAGTCGACTCCGATTGTAGTGAATTTGTGGGGACTAACATTTTTGCTTCACTATATCCGAGGTTCAGTATATCTGATGATGTCAAACTTAAACAGAATTTCTCCATAAAGATTAATGTTATTAATATAGAGAAACAGCAAAACACATTAACAGCACAAACTGAACATTTCAATATCTTTATTTGTCCTTAAAAAATCAATTTCTTTTCAATTGTTTGCTTCATACTTTTTCATTAGTAATTTCTCCAGAATTCGTGCTTTTTCCATAATTGATTCTGCATTGTCCTCAGTGTCTAAATATCGTAATGCAGTCTTGACATCCTTCAATGCCTCTTGCAGTGTTGGAACCGCCCCACTCTCCGAAGGCTCTGTTACTCCCCTAATAATTTACGAGATGCTTTCAGTAGCGGTGTGGCACAAGCAGCTAATGAAACCGATCGCTTTTCTGCGTGTCACGGCGGATATCGCCAGGCCGTGGCAGTCGCGTACTTCCTGTCGCCTACGTAGAACTCAACGCGCGGACCAAAATTGAAACTGAAGAAAGCAATTGCGCGCTGCCGCCGCCAGTTGTACTCCACGCAGGACACGACCCTTGTTTGCGCGGTGAATTGAGCGGCATAAGGTCATCAGAAAGGGGCCCATCCCCGGTCCTCTTCCTTCGCCTAAGCCTTAGGTCCTAAGGGGAGGCCGTCGACATTTTTTTCAAGCTGACAAGTGTTTGAATTTGTGGCACTGAGGCGATATATTTTTCCAGGACTTGCATTTCCTGCTTACACTATAGCCGAGGTTCAGGTTCACTATAACCGAGTCTTCTTATGCTTATTTGTGATGTAAGTGAAACGGGACCAGTGACAAGTTCATTACAACCGAGGATTCACTATATCCGAGTTCACTATAGCTGGAGTCGACTGTATATAAAAGTAATAGTATTGTTAATATTACGTGTTTTATTAAAAAACAGTTCAAAAAGGGTATCCATTACAAGAGGAAGAGTTGATTTTTATTGCTGCAGCTGTTCATCTGCTCAACATTTGTCTTACATATTTCTTCAACGCTGCACTAAACAGGCATTTTTCAACGAAGGATGGTATTCACATGGGAGAGAAGTGGAATCAGCGTTTGAAAAGACAGCATGTACTCGGATTTGTCACCCACGTAGCGGATTTCCCGACGCACCCGGGAGCAAGAGTCGACGGATCGAGCCACCACCCGCGTAGTTGAGGTATTTCCGTTGTAATCCGTACGGAACAATATACCTGGGTTTATTTAACGTGGCATCTCAAGGTCACGCGCGAAAGAGGGAGAAGGAAGGCAAACTCCAATAGGGAGCTGTAGTGACGTTGCAGCTCCCCATTGGAGTCTGTCATCTCTCGCCCTCTTTCGCGCGTGACCTTGAGATGCCACGTTAAAAAAAAACAAGTACAGTTGGTCAAATTCCATGTCAGACGGAGTATCTAGCAAGGAGAGCGTTGCGAGTTAGGCTTGACCATGAGCCAGAAGTCATTTGAAGGGTAATGAAATTATAGATACACTGCGTTTGAAGTAAATCAGCTGTTGCGGTGTCATCCAATCGGAAGGCTGAACGCCACTACTACGACGTCACTATAGTGACTTTAAGGTCCCGATTGGATGTCACCGTAACAGATGATCAATGTCGAACGCACCAATGCAAAACTCGCAGGATAGAGCACAGGGAAAGGGTGTTAAATAGTTCTAAAACAAAAATACAAAGTACGTACACAACTGGAGCCTGGGGTCCAAATCCTCTCAATGGACCTCTCCCGACGAAAGTTACTTCTCCTTCAACAAATATTAATAACGAAACTAAATAAGGAAATAAAGTTTCATACCCAATGCAAGGAAATTCACATTCGTTTTGTTTCTTTACCGAAACGAAACGGACTTCAACAATCTGCTTAGGTAACGAAAGATTCACGCAGACTTTTGTTTCGTTACTTGAAACAAAACTAACTCCACAAGAAAATAATTTTGTTACAGCGGCGCCACTGGTGGATTTAGGCAAGAGATCTGTGGGCACTGACCCCTGGGCGGCACATTTTCCTTAATCAAAAGTTTTTTTTATTCGAACAAATATTTGACTGGAATTACAATTCGAGAAGTTATTCCGAGAATTTCATTGTTCAACGGCCACATGGTTAACGTTCATTGGTTACGTTCACATGGTTAATATGGTACATGATTAATAGAGGGCGGATTTTGATGACCTAAAACATTGCCAAAAATGATCAATAAAATGGTCTTAAAATGCTTTTAAAATACTCTAAAACCAAACAAAAATGACGTAAGTCTTATCGAAACCAGTTCGATTGAACAACTCAAGCTGTTGGATACGTTATTCATGTAATCGAGGCTTCTTCCATTCGTTCGAGTGAACTCAGCTTGCAAACTTTTGAATGGGACTGTTCTTTATCAGGAAATCTCTGTCTTTAGTTATCCCGAAATCGGCCGAACCGGCAATGGCGCTGATATACGTCACAAAAATTACATACAACGGCTTTCAAATTTCTGAGCGAACAAATCAAAAAGGCTACTGAGGAATTCTGTGAAGAACATTTGTTATTTTTTTAAAAATTTATTTTACGTAAAAAAACAGTTAAAAACTGCGTATGACGTGCTATGGGGAAAAGTGAATTGTGTGCACATTTTCAAAATTCTGTGATCCCTACACTAAGTCATATACTACTTAAATTTTGAATTTTTGAAAGGGAGAAAAAAAACTCCCATGTAATAAAATCTATTTTCAAGGATAAACAAGCAATAAATTTTGAATTTTGAAAGGGAGAAAAAAAACAAAAAAACTCCCATGTAAAAAAATCTATTTTCAAGGGTAAATAAGCAATAAATTTTGAATTTTGAAAGGGAGAAAAAAACAACAAAAAAACTCCCATGTAATAAAATATATTTTCAAAGATAAATAAGCAATAAATGTTGGCTCTTATTACTTCCTGCCGCGACAACATGGAAACGATAATTTGAATAATTGTATTTCCCACTGAATTCTAGAAGACGTGCACAGAAAATGAAGTTACATTTATGTCCAGAAGCAAAACAAGGACCATCTCAGCATTTGCTCAATGGATCAGGGAAACTGGACGAAAAACCTGATCGAGATGGGGGTCATTGACCCGGAAGGTGTAGTACAATAGTTGTTACAGGTTGTTTATACTCTTTTATACAGTCCAAATGGTAAATAATGCATTATGTATCATTGTTAAAATTAATGTTACTTTTCTTGTGATGCTCAGTATAGTCTCTAATTGTATAGAAACAGTTATGCAGCAGAAACGATTTCACTTGTGATTTAAACTTTTCTATTGAATTTAATCGTTTAATGTCATCTGGCAAAGTGTTGTAAAATAATGTACATGTATAGTATGTGAATTTTTTGTAATGAGCTGTTGATACTGTCACCTGATGAATATGATTTCTACGTCGAGTGTTATAGTAATAGACTTCGGCATTTTCTGAAAAAATATTCCCGCCCTTGAGCAAGTCATTTTTTACAAAAACCACTGATTCGTAAATAAAAAGACACGGTAATGGTAGAATTCCTAGATTAATGAAGAGAGGCTTACATGAATCACGTGGGTGGGATTTGGTTATTATTCGTACAATTCGTTTTTGTAATCTAAAAGTCTGGGAGCTATAAGATGTATTTCCCCACAATATTATGCCATATCTCAGGTGGGAATGAACATTCGCGAAGTATACACAACGAGCAGTATGAAGGCTGACTGAATTTGCAAGAATTCTGAACGCGTAGCATAATGAACTTAATTTTGTGTTCAATTCATTTAAATGGACGTTCCATTTAAGGTTTGACTGAATTGAGAGACCTAAAAATTTTGTTGCCTTAACTTCAGTCAATGGTACACTGTTCATTTTCAATGGAGAACAGAATTGTTTATTTGATATGGAAAACTGCATTAAAACCGTTTTCTTTTCGTTTACTATTGATTTGTTATTTCGGAACCAATTTGAAACATCTGATATTGTACTATTTACGGTTTCTTTATTGCAAAGGATGTTCGTATCATCCGCAAAGAGAACCGTTCTTCCGTTTCGAATCGTCGAGGGCATATCGTTTACGTAAAGTAGGAACAGAATAGGCCTAAAATCGATCCTTGAGGAACTCCACATGCAACGGGCAAAGAGTCGGAAAGGTGCGTACGTAATGTTCCATCATTCCAGTAAGGTATTTCAACTCTCTGAGATCGTTGTTTAAGGTACGAACATAACCAATCTAGAGCAATACCACGAATTCCATATGAAGGTAATTTGGAAAGTAAAATGTCATGATCAATGACGTCAAAAGCTTTTGAGAGATCTAAAAATAATCCAATAGGTGCCTCGTTTTGATCCAATGATGAGGCGACATCTTTAAGAAAAGAAAATATAGCTGTTTCCGTTGATTTTGATTTTCTAAATCCATGTTGGCAATCTGAAAGCGCGTCGTGTTTAGTGAGAAAGGTTTCCATTCGTACGTAAAAAAGTCTCTCTAATATTTTTGAAAAAACTGATAGAAGAGAAATGGGCCGATAATTTTGAATTTCATTTTTGTTGCCTTTTTTGAAAAGCGGCTTAATTTTAGCTGTTTTGAAAATATCTGGAAACGTTCCAGTGCATAAAGATGCATTAAATATGCGAGTTAACGGGTGTATAATGGCATACGCACAAGTCTTTAACAAAAAATCCGGGAATTCACCTAAACCGGACGAATATTTATTTTTTAGTTTACCGATTATTTTGAGAATTTCATAGGAAGAAGTTTCGGAAACGAACATTGTGTCTAAAATTTTGGGTGAACTGTCTGTTTTTGAATTTTGTGGCTGAAGACCCTGAGTGAGATCGGCAGCAATTCTCGAAAAGTATTGGTTAAAGAGATTAGCCACTGTTGCCGGATCGTTCACATTTATATCGTTATATTTTAAAACAACATTATCTACGGGTTTTCTAGTTGATTTGGTAGTATTTTTTATTATATTCCACATTGCTTTTGTTTTATTATTTGAGTTCAAAATATCCTGATCGTTTTTCATGATTTTAGCCTGCCTTATGACTTTTCGTAACAATGTTTTGTATTTTTTAAAGTAGATAAGGAAATCTTGAGATACGTCATGACGTTTAGAAATAAAGTAGAGAGTACGTTTATTTTTACACGATGTTCTAATTCCTTTTGTGATCCAAGTATTACTTTTTCGTGAAATGTTTAATTTTCTCTTTTTAATAGGAAAGCATGCGTTAAAGAGAAATGAAAGCTTTGAGAAAAATAAATTATATTTTTCATTTGTGTCAATAGCGTTATAAACTGCCTCCCATGATTCTTTCAGCAAGTAGTCCGTAAATAACTTTATGTTAACTGTAGTAAATGCTCTGCACATGCGTGTTTTATTTATTGTGTCAGTATTCATGTTATTAGTAATTGTAAGAATTTGTGCATCGTGGTCACTGTAACCTAGATTATTCGTTATTATTTCATATCTAGTTGTGGTTTTGTTAATTATAATTTGATCTATTGCTGTTTGTGATTTAAGAGTATTCCGTGTAAGTACGTTCACTGTAATATCTAAATTAAAAGAATGAATTAAATTGAGAAACTGCTCTTTTTTGTGGGATTCGCTCAGAAAATCAATATTGAAATCTCCACATACAACAATGGATTTAAAAGAGAGATTACTAATTTTGTTCAGAGTTATCTCTAGATTTTCTACGAAATTGAAATAATCTAAAGCTTGCTTTGTTGGAGGTCTGTAGATGCAAAGTAAAATAATTTTGAGCGTAGTAAGATGTACAACTGTTATTTCAAAAATTTTTCAACTGCATATAAATTGAATTCTGACAAGAAGGTAGAATCAATATTATTTCTTACATAAATACACGAACCTCCGTAAGCAGGGCCTTTATTTGATTCCCTTGCTCTACAATAAGATCCTGCAAGGTAAAAACTAGGAATTTGGAGTGTGTTTAGATCATTATGAGATAACCAATGTTCTGTAAAACATCTCGTAAATATTATTTGAAGCAAGTACCATTAAAAATGACATTACAATTGAAATGAGAAAAAAATCATTAAAATGAAGGAAAAAGGTAAAAAATGTTATTAGTTGAAATGGACAAAAAATGCAAAATAATGACTAATAAAAATGGGTCATTTCCTTTTGTCATCATAAAATGAATTTCTACACTAAACCGCATTATTCTAAAGTGAAAAGAAGCTAGAAGTGCTACAAATGGCACATACTTTCTCGTAGTAAAGTTTTCTAATTTCCTCCCTCTTGCCTGCTGCCATCTATCGCCGCCCAAATTACATTTTTCAAATTTTCTCAACTTTTCGGTTTCTAAGTAGCAGAACTCAAAAATTAATTTAAGTATTATAAAGATTGATAAAACCACATCCTATATAGCAATTTTGATTGAAATATTTGGAGCCGTTTTTAAGAAAATGGCGTTAAGCGTTACAATAAATGCGAAATTTGAAGCTCTCTTTCACAAGAATCAATTGAGTTTTCGAAAAACATCATTTGAAGTCATTTGAAGCCCTTCCACTCACAAATGCAATAATGTATACAAATCCATTGAAATATGCATATTAATGGCGAGAGATATTTAAAAAATACATTTGTGTATTTTAAAAAAACAAAAGAATACACCATAATGAACGTTACGTCATATTAAGCAGTGCCATTACCACTATCCCCTGCAAAAGTTTGAAAAAAAAATTTGGAGCCATTTTTTAGAAAATGGCGTTGAGCGTTTCTGAAAATGCGGGATTTTGAGTTCATTTTTACAGAAAATGTTGTGTTTTTTAAAAACTTTATTTGACATTATTTAAAGCACATGCACTCATAAATATAATACTGTAAAGAAATCGCCTCTAAAGTATTACCGACGTGAGAGACAAGTAAACAAATCTTTGTAATTTTTGAAAAAAAAGCAAACAAACAAAATAATGGAACAATATGGCGTTTATGTTATCGAATAAGGTTTGTTTCGCACTAACTGTACAAAAATTTTAAAGAAAAAATCGGGGGCCGTTTTTGAGAAAATCTTGAGTTTGTATTATTTTAAAATTGCAAATATTGTACGCACTATTTCACGAAAAATACTAAAATGTTTTAAAAAAATTGACATACCCGTTATGAAAGAACTATTTATGGACAACAAATTTAATTTGAAGGTCAAAAATCTGTCTTCAATTTTGTATTTGCAAGAAGACTAACAAAAAATTCAAATTTTGGCAATTTTCAAAAAATAAGAGTTAACCGTGAAAATTGGGCCTATGTCATGTTTATAATTGTATTTTCCTCTATTCTTACAATAAATTAAAAAAAAAAAGAATTGGAGCAGTTTGTTAGAAAAGTTTGAAAATGTTTCTAAGGTTTTATGCAAAGTACCCCCTAATTTTAAAGAATGTTTTTCAAAATCTTCAAGCTTCAACTAGAGCCAGATGAACACGGGTTTCTTCAATTTGGAAAAGATCGTACGTGTGGTTTATGGGCTAGTAGTGTTCACAGACGGACGGAGGGAGAGACGAACAGACAAACGGACGTTTTGAAAGAAAAAAAAAACAAACACTTTTGCAGTATCAGGGGACCCCAAAACGTGTATTTCCGTTGAAATCTCGAAATCGATTATCCGTAGCATTAGATAACTTTCTCTATACTACGTATATTACTCCGTAATACGTACGTATACCAGAAAGTAAAAAAAAGAAATTTCATTAAAATCCGCCCCCTAATGATTAACATGTTACAATGTCTCTACGTTGAATAAAATGGCATATTCAAATTTATTCAAGTCGAAAAGAATATTTATATCCTACAGATCTGCGTAAGATGGGTATTATGCATTGTTATCGTAGTTTCGAGTGCATACATAATACGATATATTGGATAAGGGGTGGATCCAGCCGATCGTTATGGAGGGAGCCATCATGGATTTTTGATAAATAATAAACATACTTGTTATTATATTGTGTGTGCATCACTGAAGTGTGAGAGAGATATTACAACACATTATTGTTTAAATAATTACATAATAAATTCCATTCCAAGTTCCACACATAAATATTTAAATCAATTTTGTAAAACAAACGGAAGTAACAAACAAAAACTGTTAGGCCTTTTGAAAGGGGCCATGGTCCCCATGCCTTTGCCTCTCCGGGATCTGCCACTGTATTGGATGGCCATTAGTTCTGGATGTTCAATTTATATGTGAAATTATCCTTGCTTCTCTCTATGGTGTAATGCAAATAATGCTAGAAAGTATGTGCTGTTGTAGCACCATTAGTTCTAATTTCAGTAGGCCTACTTGAAAGAATACTGTATAATCATCAGAGTTTTGGTTCTTAAACCCTTTATCTTTTAGAAATTGTAGGTTCGTTGAACAAGGGTATTTTTTTAGTCTTCTTATAATACTCTATGGTCTTCTCTGAGTACAAAGAGAGAAATTAAATGTCACCTGACAACTTACATCCATATCTGTTCAAATCTTATTTTCACAACTCAACAAAGCTATATTTCTTTGGAAATCAGATTTCATACAGCTTATGACTTAATCTAACTTAATGTTCATACAAAAAGAGCAAGATTAACGTACTGCAGGTGTGGTTCCACAGGGAGAAAAATGAGGGAAATTTTCCCCCTAAAATTTTTCAGTAACTATTAATTTTAACTTGTCATGAAACTTTCAAGTAAAAATATTTTTACATAATCATTGAAACAAAAACAAAAAATTGTATTGCAGCATGAGCAGAGTATAGCCTGTAACATTCTTCAAAATCTGTAATGACTAGGGAACGGAATTTATTGTAATAAAAAATGCAAAATATGTGCATACATATGTACTTACTTTTTCTAAAACATGTAAGAAAAGATAGAAAATATGTAAAATAAAAATTCATTATTGGGTTTATAATTGTTCTCTACAAGCATTTTTCGACCACAGAACATTGCCAATCAGTTCTAAAGAAGTATTCGGAGTGGCTTAAAGTAGGTTCTACCTCTAAAGTAATTCTACACTAGATTTTACCACACATAAATAATTTTATTCGAAATACAAAATACGTCCATAATATATATGACAATGTTTACGAGAACCAGTGTTCCAATGATAGTAGTACCATGTAGCCATAGATCACAGGGGAGGGGGTTAAAGGGAATACCCCCTCACAAATCTAACAACGCTTCAAACAATTTTCTGTAAAGAATTATTTGTTATATTTTGATGGAGCGGATGTGCTATTTGAAACATGAGCAAAATTGTAGTTGGAATTACTTTTGTTCACAGAAATCCGCTCATTCATGACTTCGAGTACGAAGTAAGCTGGGGGGGGGTGTGACAATTATGGCGAAGATATGGAAGTCATAGAAGCCCAGCAGCATTACATGTCATTTTTAAGAAAGACGATTCCATAACTTATAATGCAAACGTGTATCTGAAATGTTTCATTTCAATGTATAAATATATTAAAATATAACAAAATATGTAGTAGTAGGTAAAATATGTAAAAATATGTAATTATACTGAAATATGTATAAATATGGAACATAAAAATAGTTCCAATTAATTCAGTATGTCTTGTACACTTTAAAAAATATTATTGAATGCGGGTATCTAGTTCCTGTAAAAACATGTAATTACATGGAAATCCATTCCCTAGTAATGACGCTTTCAACCAAAATATTTTTAATTTCTCCTCGCAAAATTTCTCTCTGGATCTGCCCCTACATACTGGAACATTATTTCCAAGGCCCAAATTTTTGAAATTTTATAAATGTCATTTTAGGAAGAAGAAGAAAAAAAAAAAATTGTATTGCAATTTTAGTCCACATTTTTCCAATCATGTTTGTGTTGGTCTGAAAAATATTTCCAATAAATAAAGAAATTTACACTAACTTCTTTTACTAACTCTAACATTTACTACCTTCTTTTATTAAATGTTTTTACTTTTGAACTTAACAAACAAATTTTCTAAAACAAGTAGAAAATAAATGAATTCTGCAGCTTCTTAAAGATTTCTTTGAAGACTAGCATACAAACCAAACACCCCTGTTCATATACATTGCTGCAATGAATAGCAATGAACAATCCAAAAATATCTAATGTGAAGGGTTTTCTTTTCTTGGTCAACCCACACACACAACAAGAAAACGTTAACTCAATGCAACAATATATCAATGATGTATACTTCATAGATGCCAGTGCTCTCGATCCCCAAGGTAATTCTTTAGGTACTTCTTCATCTACTAGACCTGCATATACATTTTTCATCTTAGCAAAATGAGGATCATGTTGATTTTGAGAGCTTTGACAAGAACAAGTCACCTTGTTACTTCCTTTATTGAAACAGCTTCATGATGTTCATGCTTCAATTAATACAAGACATGCATCTTCTAACTTTTCATAGTATCAGGGAAGTCATCAACGATTGATGCTGCAACCAAGGCACTGAAAACTTCTACCAACCTAATTAAAGGAAATAATTTTCTTAGTTTATGTTTTTCAAAAATTCGTAATTTAGCCTTTTTTTATCCTACCTAATTTTAGCCATATTTACAATCTATAGGATTTGCACATTTGACTCAGAAATAATTGAAATGGATACAAAAATAAACATAAAAATATTTAAATAATTAATAAAATTGGTTAAAATCAAAGGATCCAGGCCCTATTATACTTATTTCAGACTGAACTTTGTTATCAACAGTAATTAAGTTTACATATGTACATATGCATAATATTTAAGTACATTTCATATTTAAATTATAATGCATATATGTCACAGGCAGAAACACAAGGGGAGGGATAAGATTGACAATCAAGGCTATTCCCCTGCATGCTCAAAAAGGTGAGTGACGAGAACATCAAGGTATGGTCAGGCAGCCAGGAGTCGTCAGTACCGGAACTAGACAATTTTGGGACCAGGGCAATACTAAAATGTAGCCCAACCCTCCCGGTGAAAAAATAAAAATGTGAAAATTTTATCAGGAAACTATACGAGTAATTTTATTTCAACAAGTAACAAACACAACATTTAAACTAGAAAAAGGTTTTGGATATATATTTTAAATAATAGTTTTAAGTAAAAGTATTTAGTGATTAAATAATACAATTTCCATGATGATCTTAAAATGCTATAAAAATTGTTGTGATTAGTTAGTTTTCAATAAAAGTGTTAAATACATGAAATAAGAAATATTAATTTCAGTAAAATCTATTTTAATGTTAGCATCATTTGAATCATTTTAGAGTCCTACCTCATAAGTATGAACTATAATCACATTTAAAGTAAAAAAATTAATTGCAATTTTTATGAGACATCAGTTTACTGTTTTGTGACTTATAACATTACAATAATGATTTTCTGGAGTTCTAATTTCTTTTTTAATTTTTTTTTACTAATTTTATCCCATCAGTCCCATCATCCCCTTGACTAGGTGGGGCCCCGGGCGATTGACCGGTCTGCCCATGCCTAGTGTCAGCACTGGGAGTCGTCCTTCTCCGGAAAAGTTCTCAAAAGATGTGACCAGAGTATATTACCTGGCCTGGTATGTGCCTCAGAGGGTGACTAACAAGACATGGGCAAAGGCAAGTCTCTGGCACTTTACAAAGGCAATACTGTGCTCAGGTAAGAAAAACAACAGAAAACAACAGAAAACCCTATTAGGGAAACTACTCAACAAAGGCATCAAGAGGAGTTAGAATGCTCTCCTGCTTAGAATTAACATTGTGTCAACATAACAATTGACTATCAAATTTTGTTAAATGAATTGTTACTGCTGTATGAAGTTCTGGAAAAATCATTGTGTTAAATTGTTATAGTTCTAAATTTACCCCCCCCCAAAAAAAAACATTACCAGTAAGATTAATTCTACAATAATTCATATTTTTTATCCACAACTTAATAAATAATTTTTATCAACAATTTATTCATTCATGCAAAGAACCATATATTTTTCACATTTGAACGCACAAACTTACATGTTATCAAAACATTTGTAGTCAAGATTATCAACAAGTGGGTCACCATTACACATGACATTCTCAGAACGATGCCATAAATAATACTGAACCCAAAGACAAAGAAATATGCAAATGTCAGGGAATCTCAAAAAGATTTCTACTGCAATAAATAGTACGTGACTTATAACACTGACTGTGCTTTGTAGAGAAGTTGTCATGATGTGTTTTTGTGTTTTGGTTATGAGGTGATTATTACATTCTTAATGTTTTAACAAGCAAGGGTTTAAAGTTGTAAGATCATATTTAAGTTATTTTTGGCAGTTTTTTTTAAGATACTGTGAACGAAACAGTGCAAACTCACAATAACTCTTTATTTTCAATGAATATTTTACCATAGGCTTAGTAGAATGGTAACAAACAGAAAATTACTCTCTCACACAAATGTTACATTACAATTGAAAAATTCTTCACTTTATTTTAAGGTATTATAACAATTTACGACCAAGCGTATTGATAACCTTAAGAAATACATAACAAAAACTTACGGGCTAAGTAATACGTGCAAAATCGACAAATTACCGGAACCCTTTAGACCAGAGAGTTATTTGCATTTTGATTCTGCATTTGACTACCTATCAATTATAGTTACCAACGTTGCGTTCGTCGTATAGAGGCATAACATATACAAAAAATTAAGAATTGACTCACTTCTAGGAAATAGCATTTTTCATTATTATATTCCCTTTTGCCCGACACACTTTGCAGACTAAATAAAAGTATACATTCACCAACATTCAAAAGGACTTTTATTATTCTATTGCACACATTGTCATCGATGAGCTTGTCACTGCATGCACTGTAATGTAATGTCTCAGGATCAGCTGATTGTGAGTTGATGGGGGTTGTTTTAAAGTGAAAAATAATAAGTAATTTGCTGTTCCGCTTAACTTATCATATATCAGTGAGTTTCTGAAAGATGTGGTAGTACATTTTCGATGTTATAAAACCAAGTCTCTATTTTATGGTAAGAATAAATTCTTACCCTCGAATGAGCAAGGAACGAAGTGCACTACTCAAGGATTCTTCTAACAAAAGATACAACAGTGAGTATGCAATCCGATGTGTTTTTAATCAAATCTAACACATGCGTTGAAACATTTTTTGTAGTTTATAATCGTTAGACTATTGTATTGACGGTACGTTGGAAATACTTGTTGTAATGATGGTCATGAAAACGTGATTGATGTAGAAATGTCGAAATACTGGTATGTACAGTTGAAAGCTTATTAAAAGTGGCTCGAAGAGACTCAGTGAGACAATTCAAACCACAGGGTTTCATTAATATTTTACGTTTCTTGTATACATGATACAGGAAATGTCACGGTAACTTGATCCTCGTATTGACCAATAGCATTTGAGACGACCGTACCGCCAAATCCAAATTATTTGCCACTTTTACAAATACACTTAAAAAGTTGTTTATTACTTATTTACAAAATAGTGACTTAAAACAACTTATTACAATACCTATATTCATATTTGATGTTTGAAGATGTTTGTTATCAAACGAGGTCATTAGACCGTGCACAGGTTGCACTTCCCTCCATAGTTTTACCGTGCACCCGTGAGATATACTCTTTGCCGTGCACCTTTCCTTTGAGCCCGCCTATCGCTTGATGCGTGCAGAGCGGTTTGATTTGGTTTGGCTTTGATTGGTTAATTCGATAACAAAACTATTAATGTGTGTCGCTCGATTGTAGTTGAAAAATAGTTCCTGTTTTAAGGGAGCGCACGTTTTTGTAATTAAATTATTCAACGGCGTGTGTCACTAATATTTTTACTTTCTCGTAAACGCACGTATTTACGGAGTAATGTACGTAGTATTAAGTTGCAGCAGAAAACAGCGATTTTTCTACAGAAAAACTCGTATTGTTGGGCCCTGATACCGAAAAAGTACATAAATCCCGTTCTAAAACGTATTAATTACTCCCGTTAACACGTTACTTAGATGTCAAAAATTGTGGGTCTTTAAGACCATAAAAGTTGATTTTTCGAAACCGTCCGTCTGGTGTATGTGATGAATACTACTGCGTAAAATATTCGTATGATTTTTTTCAAACTAAATAAATCCCTGTCGAACTGGCCTCACTCGAAGTTCTGCGATTTTGAAAAACATTAATTAATTTTTGGTGGTACTTCACATGAATTTTAATGCTCCGGGTCATCCAAATTTTCTAAAAAATGGCTTGATTTTTTTTCTTTACATTTATTGTTAGAATAGAGCAAAATGTACTTTGTTAAAATGCAAATTTATTGTTAGAATAGAGCAAGAGCACAACTAAACGTGGCATAGGCCCGATTTTCACAGTTAAATCGGAATTTTTGAAAATTGCAAAAGTTTAAATTTTTT
Organism: Teleogryllus occipitalis; assembly: GCA_011170035.1. Classification (NCBI taxonomy): domain Eukaryota; kingdom Metazoa; phylum Arthropoda; class Insecta; order Orthoptera; family Gryllidae; genus Teleogryllus; species Teleogryllus occipitalis. The sequence continues at coordinate 370,712 of BLKR01000410.1, forward strand.
CAGCGTCTTCCTACAATTACAAAATTGAAGATAGCGATTTTTTCTTCAACTTATTTTTTTTCTCCATAAATACTACTTTTATTAAAGGTTGTGTACATTGTTTTGGAAATTTTAGTCTTTTTGCGCAATATTGCGTGCAATATATGCAATATTAAGAAAATAACAAAAACAAGATTTTCTCAAAAATTGGCTCCAAATTTTTTTCTTTAAATATTTTGTAGGGATAAATGTACTCTAAAAGATGACAAACGCCATTCTGCACTGTTCTTTTGTTTTTCAATAATTACAAAAATGTAATGTTTTTTACTTGTCTCTCACGTCGTTAATATTTACATTAGTGACGATTTGTTCATATTATTGCATTTATGAGTACATGTGCTTTAAATGATGTCGAATAAAGTTTCTCGAAAACTCGAAAGTTTTCTATGAAAATGAGTTCAACATACCGCATTTTCAGAATCGCTCAAACTCCATTTTTTCAAAAAACGGCTCCAAATTTTTTCTTCAAATTTCTTGTAGGGAAAGTGCTAATTACACTTTTTAAGATGACATAAAATGACAGTATTGTACAATGGAATACACCAAAATGGCGTTTATGTAACGTTCTTCCGCGAATTGAGTACTATTCAGAAAGAAAGTTCAGAAAGTTTAAACAAAATATTTGGAACTGTTTTTCATAAAATATTATTTTTAATATTGCTCATATTTCACCAAAAAATAGTGAAAACTACTAATATTCTCAAAACAATTTACATGATATTTATGAAAAAACTGATCGTGAAGAAAAATTGTATTTGAAGAAAAAATCTTCATCTTCAAGATCGTAGTTGCTGTACCGAACAAATTTCAAATTTTGTCAATGTTCGAAAATTCATGAGTAGCCGTTAAATCGCGTCTGTGTCTTCTTTTTATAAGTGTATCACTCTATTATTACAAGAAATTTAAAGAAAAAAATTTGTGTAATTTTTTAGAAAATTTTGAAAATGACCCTTAGACTTCATGTAAAGTGCCCCTAAAATTCAAATAATTCGCGTCAGAGTCGCGGTGCCAGTCGAGAAAGATTGGAGAGTACTAATTTTGGTCAACATTCTATGAATAGTGTAGGTAGACGTTAGCTTAGTTCAAACTCGACGGACGGACTGACAGACAGATGAGGAGGTGGACGTTTTGTAAACCTAGTGGTCATGGTGGAAATAACCACCATGCTAGTGGTGCTACAACAGCACGTACTTCAAAATTTAAGTAGTATATGACTTAGTGTAGGGATCACAGAATTTTGAAAATGTGCACACAATTCACTTTTCCCCATAGCACGTCATACGCAGTTTTTAACTGTTTTTTTGACGTAAAATAAATAAATAAATAAATAAATACTTCCTCGCGATATTGTTAACGGCTATGTTAGATTATATTATGACAATTTCTATCTTTCACTTCAACTACTATTTGAAAAATTCTTAAATGAAGCGAAAAAATACACTTAATATATATGTAAAAATACAAATATTTATTACTCGGTTTTTACATGCATTACTCTTCATTCCCACATCTTATTAAGAAAGCGAAATCATATATTCGTTTCCACATTTAACTCAATTAAAGGACGCAATTTAAAATAAGTTTAAAATAATTTCTAAAAGATTAATTTCGCAAGTATAACAGAAGCTCGAATGTAAGAAATGAACAAAGAAATATGAAATAGTATACAAATTCTAACTTGTGTACCATCCAACTGCCTAGCACCAATTTCAATTTACGTTCACGAAGCGTTGTAAATTGCGAGCGGGCGACTGTTTGTCGCCAAATTACCCAAAAAATACTCATATTTTCAAAAAAATCAACGTGATCTTTTTTGAAGATGTTTTTGATGAGCATATTTCATTTAAGAAATGTATCTTTATAATTGTAGTTGAAGGAAGACGCCGAAAAAGTTTTGAATTTTTTCAGTTTTCGAAAATTCAGGGTTTTAACTAACATGAAACCTGCACCATTCTTTCAAACGTCTTTTAGACTACCCAACAATAAAGTTTTATGAAAAACGATGGAGCTGTTTTTGAGAAAAAATGTTTAAACATAATTAAAAATAGCCTATATTTTTACGAAAATTTACACTAAAAATACTCAAAATTTTGAAATATTGTACATGACCGTATTTCAAAATCTATCTTTAAGGAATGGATTTTATTACGGGAAAATATCTCTATCTTTAATATTTTAGTTGTACGAAGACTCCGAACATTTTTTAAATTTTTGCAATTTTCGAAAAATCAGGGTTTTCAACGAAAATGAGACGTCCTTTCCACCATCCAACGGAATTTAATTAAAAACGTTGGAGCCATTTGTGAAAATTTTGAAAATGACCCAGGGCCTTCGTGTAAAGTACCCCCCAGAATTAAATTATCGGTTTCAAATTCAAGGGGCCGCAACATCAGCCAGATCTATTGAGAAATATCAATTTTGGAGAAAATCTGCTGAACAGTTTAGCCGCTAGCGTTGTTCACTGGCACAGACGTTTGGCCGTCAATCGATTTTTCGGTATCAAGAACACAAAACATGGATTCTGGCTACAGCACGTGTTAGAGATTTTTTTTCTAAATTTTTCATCTGGATTTATCCATTTTTTTCATTACCAGGGCCCTGTAATAAGATTTTTTCTGTCGAGAATTCTCCGTTTTTCGTGCAGTATTACATGACTTTCTCTCTATTGCGGTAGCGAGAAAGTAAAATAAATAAATAAACGACAGTGAGGGGACCCCAAAACGTGTATTTGCATCGAAATCTCGTAAAATAAATTGCGCAGCATAACGTAACCTTCTCTATATCACGGGCCGGTTGCATAAACGTGCGATATGGAATCCATGAGTTTATTGGTTCTATAAAATAATCTATAATCTATAAAAGTGTTTCTAGAACAACTAAAAAGACTTGTGGAACCTATAAAGTAAAACTTTAAAAGGTAGGTCCTAAATAGGTCCTGAAACGGTTCTACAAATGCTTATAGAATCAACAAAAACGCAACATGGCGGGTCTGCGTACTGCTGCAAACAGCCGTTCGAGGTTATAGGTTATTCTCGGCGCCCGTAAGTTGTGTAGTGTTGCATTTTCGTGGCTTTTAACGAGTTTTGTTTGGTGTGTAGTGTGCGTTTTAAGTGTATTTTAGTGTGTTGAATATCAGTGAATGCTATATTTACACATTTATTCGGCTTGTATTATTGTGACGAGAATTAAGGATTTAATGTGGTTATGACAATGTTAATATTTGCTTTAGTATTTTCTCTTCTTCCTTTTTTGAATTATTTTTCTCCTAGCACAAATATCAATCAACTTGAAAACTTTATTTCATGATGCCAATAAACTTTCTTCAACCACAAGAATTGTATCCCATGCTTACGTGTGGAAGATAGATACTTTTGTACATACGGCCAGAATTTATCGTGTACCGTGCAATAAATTAGTGTAATGAATGAAAATAATAGTTATTGTTGAATTATACAATAATTAGTTGAGTAGTTATTGTTGAATATACAGTTATTGATAAATTAAATAGTTATTGTTGAATTATACAATAATTCAAATATTGATAAGAGAAAATAGTTCAGCCCACACTTAACACTTTGAGTAATCATGAGTGAATCAAATTTGCAGTGATAATGCTGAAATTCGGTTTGTCGTAAAGAATAATTTTCAGTTGTGAAAAGATTTCTTTCCAATAGATAACCAATGAAGATTACAAAAGTTAACGAACCAATAAAGAAAAAAGTTTCCTTGTAAGTGCTAATATCAGTTACAAATAAAATTTGAATAATATAAATTATTAAACTTAAATTATAAAACTCGTGTTATACTTTAGTGTCTTTTTGTCTGCCTATATTTGGCAAATTAAATGCCTTAACATCCGGGTCTGCTTGGATCAGTGTGTACTATTGAATTGCTTAGTTAGCAAGTTACTTATTACTTTATATTTCAAAGTGATTTGAATAGTATTTCATTATGAATTGTTATTTATTATTAATAAATGAATCAACAAAAATTAATATTTGAAATTGAGAATGTAAGGTACATGAATTTATTTAAATACAAATAGCCAATGACGAAGATAAAGAATTAATTGCATTTCATATAGAAGATTTAAATAAATAATGAACTAAAATGAAATGAATGAACATAATTAATACAAAATTGCTTCTGAAAACTTAAAGAGAAACACAACTAAACACCCCTCACCGGAGCACAGCACACTCTAAGAACGTGCAAAACGAAAGACAGAATAAGCAATATTCAATTATGGACTGTGTCACCATCTATTTGTTGCATCTCGAAGTTCTTATGGAATTACAAATTTTATTGAACCCATTGCTATGGAACCCATATGAAAAGCTTTATGCAACCGGCCCTACGTATATTATTCCGTGTATACACGTATGCAGTGGCTGCTGGTGCCCCAAGGGACTGGAGGTTGCACCTCCATCATTCGATGGAAATTTCCAGACGGAAATGTAATTTCCAAAATACAAATATATAATGAAAATATAATCAAATCAATTTAAACTAAGTGAAATAAAAGTTTATATTGACACGACTTACATAATTTTATGCGTTGTATCCGCTTATAAACACATTCCACGCACGTGGTTCTGGCTTTGATTTCCACTGGGCACTTAAGTTCGACTCCAACACATTGCAACAAGCATTATTGGTTCGACACGTTTCACACAAATAAAGTTATTTTATTTCGATAACTCCACTACACTGCTATATTTCGAAATAATGAGAGAACTTCGACACACATTCGTATTCACAGGAACGTTCGCAAACCGCTGACCAGCTGCAGCCACACTGGCTTCCGCGAGACACTATAAGGGACTTCCATCCAGAACCGCCACCTTTACTCAAAGAACTCATCAAATGTACGTTTTGAATCAACAAACCTAATATCAAATGAAAAAATTCTCTAAATATCATAAACAATGCATTAAATTGACCGAACTTGTGTACTTTCAATAACAAGCGAAATTCGTAAACCTACGTTGCAGTCAGTGAGACGAACCCAGAATTTGGGTATTCCCCTGAGACTCACTTCGTCGCCGGGCAGCGCGACAGCGCCACTCACTGGTTGCGCCACCAAAAGGCCGCATGTTCCCCGTGTTAAATCTAAATTCCAAAGAGTAATGCAGTAAATTCAGTAATACAGCCAAGAGCATGGTGAAATTCCTGGGAAGGCTCCAGACACCGAAAAGAGCGCCAGTTCGACGCTCTTTTGTTTTAGACTGATTTCATGTACGTCCATAGTGCTTCTCCGATCAACACCAGGTGAATGCCGGAGCAGTACCCTACCAAACGGGCCACGGACCGCGCGCGATCTGTCCTTCCTCTTCCTTGTCCTATCCTCTCCCCTTACACACAGACTTACACTAACATGCACTACACTACCACATATTCCGAGAGACCGGTCGGGAGCTTAGAGCTTGTCCCGGCTGGAGCGGTGCCCCGTTGGTGGGAGAGTCTTGGTTAGGGGGAAACCCCACTAGCTGACGGTAGGTCGGCGCCGGATCTCGCCATCCAGCGGGGGAAGATCACCGCCATCTCCCGAGAAAAAAACTAGCACTGCACTAACGGGACTAATGACCACAGTAGTTGACGCGCCCGGAAACACGAAAAAATCAATCAATCAATCAATCGATAGTGCTGCAATATCTTGAAAATTGAATGTCACTAAAGGAAATTGTATATTCCTAAGATATTATGAGATCTTTTTCATTTTCTGGTGGTTGTGCAACAGTGCAGCCTAAGCACGAACCGCCACTGCACTATGTAGTCTACGAGGATGAAAAAATATGTTCCTTTTTTTTCGTTTAAATTTGTAGGGGAAGCCCCCAGTGACTTTACTAATTCTCGTCGCGTCCGTTGGTTCATTTACTAATTTCAAGATGGATGCGATGCACGTAATAATAAAAGCAGTCATGATTTTCTTGCTAAATACCATTATGCATAATTCATAGACAGGAAATTGATGTTGGCTACTAAGTACACATTAAATGGAGGACTGATATGAACATATGGAAACAAACATTAAAAACTAACTTTATTAATACACATAGTCAATAAATATGGCAATAAACGTTTCCAAGTGAATATACAAAATTATTAGCAAATTATACAGCCATGTTTTAATAATTGGAAATTGGTTGTTTAGGGCACATACCAAGAATGCATATTGGGGAAATGTGCATTTGCGTTGAAATGTGGTTTCTAAGTACATTTTTTATATAAAACTAGCTGGTGTACCCGGCGTTGCTCGGGTTTATAGTAAATTATTAAACAGGGAGAGGAATTCCATTTTTTCATACCCTGCGGTGGGGCCTACTATCTCTTCTGTTGTATCCATTCTCCGCCCTGCTCCTCCCTGCCATGCTCTGCACTGCCACACTTCGATAGCCCTGTCTTCTCTTCATCCCCATTTGGAAATTTCCGGTCTACCTCGCTCACTTTTTCACAAAAAATTATATTTTTCTTATTTGGGTTGCCAGCTCCTAAACTTTCTTCACTTTATAACTAAAAACAATAAATAATTCTAAACTACAGAATAAAATACTTGTAGACTCACGTACATTTTGTTTTTTTGTGGAGTTTCATATGTTACTTCCAATACTGTCAATAAATTGTCACATTGTAAAACTTACTCTATTTTATATTTTGTCTTCTCTTGTATTCATAAACAAATATTTGAAATTGATCTGTCAAATCGTGACCTTGAAGGGACTGACTGTTTTAAGCGAAGTTTAACATGCCAGAGTTCTCGCACGGAGACGATAGGAGATAGATATGGAATATGAATGTATATGTCAAAACGTAATTGCGAATCATAATCATAAAAGTAAATGAAAGTATCAATATTGAACGTAATTGCCAGTATTTATAATTATTTTGAAGACGAAAAATCTATATAAGTTTAAACTACGTGTAGAATAAAAATTATTTTTTACGTAAATCAATTAATCATAACATTGAAGCATGAGAACAATACTGATCCATCAACATGTACATTATGGGTACACACTAAATTGACAATGTTCTGAACAAAACCATATTAGCTTCATTATTTGATCTGAAGTGCTATATATTAAGGATCTTGAAATGTGAATAACAGAAACCAATTCATGCGTTGGGAGCAGTTGCAAAGCAAAATAATAGCACAGATGTGCTCAATATGTAAGTGATCATTGCTTAATTACATACTACTGCACTAATCTTCTGCACATAATGAAGAAAAAAATCAACTGGATGAAACCAAAACATACAAACATTTTACATTTTACCAATTTGAACATGAGAACTGTGTAATTAGTCAAATTGTGAGTGCTATTGAAAAGGAATCCTACTACGTAGAGAATTATTTACATTTGCATCCCTCCTGGCAGTATTATTTCCAATAGTGCGAGTGAGTACTTCAGCAAGTCGTACGTCTCATAATAGCAAATTCAAAACGTTTATAGACAGCCCATCTATTCGCACACAACTTGACACTCGCATTGTTTCAAGAAATTCAATGTTTACAAATTTCTGTAAAAGAGGTTGTTTAGAATGTATACGATATCTATATATAATACATTGTAGATTACTGTATTTTGTACTATATATTATTTTACATTGCACTGTCTCAACCTACCTCAATTTCTGTACAAATTCAAACTCCAATGTTTTATAGCCACTTTGTACATACCACGGATTAAGGATAATGCATGTACTACCTTGTCATCTTTCCCACTTTAGTTACCGATTTCTTCCAAATATTCCACCAATGTTCAGAACTAACAAATCACCACCGTTCATACAGGGACATTACATAACCTTATTCAAAGTCTAATGAATCTCGTAATAATTCTGGACATTGATGAAACCAGTAGTAGATCTCAGACGTCATCCTCTGGTGGCGCACAGCTAAACTATTGACATTGATGCGCTCTTGATTCTGTGATGTAAAGCTATGCCAAAAATGTCGAGAAAAGTAAATGTTTTGTAAATATATTACGGTTTATGGTTGTAAATCATAGCCTATAGTACTCCAGACCTTTGAAGGAAGTTAGCACAAAAGTTTCATCGGCATTGGTTCAGTAGATTCAGAGATTACCGCGTTGGAAGACAACGCACTTCTGTCTTTATATATTAGTATAGATATATATATAGATATAGATGATCAATTTTAAACCATGGTGCAAATATTTGGTAATTCATTGTTTAATATATTTATGAATGATGTTGGTTTATCCCTTCTGAGAATATACTAAAAATGTATAATTTCATAAATTTTGCTCTTATGTTGTTGGCAGATGATTCCGGATGGTGAAACTCTTTGCACAGAATTAACTGTCAATGACCATGCATACATAATATGTTTAGTTGCTGAAAACTCAGCTGAACAATTATCAGTGTATGTAACAGATTGTGACGACTTTTTTAAAGGATGTATTACTTCAGAACAACTAACATCAATGGAGAAAGAGTTGAAAGTTTATTCTCAAAAATCAAGAAGTAATTTATTTAGGTACGTAATACTTTCTGGAATATTTGTTAATGAGTAAAATTTAATCTCATGCAGTGATTTGTTACAGAATTGCAATGAAGCAGAAAAATATTTCATTTTCAAAAGCTTCTTTACAATTAAATTTTACCATTTCCTCGGAAACAATTAATGTAACTATGAAAGAAATAGAAGCAAATAATAGATCTGCATATGTAAAAGCATTGTTTTTCCGCTTGGCTAAGGAAATGAGTGGCCCTGAGGTAAGTTTACCTTCATTCTTATTTACATCAACAGTTGAGGAGGTACACTGCGGTTTTCACAGAGCTGCGTTTGGAGGATACGAGCTGTTTCGGGTTTTGTACAATCGGGACATTACACGTCACAACAATGACGTCATATTGGGCGTTCAGTCTTCCGATTGGATGACATCAAAACAGCTATCCTATCTTTCAAATGCAGCTCCGTGAAAACCGCAGTGTACAGTTCACACAAGGACCCACTTCTCAGGAGCGAACACTGAGACCAATTTCTGGAGTTTTCTCTCTTAGAAATAAAAATCAAGATATTTAATTAGAGAAAATTGTTTGTTGATGCAATGAAAAAAAAACAAAAACCTTTCTCAGTAAGATAATAATATAATTGAACACTCTTTAATATGAGGATTAATAGTTTAAAATGAGATTGACATGATATATTTATATTTAATTGACACTGTTTATGGCTATGACAAATATGATGGAAGGTTTGTTCCACTTAGTAATTGATGTCTATGCTTTATCATGGGCAAGGCCTACCAAATTTTTTTTCAGCGAAGGGGTGGGGAGTATAGGAAACTTCAAGATCTCTCTTGCCTGTAAACAATGAACTATTTCGTCTTAGAACCATTGTCTCTGGAAATTGTGTATTGCCCACCATATGCCAATGGTGGGCAATACATTTGCGCAAGAACCAATTCAAAACATAGATTATGTTCACAGTTCAGTTGTTACAGGAACTGAACGTGAACTAGAAGCCCTGAGTTCAATTTCCAGTCCTTTAAATAATTTACTCATATTTAATTTGTATTTTCAATATTTACTGTAGTTAAATTATGAATTTATGATACTTAAAATACGGAGGTGTCCAAAAGATTTTATCAAAATATTATTAATTTATTGAAGCATTCCGTTTGGAAGCGGAGGGTTAAGAATACAATTTTATTGAGATAGTTGTAGGTCTTTGATTAATTTTTTTCATCTTCACATTATGGAGTGACTATATTTGCTTTGAACATTTAAACTGTTTAAATAAATACACTTAACATATAATGAACATTGAAATATCTTTTCAATTATAATATTTTATAATTTCTTTTCAAATTCATATTACATTGATATAAAAATTTGCAACAATACACCTAGAGTAAGTCATTTGTTTGATTTTAGGAGAAAATGTCACCAGCAAAGCCTTCCATGTCTACAACAATACGAATTAACTCACAAGCCAGATCTGTGAAACAAAAAATACCTGGCACTAGTATTGTGAATCCTGGTGTGAAACGCATATGCACAGGGTCTGGTGTACAGTTTGAGGATGACTAATGGAAATATCTTACACAATTTCCAACAGGCTGCAATTAAATATTATTGAAGTATTGATTTTATATTTATCTTTTTGTTACTGACATGTGTCTTAAATGAATCACATTTTATTTGTATATAAAAATGATACATGTAATTTATCATTTTACTGAATGAAAAACAAGGCAGATTTTGTCTCGTGTATGTATGTGTATGTAGAGATTTATAGGTACTGCTCAACAAAGCAAACATTTATCCCATTCATCTTGAATTGCCAAGGAAAGATCACGGTCGGAGGATTCTGTGATCTAAATAAAACTTGATTAATTTGAAAGACCTCAACAACAAGAATTAGACAGCATGAGATGTCATTTCGCCCTGAGGAAGGTCACAGAATGGTGGCCGAAACGTCGCCTGTCCTAGAACGCATCGCCTCCCGGGCAGCCGAGCAGCTACCACCGCCGGCCGCGGAAGCCTACGCTCTCATGAGGTGTCGTTTCCAAGGTGGTAGCCAGCCAGCGACAGGGCGCAATGCTGCCGAACTACTGGCAAAAACCTGTCGGCCAATTTTGAAACTAAGAAGGAAAGGGCCGCAGACGGGAAGACGTATAATGCGAAGTGTCCACGTGAGAGAAAATGTTCTGGTGACTCGATTCAAGGATAAAGGCGTGAGAGCAGTCTCGGACACAAGCCGGCGCAGATCTTCGAGGTTGCAACTACGAGGGGGAATTCAATATTTAAAGAGACAAATTGGTCTGGAGAAATGAATTATTTCTTTTTACAAAACAAGACTTTTACTACTTTTCAGTATAATCTCCACCAACATGTATGCACTTGTTCCAACGGGTTACCAGCTTTTTTACACTGGCTGCACAGAACTCACAGGTTTCACAGCTATGTTGGACCGTGTGAGGACCTGCCTTGTCTTGCTGGAGAATCACACCTCTCTGAGATTCACGGCGTTTCTTTTTCATTGTCTTCACCTTGTTCAGAAGCATATGGTATTGCAAATATTGGTCGTTTATTATACGCTGTTCATCGAGATAATCACATACAAACGCACATACAGCTTCCTCAAACACCGTCAACATGACTTCCTGCTGATGCGGCCAGAACGTGTTCGTCAGTCACTGAGTCTCGACCACTTTTGAACTGCTCTACCCACTTGTAAAAATTCCCGCAGTTCATACAACTTTCACCATACACTTAAGGTATTCTAGAGTATATATTAGCACTTTCAGCTAGGAAAAAACGAATCACAGAACGTTCATCCAGTGTAGCATTTTCAAGTCGACTCGCTATCGTTGAACTTAATTTTGAGGTTATGAACACAACAATGCTGATCATCTAAATGGTCTGGGGTCCTCCCAGTGAAGCCAACTTAAATTCCTAAAATTAGCAAACTTGTCCTACCAACTGTTCTTTCACCAGGCCAATTTGTCTCTAATTATTGAATGGCCTACGTATTACAAGTGGACATGTTCGTGCCTACTCTTGACTATCTCCAGTCTTCCGTCAGTGTTGGAACATTTGTCTCAGCTCTCAGAGTCGTGATTTCATTATGTATATTTTTCATTTTAATTTCTAAATTGTTTTTATTTGTATTTTGTTTAATTATTTTTTAAATGAGCTATGATGCCCTAAAAAAGAGAAAACGATGAACTAATGGAGTTCTTCGCGGAACACGGGTTTTTGTGGAATGTAAAACATTGTATAGATATGGCGATAAAAATGAAAATGTTTGAAGAATTTACAACAAAATTTAAATTGTCATGGAAATTGTACTGCAGACTTCTGAATAAAATTTCTGAACTGTTGTGCATCTTCCAAGCGCAACTCCTTTACGAGTGTGGAAGAAGCTCTGAATTATTTCCGTCGATCCTCCCATTTCCTACAACACTCCCTTTTTTCACTTTTCCGCAATTTTATATAGAATCATGAGAGCTAAGGCCTGACGCGAATTTATTAGGAAAGAAAAGCTAAAAAATAAACAAACTGCGGTCAAATCATACAATCATCAATCAATCCCGGACAGCCAAGAGACAAATCATACAACTGACTACGAGTTGACCCTCAAATGGATACGAAATGCCCCTGGTCTTGAGACTTGTTTATTGTGGAGTGAATTACAAAATTAGTAGAAATTTATTGTAGTATTAGCATAAAACAACAAAATATTTCTATTTTAATTGTGCCAAGTAGGTTTGCAAATTTTTCCTCAGTATGCTGCAGTGCCCAGCACAAACAGGTTTTGGCATACAGTGCGTAACAGAAAATCTAAAATTCCGCGTGCATATTGCGCAGCGGTTTCGTTTTGTCAGTGTTCCTTGGGTGCTTGTGTGTGCAGAATTATTTTGTGAAGCAATTTCCCAAATATCGTTCTGGCTTCATTATATCGTCAGAAATAAGGTTTGATCTCGATATGATTACGTAGGCTTCCGCGGCCGGACCTACCCTAAATCGGGACGATGGTTTGCGCCTCAGCTCCACCTGGAAACGGGCTTTCACGACTCGCCAATCAGGTACCTCTCCAAGGGGACACCCCCCCACGGTTGACCAATGACGGTCGCCGATTGGCTGTTTTGTCTTTTGCCTCTCAGACGGCTCTACACAACCAATTTTCGGCTTTTTAAAGTTAATCCGCTCCAAAATGTCTGCCTCATTCTGTTGCCACCCTCCCCACGCTTCCACCTTCCCCCCTTTTCCGTTACAGCTCGGTTCTTCCTCCGCCAATCCCATACCATCTGCCGGCTTCCTATTGGCCGATACCTTGACCAATCCTGGTCACCCCCTGTCTTTATAAGGCGGTCACGCGAGCCATTTGACAGCAGTACGCTCTGAGGAAGGCCACAATATGTTAGCCGAAACGTTAGCCACAAGAACTTCGACGCGGCTTGTCCCGGACAACCACGAAACAAAACAAGGTTTGATCTCGTCAGAAAGTTCATCTAAAACAGAGGTCTGTAAGAAACCTTTGCTATGATAATTAGGATTATGTTTTGTAAATATTACGAAACCATTTAGGACAGCAATGTCCAAAACATTAAAGAATAAAGCCATTGACCACCTTTTTGTGATTCTCTTGCAAGTGTAAATTTCAAGTTTTTGTCCATTGGATCGACTCCGCTTTTTGCGGAATTGTTCAACTTTATAATTCGCCTACAAAAGGGAAGGAATACCAACTATAAACATGATCACATATCGGAAATGAAATAAAAAGGGGGTGGGGTGAGGGTATTCGCACGATTGTAACCGTGCATTATTTATGTTAAAAAGGTTCAAATCAGCATTTAAAAATTGTGAATGATAAAAAATCACTGTTTATAATAAGACATGAATAAAAGATGTCACGAAGACTCAAATCTCTGAGAAAAAAATGTAAAAGATAAAATCAGAATCAAACAAGCTGGGGTCAAATTGCATCCGACGATTAATGATGTCATAAAAGACTCGCGCTGTTCCAGAGCGCGTCACCGTGACATAGGGAACTTCAACACTTGTAGAGCGTTCTGCGACCCCGGTGACATCACATGCCAACGTGACGTCACAGTGATGTCATCCCCACCCTCTGAGTTCTGGGACCCTGAAGACGTGTGACGTCATTGATGACGTTTTTTGACGTCATCACGGTCCCAGAATTCTCAAATCTACCCTACTGTCGTTGAATTCACTTTTTATTAGTGGAGCCCGGAAGTTTAGCAGATTGCCATTATTATTATTATTATTATGATTATTATTATAATTTTATGATTTTTAACATGATTAATCACTTAATTGTACTTCAGTTATTTTACTAGATATTCCTTTTGTCTTTTTTGGTTCCTAATGTCATTTTTGGCATTTGCCTTATCTGACTTTTTCATCAATTGAACCCTTTTCCCACCTGACACCGATCTCTATCAAGGTACAAAAATACTTGGAAGCCTGGACAACATGAAGGCACGGTCGGGTATTGTATTTCTGTGGACGCGGAGTGTTTAGTGTCAGGTTGTGTTAAAAATTAAACAGGAAAGGAGGAAGATACCAGTGAAGATTTTGGATATTTTTCATCGATGCTGACATATTTGTTTGCTCACGAGAAATCTCCCCCTATGTTTGTGAATGCCTCGGATCGCTTTTGTGGACAAAGCTGTCTGTACATGATATACCCTTCGCGGTTCCTTCCTGTTCTCTCTTCCCTTCTGGCGATTACACAAGTGTGAAGAACGAAATCTATAATTCTGTTTTCACTTATACCATTTCAAGATTTCTAAGTGTCCACGATAGCATTTCATAGAGCATTCGCGATTAGCAAAATAATTTTGTAATAATACCATATTGTCATGTGCAATCAAGATTACAAAGAAAAGGTAGTTTTCTTCCAAGAATCTGCTAATGTAAATTTTAGTGTTAGAATAAAAATGTGAATAAATTTAATTATAATTTTTTGTACAATAATTACTTTCAATGTTTCTTGTATTATACCCCTTAGTTTAGGCGGAAAAATGCCCTTTTCCATGCTTATTTTAGTAAAAATAAATGCCTTTTGCCCTCCTGTTTTAGGTAAAATAAATGCCTGACCTTCCACTCTGTTTATTAGAAGAATACTCTAACACGTGGTGTGGTTAGAATCTAAATTTTGTGGCTTCTAACCACCGAAAAAGTGGTTTTCGCCCAACTGAAACGCACTCAGTCTGTGAACATTTACTATTCGCATATTTTTCTGCAACCAAAAACTTTTGATACTATAGAATATTATGCCATATCTGAGGTGGGAATGAACATTTGCAAAAGCCAAATGCGTGTAGTTCATTTCCAATGGTGCATTCGATTGCCGGTTTGGAATATAAAAATGCATTGAACCAATTTGAAACTTGTGAAATATTATTTATTCTATTTCCCAAAGAACATTCGTGTCATCAGCAAACATCTGTTCTTCCATTTCATGAGTGATGGCATATTGTGTACACATAAAAGAAAGAGAATTGCATCTAAGCTCTATTTATTTATTTTACGTAAAAAAAACAGTTAAAACTGTGTATGACGTGCTATGGGGAGAAGTGAATTCTGTGCACATTTTCAAAATTCCGTGATCCCTACATTAAGTCATACTACTTGAATTTTGAATGAAAAAACCGCTCCCATGTAATTATATATATTTTCTAAGATAAATAAGCATTAAATTTTGGGCTCTTGTCCATGATGTCCTTCGTCAAGGAATAATACTTCCTACCGTACTTCGAACCCTGCAGGACCTTATGCTCATTTGGCAAATAATTTGAAAGAGACTGTTCTTTGGAGCTAGTACGTTATTTCTGCGCTTTGCAATGGTTTATTTATTTATTTAGTCAAAAACTGTATGTGACGTATGGAGGAGAAAATCATCTGCGCACGCTTTCTTGAGTTTCAGAATCCCTTCCCAACAATTTAACTATTAATAGTTGAAAGATTAATAATAATAACAAATTTAAAAAAGCGAGAGATTAATATTTCAAAAACTAGATATTTTCGTTGCCAAATTATAAAAAACTTATTTTTAACGGTAAAGAAACGAACAGACTTGATTTTTCTGTATTGTTAACAAAATAGAAACTCACCCTAAGCTCTACTACAAGCGAAGGAAAGTCCAACAAAACGTGCGTAGTGAAGCTACATTTACGTCCAGAAGCAAATCAAGGGGCCATCTCAGCATTTGCTCAATGGATCAGGGAAACTGGACAAAAACCTGATCGAGATGGGGGTCATTGACCCGGAAGTACATTATTTCTTACAGGCATATTGAGTCTTTTTTTTAATTATACAATGCAAATTACTTCATTAAACTAATTCATTATACTATATCTAGTTTTTGTTAAAGTAAACATTATGTTTCTTTTTGGCGATCAGTATAGTCTCTAATTGTATAGGTACGAGATTAACTAATCTAGAGCAATTCCACGAGTTTGATATGAAGTTAATTTTGAGAGCAAAATGTTTTGGTCAATGACGTAAAATGCTATTGAAAGATCTAAAAATATTCGTATAGGTACTTCATTTTGATCCATTGAAAGAGAGAGAGAGAGAGAGACATATAAACCACTTCTATTAAATTAATAATTAATTTGAAAGGCGTTCTGGGACCTGAAATTCTAAAAATCAAGCTCTGGTTTTATGTACAAAGTCCAGAAATGATTAGGAGATTCGGCAATTTTTAAATTTCAAACATTTATTTTCTCAGAAACGGTTCCAAATTTTTTTCTTTACTCTTTTCTTGTGTATGTAGCAAAAAAGGGCAAAGAAAATGATACTGGTCCTATTTTCGGCACATTCTGAATTTTAGAAAATTGAAAGAAAAAAAATCGAAATGGTAAATTCGTATTTCCCGCCTTTCGTTTGATGCGCTGTCAGTTCGCAAAATGGCAACACGGCGGTTTCAAATAACTTTCGAATGCTTCTCATTGTTGCCGGTCGTGATCGTCAAGGCAAGCTTGTGTGAAATATTTTCTCTATATAGTATACTGCAATTACTGTAACAGTTTAATTTATTCATGTTTGTTTCATTTGTAAAAGTTAGAAATGAATACTGTATCTGGTTATCGAAACAGCAGATATGCGCCAGAGGCGCTTCGTTTGATTTGGACGTTTTCGAGTTGAGTTTTTATGTACGGCAGAATTACAATTTTTATCGTACTAAAAACAATTATATTAGCCCAGACAAATTAGATCAAATACAGGTGATTGAAGGAAAAATTCCCGGAGTTGTCTTAGCACGATTGTTCATTGGTACCTAACATACATTACACCAAAAGTGGTGAGTGAATCTGAGGTGGGGACCCGTTTAAAGATGTTTGTTCCACGTGTTTTGCATATTTCTCTATATGTAAAAAATACTTCCGAAAATTATGTTCTACACAAAATTAAAGCAGACAAAATTTCCAGAAGAAAGTCCCTGTAGGGTTTTGTAGTAAAATTAACCGTTTTAAAGTATATGCTCGAAAAGTATTTTTTATAAGGCCCTTTTCTAGATATTTCCTTTATAAAAATGTAATGAGATGTTTAATGCATTGAAGTAATTTAATTTTTGTTAAACATTTATCAACAATATGTATTTGTGTATTTTGCGCAAAAACATTATTTTACATCTTATCAAATCTTATTTTGTACACATACTTATTAAGCTTTACCTTACTTTCGAGTATCCGAGGTCATTGGGTACGAAAAGTAATAATCCACAGTATATTTGATAGGGATCGAGTACAAACATTTAGTAAAGGATTGTGTACATTATCAACATGTAAAAGACAAAACCATATCCTGTTCTACGGCTCGACAGCTCGCTACGGGGCCTGGCCGACCAGCGGTGACCCAGCCTCTCGGCCTAGGGACGTAAAACAATGAGTGCAAATATCGTAGATGGGAAAATCACGTTTACAGCGTGCATAGAGAGGCAAATAAAAGAGAGGGTCAACTGCACACGAACGACACACCCAGTGTTCGACGGGGGGGATGATTACAAAATTGGGGAAAGCTCGGGTATCCCTAAAATCACTACTGCAACGCCCGTTTTTGCAATGAATTATTGTTTCTTTCCCTAATGACTGCCTGTGCTAATCGGGACTCAGAATTATCCCAAGCCTTCTCTATTAAACCTTATCTTACGTTATATTGGTCAAAACTGGATTAGCTCTATTAACCCCAGAACATATTACGTATGGTTACTGAAACGGTACGTTTTTTTTTTTTTTTGAATTTTCCAGCCCCCTCGTGCGCATGTGTGTACTATTTAAATAGAGCGAATTCTGATCCGCTGGACAATTTACCCAATCGGCAGCATTGTTATGATTTAATTTTTGGTATCGAATCTCCGAATTGGCTAACCACGGCCCCGCCGAGGGGACTTCAGAAGTCCCTTTATTTAAATCGAATAATAAATACAGAAAAGTTATTTACCTAATACACACAAAAAAGTTACCGTTCCGTGACGCAACACACACGGAAATATCATATTTAATGGCGGGCGGCTCCTTGGAGACTCGCTCGTCGCAAGGTATAACGTATTGTCATAAAGGTCTACTTGTCAGTTAGCCGCTGACAGGGGAGGGGGTTACGTTTTCCAATCCGAGGGGATTGGCTTCAAATTCTGTCATTGCAGTTGCCGATAAGAGAAAAAAAAGAAATCTAACAGCGGCGCACTGGGAATATTTCAGTCTTTATGCGCATTATGAGAATAGGCGATATTTCACTATCAAATATTTGCACTTTTCAGTTTTGTATACAATTTCATTGCTTTTTTTAAATTCTTTTTTTCTTTTCATGTTAATAGGTATTTAAAGAAACCATAGAAACCTCTCACATGACTAGAGACGGTTTTCTTTTGATATCTTTTTTCGCATTGGAAATAGTAATAGGCTGTTTGTTTACATGGTTATTCAACTTTTGGCTCATATGTATGTACTTTTATTCAACTACCAACTAATTCTTGGGAACCTATCATCTTTCTGTTAACATTCACAGTAATCCCTCTGGGGAAAGTACATCGGAGTTTCTAGGTAATTTGTGAACTATTTTCCCTCCCTTTCCGTTTATGACTGAAAAATGCAAGACTGATATTTCTTCAAACCCGTGGTATTACCAAGAAACCACAAGTATTCCCAATTATTTTTGTTTTTGCTGATTTGTCACATTACAATTTGTAAAATTAATTATTTTAATAAGTTTTGCTATATCTTTAACCTTTCCCTCTGGCACTAATTGTCAAACATATCAGTGATACAATATAATACCTGATTTAAACCATCTCAATTACAGCAACAGCACTAATTGTAATAACTCAAAATCCTTGTTGCTGATAATTTCTTCCAACTTCTAAGATGTTATATTAGTCACATTTGCTTATAACTTAACCTTTCAAGTCAATGCCTTTTCCCTTAATATATACATATACCACTTTGAACTTGATTCAATACATGTGTGTATATGTTCTCATTTAGAAAATATATTTAATACCAATTGGAAGCTTTACTACTTACAAGCATAAATCAAAATATTTAATTGGAAAAATGTAAGTTGAAAAATGGTTGAAGTCTCAAACTCAAAACGTTTCATAATGCAATTTTGTCTATAGTATAGCTACATATTTACAATTTCATGACCAATGGTTGAATAATTTCAATGTGGAGGATATAGCAAACCCATTTTCATGGTCATTTATGAAGGTTTTCTTATCAAGGACAAATAAATGGATTCAATTTCCCTATGAGCTTGAAAAATAAAACATACCAAAATACTCAATATCCCAAGCCTTTTTATTTTAGAAGTTTTGTAGCATTCATGTTACCGATATATGCCTTGACATACCGCACATACTCCATGACGAGAATCACACTTCTTACAACTTTACAGGTCAAATACTCATTTTAGATCTAGAATTGATAAATGTTATAAATTCACATATTGAGAATTCTGCATTTTCACACTTGTACATGTTTCAACATACTTAATTTTATCTATATTAATATTATTACAGTGTATATTTTGCATAATTGGCAACTCCAAATTAATGAATTAGCTCATGTATCAAATTCACTTAATCTTCATCTTTGTTCCAACACTCATGCCTACACCCACACATGTACACCGGAATCTATTCTAACAAAGCATAGGAAGGTTCTGTGTTCAAGGTCACATATTTCTAACGCAGCTAGTGGCTTATAGCAGTCAATCTGCAAACTCCACTCACGACATAGGACATGAACCTTGCAGCCGAGCAAACTCAGTGCATAGCATATAAAATACACAATTATCTATTTATTTACGAGTCGACTTGTATTCTGTAATGTACGAATAGTAGAGCGTTAGTTATAAGTCTTGCTCCGACTTTGCACAATGTGACTTTTATACACCGAAAAAAAGTCTAATCACCAGGAATTCATACTTAAAAATCTGCTTATCTATTATTACGTGTGCAAGTTAGAGTAACAAAAGTGTAATACCTTTCTTGAATGCTAGAAATGATAATATATCATATATATTTGCATTTACAATTCATGGTTGTTTTAAAGTTGTATTTTCACATTAAAAAAGGTCTTATTGAATTCTGTAGACTTGACTTCATTTTATTATATTGAGATCACTGGGAAGTACTGCACCAATGTTTTTGAGCATTTGATGGAGAGTTATGAGATATCCCACACAGGATGAAAGGAAAAAGCTCTATTAGAGTGCATTATGAAAGAAGCTACAAGGGACAGGCAAAAATCAAAAAATAAAAAAGTAGAAACACTAAAAATATAATATATACTTCTTGACTACTTTTTATTCCCTGAAGATTTAGTTAAGTGCAGTATTCCCTTCAACAACTTTAAATTGGAACCATGTACTCAATATGGAATTTTGTAAACAGAGACAAAATCCACGAGACATGGTCAAACGCTCTGTAAGCTATGCACGACTGAAAACAAAAAAGGTGCATTTTTTATTAGTCACTGTACCATTGCAGTAGACATAAATTACTTTTTATTCAATCTTCAATATCACTTTATATAGGAGACACCAATGCTATCTTTCCAATGTAATGTGAATGATGTGCAAAAATAATTATATAAGAATATGAAAATACGTGAAGGAATAAGAAGGCAGATTAACACACAACACAAAGAAAGTCAATGAAGATAGGAAGTAAGGATGATGAAATGGAATGGATGGATAAAGACGGAAAGAAATTTGACATTCTGAAGTGTTCCTGAAAGTTTAAAATAACCAGCATATTTAAAATGGCAATAGACTGTACCATTATTTGCAAAAGGAAAGAAGAATAATCCTCCACAAAAAGTGCAAATTTTCATTCTTTTTTTGTTTGTTTTGGTTCATCTCATATTTTCAATTTACATCATCAAAAACTGAAGAATACGGATTTAACTCTTTCCTTTATTTATTCACCAAGTAAGATAAAAAAGATGGAAGAAAAGTTAACAAAGCAAGCAACAAATAACCACTGCTTCTAAATAACAGTGGATATGGGTTACATTCACTATGTACAATACAATGGTGAGCATCTTGATAACATATAGCACACACAGAGATGGGACAGGCAGAGTAGACAGTGGTTGGCATGGATCACATTTAAGGAGCCCACCCACAACTCACTGCAGTCATTTCTAGCAACAGAGCTTGCTCTAGCTTGCACTCCCTTCAAGCATTCTCCTAAGACTTCTTGAAAAGCACACATTTTTGCTTATCAACACACCAAGAATTGATTTTATCAATACTGGCAGTTAGGTCTTTTTAACATGTATAAACTTTATCTTCAAAGAAGAAAATAATCCAGGGTATCCAGAATACATAACAATCAGATTCCTTGAAAACATTAAGCCTGTGAGGAAGTATTAGGTGGAATCACCTTTTTACAAGCCATTTCTCAATCTATGTCACACTTTTTAAAAATATGATCTTAGGATGATGACACATCTTCATGAGAAGGGCACATTGTGAACTCGGTATGGCTCCAATTCACATAAAGTTCCTCCAAATGTGGAGAGACACACGCACACACTATAAAAAAAGTTATAAATAATACATGGGGAAAATGAGCAAAAGGAGATACTAAATAGTACCAAAACCAGTTCACACTGATGTTGCATGACCCCTACACATAATACACAATATTTCGAGATAACAGCAAGAAAAGATAAAAAATGTGGCATAGACTGAGTTAATGTCAAACGTACTTTGCATAGGTGTTTAGTGTGATGTCTACATTCTTGAGCGAAAAAATTAAGAACAGTTGAAAATTAACAAATGTTGCCATATACATTGACAGTTTTTGTGGTTAGCACCTGAAGCATGCTTACCAAAAATTTTTATATTTTTTTGGATCATGTTTTAAAGAGTCACTTTTCTGCTGGATGGTACTCTGTAAATAAAACAGCACTATTGAACACACTGAAATGCACAGTCCATCACATGCTTGCCTTAGGAACCTCACTACTGAAATATATTTATATATATATAATGCTTATGTATATTGCAAATTTTCTATTTCTTTATATTGCATATCTGCTTAAATCATATATACAAGAATGGAATTTATACAAGTCCTTTTCAGAAAGAAAAGGGGGATAGGGTGGGTTTGAATGGCAAAATATTTTTAATGCCTTACAGTCATTATGCAATAGCAGATATTGAAATACCTAACACAAATGCTGCTTTCAAAAGATCACAGCCTGTTCCTAAAATTCAGATGAACCAATATCCACTGGCATATTGCCTTCCAACTTTACACATTTGCCATTTATTAAAAAACTATTACATCACTAAATGACTCACAGAGCCCTCGGCAGCATTTCCACATCTTTTTATCTTTTCAATGTCAATTCAACATTCCAGAATAGAAAGAGGGAACTATGGGAGCCATGGGAGCCAGCAGCCACAGGCAATTTAAAACCTGATCCAAAACACATGCCCAGGCAACAGCTCCTTTAAGAAGTTTATTACCCAAGTGCAATGGTCAAGTGAGCGAGCAAACTAGTACAGTGAATGGCTGCACTGGAGACGATCTTGTCCGAAGCCTGCTTAACGGAGAATTCCGTCTCCACTGACAAATCAAACATAACGGCCGGAGAAACAAGAGGTCATCATTGGTCACAAGGAGACAGCAACCTCACAAGTTTCATCCTAAGAGCACCCTGCTAATACAGCACCCCGTCACTGAAGACTACCCTTTAAAGTACAATGCCCCGCGCAGAGCGGGTTCACCGCCGAAGTCTCCATGGCCGCCGGGGGCCCAGCGTCCACCGTCAGCCCCGCGATGGTGCTGCAGCTGGTGGAGCTGGAGGGGGCCCGCTCCCCTCTTCTTCGATGCAAACCCCCTCCAACACGGGTAGTCACAGTTTCAGCTCGTTGGCTATCTTGGAGGCAATATTCTTGAAGCCAATGGAGGTGCCGGATATGCGCTTAAATCGTACTCCATTTAGGGACAGACGGGGTAATTTACACACCTCTATTTCCCACTGAACTAGCGAGTCTGTGTTGGGGTCTCCATGCACACACAACAGCAAGAACCTTTCCCGCTGCTCATAGTCACAATTGTTGGCATCTAGAACCTGGAAATGAACAATTTGGATCAAATTATACCATGAATTATATCTTAAATGTGTTAAGAACTTTTTCAAACAGATGTAATTTGAAATAACACGCTGGTTTAATTAATCAGATTAAGTTAAAGAACATTATTTAAAGTTCTACAATGAAAGGGCCCAGAGTGTATCCATCTCATATGTTCAATACAAATTTTATATCAAAACTTATTTGAATAAATGAATGCAAGTGTCGCTCAAGAGATGCTTGCTATTTGCCCAATTCCTACCTTGCGGATCTCGGCCATGATTTCATTAGGATCACGTGATGAAGTAGTCTTCATGCTCCATGTGAATCGCAAAGAACGAGGTTTCACCTGATCATCATTCACAGTACTGCTGTAAATATATAAAATATTCTGTTAGTGACAAGATAATCCAAATAGAAAATTTGTGTGTAACAAATAAGCAAAATCAACAATGAGCACACAAATCCAAACTAAATAATAAATTCCACCAAACTGGACAGTAGATATTTTTGCATAAAAATTACAAATATGCATAATAAAAAAGTCTACGTTCCCTAAGTTATGAATTACAACTCTAAATCAGTGGTTAATGTATAGAATTGAAGTTAATAATGATCACACACTACAAAACTGGCAACTATCATTCTGAAGTACAATGCAGCTTGGAATCCTATCCATTAATAAACAATTATCTCTAATAATTGACTAGCATTCAGTCGTATTGGAAACTTTACAACAAAATAAAACTTCGAAAAGCAGTTAACTTTCTTATTGTCAATGTTTTGTAATCATCTTCCCTCACTAATATTAAGATTTATTAAAATCTAAAGTTTTCAATTATTTTTTAGGGTTCCACACAAAATTCAATGTTCAATACAACATACTTTTTATTAATAATATTGGATGAAAAATTAAACCCATTTTATTTGCAAAATTGTAATTCCACATACTTTATTTTAATTAATATTTAGATAATGAATAAAATTATAGCAAAGAACGAAATTGTCAAGACTGCATACATGAACTACATACTTTGAAAAGGGTGATATACTGTCAATACATTCAGAATTATATAATGTATAATACTACAAAAATTTGTATCAGATTGCAAATGCAGTGGGATCATAAAACCTGGACATAAGGAATGCTTCATGCAAGCAATTGCACCTGTACACATGCAATATTCACATGGCACATTAAAGAATCCAATTTCACATACATTAAAAGCTATTGTTAGGGAAACTCCATAAAATCTTTAAGAACTCTTTGTCTATAAAAGCACTAAGCAGTTTTTAAACAAGAATGCAATGAAGTTGCAACATTCATGCATGAAGTAAAATAAATATTGGATTCAAAACTTACATAGTAAGGTCCTTATATTCTAAAGGTCAATGTACAAAAAAGTTCTAACATACCTAACTACATGTTTAGGGACCGAATCCATGGGTCTGAAATTTAAAAAAAGAAGGCAAATCTAAAAACAATGGCTGGGTTAAGCTTAATAAATTTAAATACATACAATCAGAATCACACTTGCATACACGCTGAACATGACTCATACACTGAACATAGAAATGCAGAAAAGAAAGAGAAAATAAGAAACATTATGAAAAGGTAATTGGAGGGTAAATTAAAGGTCAACTTCTTCTGCACTTTAAAGAAAGGGGAAAACAAAACTGTTAGGGACACTTAACAACTATGCGTATCAACAATTATCTTCTGCCATGCCTGCAATTACATAAAAGAAGAGCCAAAACTTACTTGGGAGCAGTTAAAAAAAAAACAAAAAAAAAAACATTAAAAGGTACAAGAAATTTAATGAGACTACAGAATGGCTTCCACAGAGATACGTTTCATAAATGTAAAGGCAAACTGCCACAGAATTTTAATGTTAGAGCAACTTCATATCTTCAATCAAATCATGAAAGTAACATTTTTCAATATTATATTAGTACTATTCTGCAATTCTATTTCAGTAAGACAGCAGCATTCAGGTAATAAAAATAACCGAATATTTAATACATGGTGCACTGCATTTCATTCACAAGTTAGTGATTTTACTGACAATTTTAATTATTTAATAAAGTGTTTTTAAGGAAACTTTGCCCTCAACACTGCATGGGTCACATCAATGTCAGTTGCAGAACGAAGACAACAATACAAAAAGATAAGACCTGTTATTAAATACAATAAAACATACAAGTGCAAGAGGACAAAGAGAAAAACACACAAGGACATTATTAAAACACATTGAAAGTAATGGAACCAAAAGTTAGTAAACTTCATCAAATGTTTAAAATTGTAAGTAATTTAACCTAAAACTTTCTTCAGTCTGAGAAAAATATACCTACAACTTTGTAGTTTTAAGGGAAAAATATCCACCATATCAAATGTTTTAGAACTTGTTAAAAAAACCATTATGTTGAGATTATGAAATTAAATAAGAATCTTCAAAATTAAAGTTTGTGTAATATGATGACATTGATTACCAAAGCACAGAAAGTATCAACATTGCTTTTCCATAAATCGTATATATGCTTTAAGCACATTACTTCAGACATTTCAATCTTGTTAGCACTGGTTCCCACACCACTTCCTCCACAGAATAGTAGAAGTGGTCGACAGATGGTTCACCATTCAGTCACAAGGAGTATGTAGAGCAATCTTTTGTGCTGTGACAAAATTTAAAAAGAAATGAAATAAAAGTGAAAACTCAGCATTTTTTTCCTTCAAAATATGAGCACCAAAGATACAAGATTAACTAATTTATACTACACTACGCTACTTAACATTAGTAAGTAGCATTTGAAAACAATTCAAACTTGCCTGTGGAGTGAAGGTGGAGGTGGGTTAGGAATCACTGCTCTACAGATGCCAATCATGGTACAAATTCCAATCAATTAAATGAATTATAACAATAGAACTGATGAAAAAAACTAACCCATTTTGTCATTACAGACAGTGAGTTATTGGAACAAAACTGGAAGGGAAGGCCTTTTCAAACAGTTTTATAATAAATACACAAGATGTTATGTACATGTAACTTTATTAAGTGACAAACATACTTTGGTTTAAAATTCCCTGAACCATCAACAGGAACAGGAAAAGCAATGCATAATGTTTATCACAGTAGAAAAAAGGACTGTACAATCTTATTTTTTCTTAAACAATATCTACCTGTCTCATCAAGCACCAATAATCTGAAGACTTGAGTATCAAAACCTTCCATAAGCAAACTTTAATTTGCTCTGCAGTATACACCACTGATATCTATCTGGTCACAATTCAAACAATTGAACTGAATCAATGGTTAATTAGTACAAAACGTCCCACAAGAATATAATCATCTTGCTGTATACCTTTCAGATATGTGTCTAAGATGAGACAAGAGAACTGAAGCCACAAGGACAAATATTTTTACAGGAGTATTTTCAGTTCAGTTGCAACAGAACTCCTTAGTTATCACTAACGATTCTCAGAACTCAGGAGCTAATTTGTACCAATTTAACCACTTGATACTAGAAATAGAAATTAATGAATAATTTGTGCATGTTATTTTTGGAATTGAAATTCTAAGCAGTCGACATATTTCAAAAATGAAAAGTTTGGTACATGAGTAGTAACATTTTAAATTGATCTAACTTGTATGGATATTTATAAATTTAGAATATAAAAATTTGTGGTTATAACATTGGCTTTTTTAATAGTCCTGCAGTTCTTTATTTCATAAATACTACTTCTTCAACATATTCGGCCAAAAATAAAAATTTGGTACCGAAGAGAAATTCTCACCATCATAGATTCTTCTTCAAACTTGCACATATTTTTTGAAGAAGATAATACTGAAATTCAATTTTAAATATCTCTTTATTGATTTATTTTGACCAAAACATTCTATTATTCACTGAATGAGACTGACAGTCTATTTTATAAGTTTTACTTAGTTAAAATAACCTTCATGCAAAAAAAAATTCTGCAAAAACCTCTAAAATATTAGAAAAATTTAAAATGCATTCATAAAAGAAAATTTAAGAAGCAACCTTAGCAGAAATTTGAAATATATAAAATGTACATTATTTCTGCAAAAATAATTTTCTTTTTATTCTTTTTATGATGTGTTAAATCAATTTTGCTTCATTATATTAAAATATTTCACAACGTATAAGAGGAGTATTTAAGAACTTTACAGGAATTACAGGGATAATTCATAAAATATTTTGCCAGTCTCTTTTGTATCTACTCTATATCAACATACCAGTCTTTTTCAAAACTGTTTTACACAAGACATGTTCTA
The DNA here is from genome assembly GCA_011170035.1 of Teleogryllus occipitalis. Lineage (NCBI taxonomy): Eukaryota > Metazoa > Arthropoda > Insecta > Orthoptera > Gryllidae > Teleogryllus > Teleogryllus occipitalis. The sequence goes on from BLKR01000410.1 coordinate 398,146, forward strand.
TTTGAAAAATATGTAGAGAATATATGACATCAACAAAAGAACAAACAAGACATCAACAGCAATGTGCATAGATATCGACTGTTAGTCTATTCAACAAAAAATTGCTTACAATTTTCTCTTTTGCTTATGTAATTTAAATGGTTCTTAGGGAAGATTTCTATTTTAAATGCTTCTGAAATATCATTGTTGAGAAAATGAAGTTTGTAAAAATTTTTGCATTTACTGCTTACAAAATTGATGTACTATTTTATTTCATACATTTCTTAATACAATATTATGACAAATGCCATTCAAAATAATTTGAACATGATGTACATATATTATTAAGTTCTGCCTACAAAGTGTTTTCATGCTTTCTGTGCTTTTAAAACAAGAATTAAAATATAATTCTTTTCTCCAGATTATTTACAAAATAGAAAACTCTCAGAAATAAATAAAATGGACTGCAAATAATAACAAATCAGGGAGTCAGCAAAGTCCCAGAGACAAAATAAACAATGTAGGTGGATCAATTCTAGCCCAGATGACTTACTAAGACATATTGCAGCATTGAGGAAAACATTTTTCATGATCACAAAGTCTAATAAAATCTTGTATCATTAGTTAAGAAGTTAAAAATGACAAACTGTTCTTAATTCATCTACATGTTCTTGATACAAACATGTGAAATATGCTAAAGGTACTTGTGAATCTCACTGTCAACATATCTCTAAAGGTCAAAATATCACAAATAATTTAAGCACGCTTTCAACTGGGGAGTGAAATTGACAAACATTCTTTAGAAGCTGTCATCTTGAGCAACAGAAGTTCAATGTTAATCCACATTTTCAAAATGCATTCAATAGAAAAGTTTTGTTGCACTAATTTTGTAAAATAAAATTTGTGGGCGAGGAGGTGGGTATTTTTACAGACTTTTTTTTAATAAATTACAAAGGACATATATTCTTATTATGTTATTTGACTGTGTTTTTTGAAGATACTTTGTAGGTGTGTACTTTATTAGGAAACAATTGTTCAGCACTAGAATGTTTACTCTGCTATCAAGATAAAGTTTGTAATAGTTTGTAAAAGGAAAAGATAAGGTTTACATTCACTAGTTCTGTCCTGGACCATTCTTAATCGTGACATACATGCAAAGTATTTTTCTACTAGAACAATTTTTTAGTGTTTTCAGTTTGATGGCAAGTAAATTACAAGTAAAGATGCCAATCTTCAATGCTTAGTAAAAGCATCATTGATATCTTGTTTCTACCAAATTGAACTGTAGCCAAATCATTAATTTTCTTTAGTTTTCTTTTATAAATCACAGTTCATGAGATTTACTGCTCTGAAGAACAGCAATTTTTACTTTCATGCAAATAATGTACTAAAATATAAGCTTCAAAAATCTGAAATTTACAATGCATGAGCAATGATGGAAACTCGAAACCAAATTATAACTTCAAGAAATGTGTGCTCTATTGTTGCAAAGTTTAAATTTTGATGTGCTGTACATAATTTAGAATTACAAAACATTTTTGTCTTCCTTCAGGAAATTGAAAAGGCCATTATGTGACCCAGGCTACTCTTTGCCTACAAGGCTGAATTTTGCTGACCCCCTTCATAAAATTAAAGAAACATAATAATGTAGATTTTTAACTTTCTAGTACAGATTAACATTCCTGAAACAATGGCACTAGTTGAATTAAAAGTGTGGAGTAAACTGTAACATTAAAATTATGATTTTAATACTACGACAATGGCAAAGTAACACTTTTGAGAACATTTACAAATGCATATCTTAAAACTCTTCGGCTACAAGCCTCAGTCTTGTGAATGCTGTCATGCAGTGTGTTGGGAGAGAGCCCTTTCCTCAATTCCCCTGCTTACTGGACCATGTCCAGCATGTAACTGGCCAAATCAATCTTGAGAATGTTACATAAAGATCTGCATGTCTCCCCCTTACAAAATGCCTCTTTCAGACTTTTAATTATGAAGAAAACTTTGATTGAGTGCTAAATCAGCAGTCACATTACTTTAAGAAATTATGTATGTTACTTTCATGAATGAAAATAATAAGCATTATAAAATTTTGCTTTAGGGACTGCCCCAATACAATGGTGGGGAGAGGACAGCAAGATAAGAAAAGGGAACAGAGATGGATTAGAAAGTAATTAGGAACACTAAAACAATAGAAAATGCGCAAACAATTTTCTAACAGCACAGATGTGCAATTCACATTGTCTTCAGATCTGTATATGGTGCATACAGAATACTTAAAGAGACTTTAATCAGTAGAATTCTTCAATTATACTGGAAAAAGCCATTCTGACAACATATTAATATAAAATAAACTGGAAAGCAATGGTGGAATAAGTGACCAGTTACTTAACAGCAGGAAATGCCAAACAATGACATTAAAAACTGCTGAATAACAATGTAAAACAAGGGGAATGCAAGCAATCAATGCAGGGCAATTGTTACATTGTGGGTTGAAGGTGTGTACTTACCGCTTGGAGAATCTGGATGAAAGTTTAGAGAAAAAGGATGAGGTTCTTCCAGAGTGACTAATAGCAGAAGTATCTTGAGGCAGAGGTGTTGCTGGTCCATATGTAGTGTGATTGCGCCTATTCTGGCCACTGTGGAACGTTGAGCGGCTCGGTACATTTCGTGGGAATGGTTGACGGTTGCTTCCAGCAGGAGAGACCGGTGGACCACGTCCCACACCAGTGCTGAAACACCATTCACACAATTTCTTTTCTTTATCACCTGTGGCTGCATTTTTGTTTGCATTGAACTTTAGCATGCAAAACATAATTGTACCAATTTACTTTCTAAAATTCAGAATAGCTGCGAGTGGATATCAGGACAGGTTATCACATTAGGGAAATTGACAGGAGTATTAGAGTACATTATATATAAAGTATAAGGAAAATAAAAGAGAAAAATTTTCATAACTACATATGCAAACACACATACATGAACTTAAAATTCCCACATCAACATTTACACATTTTACACCATCACAAGTAGGGCTAATACAATTTAAATCAATGATTTTTTATGAAACAATATTAATACTCAGTCAGTCATAAAGTATAAGTTTTTGTATTTGAACATATGAATTTCTTTTACCAGATAAGGCAATTTAACGCTCCTCCGCACAAAGGCTTCACTATGATGCAACACATTCACAGAATGCAAGTTTAAATACTTGACTTTGAAAGTGAAATAGTATTATTGTGCCTGAAGTCATTTCAAGACCAATATTGTCTATTTAATTTTTCATCTTTTGATTGTATGTCAAACCACTTTTTTTATCATAGAACGTATATAGAAGTTACTGAAAACTCCATCCTTAGGGGGGTCTGCTTCATAATGAAAATGATTAAACGAATGAATTGGAAAACAATTACAGCAAAACCTCATTGTAAGAGACCCTATTTTAAGAGAATTCCTTATATAAGAGACGAAAATTCATGGTCACAAGGTCAGTTTTATATTAACAATGCCTTTATTTCTAGGATTTAAGAGACCCCATCATAAGAGATTCCTGCCTATTGTGGTCAAGATTGAATTCCCCACCATGTGTTTCTTCAGGCTTGTGAGAGACAAAGCAATGAATATTCTTCCAAGTTGACTTGGAAATTTTGTCAGTGGTGTGTGTTGGGGCCCACTCTTAAAATAGACTGGAGCAGGGGTTCACAACACCAGCACGACAGGTTGACGGGAGGATTGCAAAGTTCTCTTGAAGGCTGAAAGCTCATTGGGTAAGCCTCGTGTCCTTTGGCAACAAGGAAGTTACTGCATTGCCTATTGTTTTTAGTGTTTTGCCCAATGTTTCCAATTATTACTTTCTCATACATGTGCTTATACACGGAGTAATATAGAGAAAGTAACGTAATGATGCGCAAAACGGCTTCAACGGAAATACACGTTTTGGGGTCCCCCCGATACCAAAAAAGAGTTTTTTAAATCTGCCCGTGAACAATACTAGCACCTAAACTTCTCATACAGATTCTTCCAAAATGAATATTCCCTGATCGATCTGGCTCCACTCGAAGCTCTGCGATTTTGAAAAACATTTTTTAATTTTTGGGGGTACTTTACATGATACCCCTAGAATATTTTCAAAATTTTCTCAAAAATGGCTCCAAATTTTTTCTTTAAATTTCTTCTAAAAATAGAGTGAAATACACTTATAGAGGTGGCATAGTTTGGATTTTCACTTAACTCTGAATTTTCAAAAACTACAAAAGTTAGCAATTTTTTAAGTGTTTACCTGCAATTTTCATACTGCGTGTGCAATATTAAAAAATAACAAAAACATGACTTCCTAAAAAAACTGCTCCAAATTTTTTATTTTAACTTTTAGTGCTAAACGTATTCTATAAGATGGCATAAACACCATTTTGCTCTGTTTTTTTTCAAAAGTTACACAAAAATAATTTTTTGATATCTCTCTTATATTGTCAATATTTACATTAGAGGTGATTTGTTCACATAATGCATATATGGGCCCATGTGCTCTAAATGATGTCGAAGTTCTCTCAAAAGAATGGGCTCAGGTATCAAGTAATTTATGCTTTCTCAAGTTTAAAATAGTGTAAAAATAACATAATCCACTGAAAATATGGTAACATTTCATTAAACATGTTAAAAACTCACATTCCACTTATGAGTCAAAATTCCATTCCCCCAGTGTCTCTTATAAAGGGGTTTTTGCTGTATATCCCTTGAGGGTACTAACCTGTTAACTCTGAGATTCAATTAATTGAAATAAGAATAGAAATTATTTAACATCTACATTGTAAAAATTTTATATATATATATATATATATATATATATATATATATATATATATATATATATATATATATATATATATATATATATAATTATAATATATACAATGGTATGTAGGGCCATTAATCTATCCATATTTTTTTGAGTTGTACTCCCCCATATTTGAATACCATTTTGCAATTGAGAGAAGAATATGCCAAAATAGATTGAAAGAAATGCATCTGTTTCCAGATATCTGGAAAAGTTTTATCAACGTTTCAATTCATTTATCGACAAATAACTTCATTGATTTCACAGATTCAGTATGATTAGTTTCTAGGTGACTAAGATTTTGCCTACTGCTTATTAATGTTGTATCATCTGCATAAGGAATTACAGAGAATTCTGAGGAGCTTGGAATATCGTTTACATATTTTAGAAATCGCAAAGGTCCAAGCACAATGTCTGTGGTAATTGTATCAAAATTTAATTTAACTTTGAATAAAGAAGTTTCAGATTGCCAGAAAATCTCTGTACATTGCTTACATGCCATGAGGAAAGATCCAATGAGGTCATTAACTCCACCCTTTATTCCAAAATAACCTAGTTCTGTGAATAGTTTTTCTAACACTAACAAATGCCTTTGAAAGGTCAATGAATACACCTGCTGTTTTCCTATTTGATTCCAATTTTCTAATGATTTTATGTGTGAATTCAAGAAACAGCATAGTTGGTGGAGAAACCCTTCCTGAAGCCATGTTATGATTTATTAATGATATTATTAAATCCAAGAAAGCAATTAGCTCTTGCGAACATAACTATTTCATAGAGTTTATCAAATACTGAAGTTAGGGTTATAGGTCAGTAATTCCTAACATCTCATGTATTATTATTCTTAGCAAGTAGTCTTGCAATACTAATTTTGTTTGTATGTTAACTAAGTACGTTTTTTGTGAGTCTGAGTTTTCCCATTGTTAATTATATTCTACAATGTTTTAGATTTGTTTGTTGAGTTGGTAAATTTATGATTTAATTGAAAAGCATTATCAATCATCAGTTTTACCCTATAAAGTTTTTTTGTACTGTTTGAACTGCTCATAATAATAGGGATTCCTAACATCTCTGAAAGGTCATGTAGGTTTTTCATTTTGTTTCTAAGAACAAGCATTTCATTAGGAAGCTCGATTTTGGGTTTCTTGACTACATTAATTGGCCTTTTAATAAAGGTCAGGCAATATTCAAATGATGATTTAATGCACCAAGAACAACTTCCATTTCTACTTCAGTCCATTCCTCTTTTAAGAGATATTCATTTAACAATTCTAGTTTACATACCGAGTTTTGCAAGAGATGGAAAAGAAAAGAATTAAATTAATAGAAGTACACATTCTACATCAAACCTCACAAGAGAAATAATGATAAAAAAAATGTTAGCAAAAAATTCCAAATGATGTTAACATTGCTCTATTCCACCTTACCAGCGAAAGAGAGATGGAGATTTGCAGATTCACAAGTGAATCACCCAAATTTGAAAGTTTTGGTTGTTGCAGAAACACATGACACAGACAAGTGTGCCAAATGGAGAAAATGGGAATGCTCTTAGGTGGAGACTGATGACTGACTAAGAATACAATTTCAAAACCCAAAACTTTCAGGATAGAGGAAGGCAGTGGCTAAAAAGCCAAGAGGATTGGCTAGTATGGGAGGGGGACCAGAAAGGAAGAAACAATGATGCATGTAAAGATGAAGATGAAAGTGACACAAAAGATGACTTTGAGGAATAAGAATACAGTGATAACTCAGACAAAAGATAATTTTATTTTGTCTAAATAGTAAGATTAATTTAAAAATTTTAAAAAATCTCAGGAAGCCTCTTCAAATTCAAGGGGGTCATTTAATATTTGGGTAAATATGGAATGTTGATGTGATGATTTATCACAATCCACCTATTAACGCCCTAAGCAGCCGAGTTTGCAAACCAAGATGAGTGAACATGTGAAACCACAAATTCGTAGAAAATTCTCCTGACTTGTAACTTTGTTATGCGCACTTAAGAAATTGAAAAAAGTTGCAATGCCTCTGGAATGAATATATAATTCTGTTTGTCAATGCAGACAAATGTCTGCGGTTTTCCATCTATTAGTATCAAGTGTACCCAATTTTGTATATTAATCATGAAACTGTGAAATGTCGAAATAATTTATGAAATTGAGATTTTGACATGAATAAATCCATTGTCTAAGAATATACCTTCTTACAAAATTTCATATTCCAAAAATAATATTTTCTGGATTAATTTTCTAAAAACAAAATGCTGTATATCAATAATTTGCAATATTCAGACAAAATGTTGTATGCCATGTAATTTAAAAACTATTAAAAAATATCAAATTCTATTCTTTGTAATGATAAGGTATGAAACTAACGACATAAAAGGAGTTTAATTATTCAAAGATTAACTTGAAACTCTCAAAGCTTTTCCATTTTTTTAGCGCTCCCATGAAATTTAGTTTTTGCTGGTTATGAAATTTTCCTGTTTCATAAGCGATAATGTTCGTTACGGCCGGCAGATTATTTTCTGACAGGTTCTAAACTAGCTGAGCATTGCGAAGACTGCATTGCTCTGCAAAATGTTGTTATTCCATCAGCCTTGTGGGCTGGAGTGTCAGCTGTTCATGCATCAGTGCTGGTCAAGTCACTGGTTCAGTGCATGAAGTTGGGGGATAGAATAAGTTTTCACGAGTGATTTAGTGTAGGGATCACAGAATTTTTAAAATGTGCACACAATTCACTTTTCCCCATAGCACGTCAAACGCAGTTTTAACTGTTTTTTTGACGTAAAATAAATAAATAAATACTGTTACAATATTGTCACAAAAATTAATATTTTAAGAATTGATCGAAATCAAAAAGCAGATCAAAATATGTATGCCTGTGGATTAAGTCATTAAACAGATGTGATGAAAGTTAATAACACAAATTCTTTGAAATTTAGTATTTATGGCCTATTCCAATTACATCTTAATTAAACTTACAATGGACAAAATTTTAATCACAGAATTATGCACGTAAATAATATTTCTTAAAAAAGAAGTTTTAGTGTTCTTTACTTACTTCTACCTATGTAAATACATTGATATCTTACGAAAATTCTTCAGTTGGTGAAAAAAGAATAATTTAGAGGAAAATGACTCAATCACAAGTTAGCCAAGGTTTGTAATTCCAAAATAAAGGTGAATAATTTTCCATGCCTTCAGCATTGACCTTCACAATTTGTTTCGGTATCAATGAGTGAATTGCTTACATGACTGAACAGGCAATAGAGTGAATACTACTTCAATATGAAATACAGATACATGCAAGCACAAGGGTCTGCAAATCGAAACACCCTTCATGACTTTTATTAAACAATTTCCAATTGTTTTAACTATTACCATTCACACCTTTAAGGAAGAAATGATAACTATTCAAAATCCCCAATAGCAACACCATTGGAGTGTACATTTTTTGACAAAAAATTTAATTTGCAGATTCTCAAACTGAGGTACTGGGGGTAAGTCATTGGCTAAGAACTGCAAATAGTCTTCTTTAACACTTTTACTTCATGCTTCAGAAAACTTGAAAATAACATGGTATTTGATCACCAATTTGCATAATATGCCTACTACTATTTCTTTTAATTTCTTTCATTTTGTTTTCATTTCATATATATTTTGAGCAATATGCATACTACATACTTATATTGTAATTGAGGCCTATTCTGGAAGAAGGGCACATAATTGGTTTAAATTAACCGCCATATTATAGCATAGACTATGAGAAGATTTCATCTTGATATATCTAATGTTCGCAGCGTGGCAATTTTTATAAGCCTTTGCTCAGCTATTTTGCTGTAAAGCTGGCATTCAGACTCAAGCAGTGTTTACCGTTTTATTTTTTGTAGGTTATTTAATTGTTTCCCTTTATGAGCTGCTTTTACGCATTTATTTTTGTTGGAACCTGTGCATAAAAAAAGGTGAATCATTGACACTAATAAAAACTTAAAATATTGAATGGAGCTGATTTCCAAGAAAGATGAGGCTTGCACATAAATAGCACCAAACAAATTAAAAGACAATGTCCTAGAATGAATGGGCAGGGTTGGGCAAAATACTTCAAATACTCAAAATACAGTGACTACAATAATTAGTATTATAACGTTTTTGTTGCAACAATATATTGTAATTGTCAATTACAGTAAATTGCTGATTGGCAGGCATACGTTTCTGAATAATAACAATAACTTATTGCGTGTGTGTGTGTGGTTGGCGTGCGCACACAAGCAAATCTAAAACAATATCAAAAATGTGTCTAACTCAAATAAACGGAATTTCCTTTTAAAACTAGTTTTTCAAACAAATCATCAGGATGAATAGCCTAAAACTGATGTGTAAACAAAATTTTGTTTTGTATCACTTAATTTCACAAAAAGGAAATAACTTTTTTATATCCTGTGTGTGGACACTCCTTTCGCCGGTGTGACAGCAACTTTGGACTCATTTGGAACAAAATAAAATAGTATTTGGACAGAATTGGATCTGCAAAGTCGTGGTAAGAAGTTATCGTTACCGGTCAGCAAAATCCATCTCCCTTTGAACATACTATGGACAAGGAGTTGATCAAGGTTTGGGAGCCTTCACTCTCTTTTCTCCTGGACCCAAATCAAAAATACACATTTCATGGATGTCATGATGAGGTACTCCATATAAGGCAGACTACTGTGCTCCAATTCGTTATGTGCCTTCATACACCCCGTATTCTTACAAAAAAAGTAACATTCAAGATCTGAAAGACATTGATACTAAACCTATTCCTTCGGCTGGAGTGAAAGGTGTGAAACAAAATGATGTTCAGTCCTTATTGAAATTCCTGTCAGCTGAATATAATTCATCCTTCACAAGCCTTAATAAGAATGTGACTTAATAAATGATTTTATTGGCCAAATCATTTATCATTTATTTATTAGCTATTTTGTCTCATTCAGAATAAACCATTGTTGCAATGTAATAACAGCAAATTGATTGAACCAGCAGGCATTTTTGGAAAAAAGAGCACCCAACATATTTTAAGAATAAGTTCACAAAAATTACAAATTTTGTATTTTATTTTTTAAAAAGTTGTGTTCTAGCCTAGAAGATACTGGGTGTTAAAAGAGGCTTGTAACAACTGCTAGCATGCGTTTATAATAATACATACAACCATAAAATCTTTAGCGACCTTTTTTCAGTTGTGCCCTTTTGCCTATGTACCCTTATCCTGGATTAGGCCTCAATTACTGTATTAAATGGATATGCAGTAAAATAAATATATTTCATACCCATTCATGAATTAATATTTTGTAATTGGGTCATTCCATTCAAAATATTTAAATTTATGAGAGTGGGTTTCAAATAATTCGTTTTTTTAATATGTTAATGCCTTTATAATGAAAAGTTTAAACTTCCAAATACGAGATTCTTATCATCAATTGTTTTCCTACAACAATCAATAAAGTATTGACTAAATGTAGACATAGGGTAAAATGAAAAATATATTCTGGAAAGCACATGCTGCATTACAGCAAAATGAGAGATATACGATAGTAAACACAAATTATCGTATTTAAATGGGTAATGTATTATTAAGAATTTTCACTTTAAATATGAAAACCAACAATTAAAAAATATTTATAATTCCAAAACCAACCCCTTTCTTTTTCCCGGACTTTTGGGTGAGGGCAAGATTATTACTTAATTATACTGTCTCCCAAATTTCATGATGGAGAACTGAACCATTTTCGATATATTCAAATGTTAATTTTGCACATAAGATTGAAAGTCACGTGCGATGCTGGGGATAGAGGCACTTGCTCAAGGTTGCTCTTTGTTTCATAGCAAACTGTTCTGCGATTTAGGGGAATCACAGACACACTGTTGAACATGTAGTTGAGTTGTTCTTATCGGTGAGTGAAGTTTTATGTAGTTCATGTAGTTACGAAAATGAAAGAAAGTGATACATTGCTTCACTGTATCGAAACTTTTGAATAAGTTTCATAGTTTGTGCTGTTGCAATCAGCTTGGTTTAGAAAAGCAGAGCATGCAGAAAGAAGAAATGTGTCATAGGAAATATGTAATAAATTGCCTAATTTAGTAGTGGATGACTTGAAATGTCATCAGTGCAGGTTTCAAGTATCGAAAATGACTTGCACAGTTCCTACATCTGAGACAGGACAGAAACTAGAGAGAGAAAATTAACCACTAAGAAGGTATATATGCAACCAAGAATTGAAAAACCGGACACAATAAGTAATGTAAATAAATTTTTAACTCCTCTTGGTCACTAACCTGTAAGAACATCACTAACTTGTGGCACAACTAGATTAATTTTTAAACGCAAGATGAATGGCATTTCTTTGTTTACCAGTCATGGTAAGGGTTCCCGTGATTCCGTAGATGGAACAATGTGTGAAAATAAAATTTCTGTCAAAACGTACTCTGGTTCTTCTGGAGATTCTAGAGAAGAAGTTCTGCATCAGGATCTGTGGATTCGACGTCAAGAGAGGTCCTGACTGGGCAGTACTGTGTGATTTGCTAAACGGGTTACCCTGCCTTTGGCGTTCATTCACTCCGGTAAGTTGTTTCTATTTATGTCACTTGTTTTGTAAAACTCCACTTTCAAACTTTCAGGGTTGAAAAAAAATATATTATAGAGGAAAAAGATGTTAAAATTAAAAAGTTTGTTTTGTTATTACATTATTTAAATTAATTCAATAATTTTTGCTATGAAATATCAAAAAATAAAAAATTAATTTTATGTGCATAATTACCCACCATACTCTCCTTTTAGATGGATACCAAGTTAAAAAATAATTGTATGCGGCAAAACTGATAATAAACATTGGCATGTGCTCTGAAAACTGAGTATTTTAAATGCTCATTGTTAAGTCACTATAGCAAATAAATCTTAAAAATTATGACTGATTCATATTTTGGGGGCAGGGAAAATGAATGCTTACATTATCTTTGAATTTAAAGATATCAATGTTATGAGAATGACCCAATTACCAAATTTGTAATTAAATCAATAACATGAAAAAATCATTTATGAACTTAATAAACTTAGTTTTAAACAAAATAGTAAAATTAGACACTGCACTATTTTATACAAAAAGAAAACTATTTAATATTATGCAAGTGAAAAGCATTCTATCATTTATATTATTTTAAAACATTAGGTTAGCAGAAGCAATATTTTTTTTACTGAACATTTTAAATTTGAAAAACTGATTGCAATATATATAATATATTTAATTAAATTAAATGCCAGACTAATGCCCTCCCTTCCCCTCCTCCTCAGCTCTGCCAGTCTTACTAAACTACTTCTTGTGTCATTATGCAGATGACATTGTGCAGTCTCATTGGAGACGTTCTGTCTCGCAAGAAGTGTTCAAAACTGTTTTGCTGTTATTATTTATGACAATGGTTTGGGCTATTTTCTGTCTGATCTTCCATGGATTTATTTGAATTCGTCCTGTTATGAATTTTAACAAAGTCTCTTGGTAATAATGGATTTTAATCTTTGGCAAGTCTCTCCCAAACTTGAACTTTGCACTTACTACACTAAATTTGTTTTATCTCCAAGTATCTACGATTTAATGCTGTTATGTTATGTTTATTTCAGTAGGTGATTACCTGAAGATGCATGTATACTTTTATGTGAAATGAAAATAATAATTAATAAATAAATTAATAATGAAAATAATTATTATAATAAAAATGGCTCATTTTCCATTTTAATCATTAAATTTATTACTACTCATTTTTCATTATATAGTAATGTTTACAAATTTCTCAGGATACATTATTAATCCTTATTTTTATCAAACTTACTCTCGATCATCAGAAATGTTGAATACTATATAAAATTAAGTACATTTTACATAAAGTTTGGAGAAGAGTAAAGAGAAAGGAAGGAGAAGGAAGAATTTTCAAACTAGAATCAAAAATGATTGTGATTCTTTGGCATGCTGATCCAACTTTTCAACGTAATTCTTAGAGGCTACCGTTCATTTTCAAAGCTTAATATGCTAACACAGAAGCTCGTCATTGTGTTTTTGATAAGATTTACACAATGTTACAAGCAACAATAAAATGTTGATCCATCAAGAACAGAAGAGATAAAGACAGGAAACCAACAAAGCTTAGTTGTACAATGTTTTGGAACAAGTCTGTGCAATTTCCAATAGCATTGTCTAAACAGATATTCAAATGAAGTTAGATGCCACACAAAGATCACTATCCTCCTTTTAAAAAAGATTCCACAACAGAAAAGTGAAATTAAGTTGAAACTGTACTCAATCAGAATTTTATGATAAAATAATATGCCAAGAAGCCACTACAAGAGCAACGATATTCACTGCCACAGATGAAATGCATCCAATATTATTCTCTCTTCATATATTGAGAATTAATCTACTCACAAAACTTGACCTAGCAAAAAGTCAAAAAAAGGTACCTGGGAGAACAGTGCATTACTTTAACTACCCTCTTCAGATATAGGAACAGTAATTAGTTTTAGATTTTGATTGGAGTTTATTATGCTACTGATTAGAAACGGAGGATAGGAGATAGAGAAATCAATATTTGCACATTATGTTCTTTGGAAAATGTTGAACTGGAAACGCTTGACATACTTTACCTGGCAGCAACTGTTAAGAAAGTGTGTATAGCAACTATTGGTTATGCTTTAATGTTAGTGTATTTTATACACAAATAATGTTTTGACACAAACAAATAACAAAATAACAATATTCAAACTAAATGCCATGCTACATGCAGACAATCATTCTTGAAAGGTGTGGATGACACAGCCCTCCAACCAGGCAGAGCAACATTGGAATTCTCTTCATCAACAGCAAAACATTGCATGCACTGATGGAGAGAAGGTGGCTTTTGCACAACATGCAAAGTGCATAAGGTCATAAGGAAGGTTATCTTTCCCTTCTCACTGAAGGGCAAGCAAGTAACACGGGGTAAATTCAATCTCTCACAGCAGCATTACATATTTGAGACACACATTAACACATACACAGATCACATTATAGATGTGCCAAGTTGTAGAATCACACTGAGATCATCTTAAAATGATGAATTATGAAACGAATTTCTTCAATCTGCTGTGGCACTAGAAGTATTACCTCCTGGATTTTGACTGATCTCAGACGACAAAACTATAAAAATTGACTTAATTGTTAGTAAATGAAGTTCATATAAAGCCAATTATTAACAAAAGTCATTTAATTAATCAAGATATTCATTTGACCTACAATGAAGATGAGCTATGCTGAAAACATAAAATGTTTTCTGAAGTCTTTGTTCACGTAATATTCTGAACTACTAATACAAGGAGGATGGGGGAGGCAAATACTACTCCTTTGCTGCTACTCTGTTGGGCTGGAGGGTGTGTCACTAAGTGCTGGCTAAAAGCCAAAACATACTACCTTTGTCTGAGTGGATCTAGAGGGGTTTCTAAGGTCCCATGGTCAGCTCGGCCAGCTGTCGAGATGGAAGCAGACTTGATATGGCCCTTAGCTGAACGGGAAGGCAGCCCATCTCCAGCACCCAGAGAGCTGGACACACAAACACCCGCATGCCAACAAATCTCTAATTTCGAAGCTAGCATCCCAAACTTTAGGGGCCCAATGCTATGTAGTATTTCAATTTTGTAAATGGTGATTGTTAAGCATTATCCACTCTAATGTATAAATAAATAAACATATTGAAAAATTAATGGTTTAAAATTTAAATTAAATAACGTCTCCAATAAAAAAAATTCTAACAACAAAATTCTTTGCCTTTTGCAAACGTCTAAAACAAATATGCAGCAATTACAATTTAAGAATTCTTAGCTTTAATATTGCACAACACAATTTGGAAAAGGGAAATTCGAACAATTCTCTTGCATACTTCCACGTTCCTTGAAGAAAATGTATTTCAAACAAGTGTCAGTCACAATGGAACAAAGAGATAAATACAAAAATAATTAAATAATGGAAAATCTCAAAATAATGATATTACAAAATGAGGAAATTAATCAGTTAAAATTTGGCACACATTAGTTTACTGTCTGATTCAACGGTGAAAGAAATTCAATTATATTTTGTTGCCATAGAACACCACATGAATTATATCAAATCTCAAGCATACTATGCGATTGCTGACAAAAAATGTTGAAATGTCTCTGCTGTCAATAGGTAGTCTTTTGTTGGTCTTACAGGATGATCTGCAGCAATTAGTCTCGCAAATGTGCTTTAAATAACCCACCCAATATAAATTCGCAAGTCATTAACATTTAAAATAAAAACTGCCAGAAAGTAAAAAAAAAAAGTCATATTTTATAGACTAAACACACATTTAATTTTCCTTCAAGAGTTCATCTTACCTGTCTCAACATTTTACAACTGACACATCCAGTTCTAAGAACCATGCAAGGAGACACAATGTTAGTGATAAGTATCCTATCTGGGTTAGATGTCAATTTGTGAGTCATTTTTTTAATGTTACATACAGACATCAGTCCAGGCAAATGCTTGATTTTAGGCAGAGCAGCCTCTTAGACACATGCAGTTAGCATTAAGGCGGCTCAGAGGCTGTAACACTACTAGCAGAGGAACCAATTCTCTATTATTGGAATGTCTTCTATTTATACCTAATAATCAAGTTATTTCAAATCCCAACAGGATATTGACAGTATAAGAAATATTTAATATAACCTATTTATTAAAATTGTAATAATTAGAAAATTTATGTTGCAAACATTGAGATGTGCAAACTTGTACATATACAATTATCCAAAAATAAAAAACAATGATGAAACTGAATCAGAAGATCCATCTATAACATCTCGAAGTGACAGGCAAGACCATAGCACCAGGAGGATATGCACACACATTAGAAATCATAATAGATTCAATACAAGAATTGAATTTTCTTACACTGGCAAATTTACAATTAAATTCTTTAACGCATTTGTATCTGCACAAAGTTTTCTCTAAGGACACTCGTTTACGTCATATCTCATTTGAAGAGAGAGACTTGTCCCTACTCAAGTTTTTGAGATCAGGAAAATGATAGAAATCATTTCCCTAACTTCTCTGAGAGGAAGCCAAAAATTTAAGATCCTACACATCTAAAACTTTTACTTCAAATCAATGACTTCTTTCTTTGCCAAAATAAATGTGAGTGCAGGTGAACTGATATGCAATATCTTCAGTATAATGTCCTTTTACAAAGTTAAGAGCAGTTGAAAGTGATCCAACAGAATAAAGCCATTGTGTTTCAATAAGGCACGGTTTGCTAAACTATGAAGCATATACACATATTACATGATTGCCATTTCAAAAGTTTAGCACACTGCAACATTAAATCAAAAATGACAATTTATTTCATATTCTTACATTACAAGTCATCAATATTTGTTGTTCCTTCATTCAAGCTTTTGGAAAGGTTTTCTTTACTGACTAGGACACCTTCATTGAGCTGACGCTTTATTTGTACAACTTTCTCAGAACTTAAAGTGTACCTATATATTTCCTAAGAATGTTTCAGTATGGGGAATGAATGCATAAATGTAAGCAAGTCGGAGTGCATTTCAGATGTATGGTGCCCAAGGTAAAGCAATCCTTATTTTAAAGATTGTCACTTGGATTTAGGAATATACGATCTTGGATTAACATATAAAATGAGAACACCAGTTCCAAACACCATGCTTTTTTCTTTTTCTGAAAAGTCTTCAATTTAATTAATCTACTGGCGCATTCTATTGTGATTTTGATAGGTTTTTACTCCTGAAATTTCAATTTAATGAAGGAGTCACAATGTGAAATCTGAGCATACCTCTGATTATGCATTTCATATAATCATAACAATTATTATTATTATTATTATTATTATTATTATTATTATTATTATTATTATTTTAAATGTATCACATTTATCACAGAAAGTAAGACAACTTTGAACCCTGAAATCTTTCTTCCTACTGATTTAATCATACCAATCTAATGACCACTGATGGAATGCACAACACTTGAAATTACTTGTCTGACTCAAGATATACAAAGAAAAAAACAAGTGGATACTGAAACTTTTCCTCCTTTTAGTGTTAATACTATGGAACACATTTTCAGGCAAATATATTTATATATTTTTTTTTTACAGAAACAAAACCTACTCTCTCTCTCTCTCTCTTTTATAATACTCCCCACCCTGTTCTTTTTAAATATTTTTTTAACTTTTATAATTGCTTTCTCAGAATCAAGGATGAGCAGATATTTGTGAAGCAGAAATAATTTCAACCACTCTTGTGCTTGCTCATGATTTATATAGCCCATGTATAACTTGATTGAAATCTAACAAATATTTTTAACAGCACATGTATAATTGCATTGTTGGATGGGGAGGCTCCGCCCCTTTATCCTCCCTTTCAGGATCCATCACTGGCTAGACAGTACTACTATTCACTTGAGCACTGGCTCCTTGATATACATTATACATTGAATGTATTTTATATTTCGAATAAAAATTCTTGTTTGGTGAAAACTAGTGTACACTTCTGCAGAGGTATGATTATCTTTCAGCTGTTCCAAATCCATGTTAAGAGCAGATCGATGACATTCTGTACTCGGAAAATGCATGTAGAGAGATTTTAAACACTTATTTAAAAAAAAAAACACTTATTTTCTATTTTTCTTCACACATTTTTGGAATATGTATATATATGTATGTAAGTATGTGTGTGTGCATATATTCCGTTTAAAGTGGCTTGGAAAGTTGGGACATATCTAATTGTTGTTATGCATCCTTGCTACTCAAAATTTTTAAGATATGTCAGAGAAGTTGAGTGTAGAAAAGTTCTACATATTCACTGTGCAGTAAGTAAATAGAATATCTCAAAAACATTTTATTTCATTCAGAATTGCTCCCGCAGATGAGCAAAACAAGGGCAGTTTATGTATTCTGAAACAATACAATCAGTATTCACTGTGAATCTATAATTTTAAAAAATAAGCTATTCTGCCATGGCTTCATTTAGAGCTTCTACTGAACCGATTGTAGTATTTTTTCCTTTATATGAAAGAATGTGATCGCTAGATGTGTTATCAGATATTGTTTGTGTTGATTCACTGACATTTACCGTGTAAATTAATTAATTAAATCATTCTTTAATAGTACGCTTATCAATAGTCAATTGTTTTCTTCCAAAGGTGGCTGTTTCAAATTCAATATATATGAGTCGATATATGTGAGTGCACGCTGCTTTATGGTGGCACTGCTTGATGTTTTGTTTTGATTGTTGAGATTTGTTTACAATTCGTCAAGGTTTTGTTTCAGTGTAATAATTGCATTGTGGGGTTGACAGTTTGCAAGTATTTACTTTTGTGGTGTATTTTGTAAAGAATATTCGGACAGTGGGTTTTGCTCGGTTGTACTGAAGTAGTGAAGTTGTTCACAGGTTATGTCGAATTCCAAATCGTTGCCCATGCGCCCCGAAAGACGCAAATATACATTAAGTGGACGCAGGGAAAGAGAAAGTCAACGTAGGTGTCGTGTTAGTGAGGTCATTTCGTTTTCTGTTGGTCCGTTGTCTATGAAATATCAGTTTTGTTCTGCTTTGTACTTCCTATGTGAGAGAAATTCTGCAAACGAGTTTACTCTGTATTGCTTAAATGGGAAAATAAGTTTACCTTCGAGCAATATGCCAAAAGAAATCAAAGTTGTTTATAGGAGATGATGACACACAAAAAAACTTTAGAAATAATATTCGTCAATATAATAGTGCTCTTTCTTTTGTGTCTTTTGGTGCCGGTATTGCATTGCCACCTGGTCATGGGCCATACGTGTTCAAAATTTTGGGAACTTCACAATACATCACACTCCAGAACATCTTTGTTATACCCTGAAGACCCAAACAATGCAACATATTGTTAACATTAGTCTGGGCACAGTATTTTACATTTATCTCAGATCTCACTGTCAAATTTTGACGGGTTCTCACTAGTACAGAGTTGAAAATCTTTCTGAAAATGAAATGGAAAGATTTTATATTTACCAAGATCTGAATATGTATGCTGTAGGAAAATGTAGCCCCCCCCCCCAAAAAAAAATTTCCTATTGTTCACCTTAACACAATGCCCCACATAATTATATCCACAGAATATTTTTGTTAAAAGACATGTCAGACATTGTGTTAATATGCACTCACAAATCTTTGTATTTAAAAACTTTCTTCGAATTTAAGTAAACTTGTATTAGCTTCTCTAATAACAATCTTGCAATCTCAAGTTTTCTCAAAGAGGAAACATTAAATGCTTTTGTTTGATCGGTTACAACACACTGAAGTAATAAAAAATGACGACAAATAAGCATTCATTCTATTAATTTAATTATTTTATTAACATTTAGTGTTTATACTCTTAAACCCGTTAATAAGACAGCAATAAAACATCTGGAGCCCATTCAACAATCCTTGATCAATTTTTTATTTTATTAATTATCAATTGAAAAGTGATAAACCCTAGCAAAACAACAAAAACCTAATTTGAAGATTATTACTCATTCATTTTACATCTGCAGATGGCAGAATTAGAAACTACTATTGTTTTGAAAGTAGAAATCCCAGCATGCAACTGAAAATGCATGAATAGTGGTGATGTGAAACACCATCTAACCAATGCAGATGCCAGATGGAAAAAGATTCTCATTTGTTTATGAAATTTTTGCAGAACAATCAAATCCCCTTCATTGTGAGTGTGTGATCCGACAGTAAATTTATTATAAAAATGCAGTGGCCTATTCTTGCCAGAAAAATAATAGGGGGTTATTAATACCTTTAGGAAGATCTACAGACAAAACAGCAACATTAGTTGGAAAGAGTTTAATAACAGATTACAATCTGATATAAGATGTATGTAAACTAACTGTGTGATCAAAAAGTTGTGACTAAGAAAAAAACAGGATTTTTAGACAATTTCTGAAATGTTTGGGGGAAAGGAATATTTAGAATGTTTTGGGCTTAAGCAGGAAATTCGAAAACACTACAATGCTGTAAAAGACGACCTGGACATTACATTTTCTGGGAAAATAACAAAATGGTTTTAAATCCCCAAAATGCAAAAGCAAGATTTTTATGTCTCTCTAAAAATGAACTAGGAGTCAGGTCCCTACATAACGATTAAGTAATGTAGACCATAATATATTAACGACCAATACGAGTCATTCCCAAAAATTACTAAAAAGGTTTTGTTCCCTTTACACACATCTACAAAAAGATTGTGTAACAATGTGCGGCCCTGACTGGATTGTCACATCCCGCTCACTGCTGTCTGTATCATCTCTAATTGATTTGTATCTACCGTACACATGGAACTCATTCAGTCTGCAGTGAGCGCATTGAAAAAAGATTGCAGCGCTCCATGAGCAAAAGTAAAGTAAAAGAGTAATACCTACAGTAAGAAAGAGTAATACCTTCCAAAGAAAATGTTAAGAACCTTTAGACAATGATGTAAAGCTCCAGCAAAGTGTGTTTGCACACCTCAATATTTGCCTAATTGTCTATTTCTCCCTCTTCTTCTCTTGTATGCTACATTACCTCATTGTTTGAGAGAAGCGACTAACCTAAAGCAAAAGCTATGCTCACAGGTAACCTAAGTAGAACAGTTAATTTTCCTTAAAGTTCACTTCAAGCATTTGGTCTACCTTAAATGTACATCTAACATTGTTATCTCTCTATGTTTGATGTTGTGTTTTGTATTTATAAAGTATCTGAAATGTGCACAGTAATAAAAACCATACAAATAACCTGTCAATTTCACTCTTTGCTATATAACTGAAAAACAACCAATTAATTTTCTACTATATTGTATCCCAACCAAACTAATAATGGCTACAGATTTCTAAATTTGCAGCTAAATGGTTTTAAAGATTCTTTATCCAAGCAGCACTTGTCATATCAGCTTGAACAGAGAAATGTATCAATTGAAGTAAAGCAGGTCATGTGCCATAACAGTACAGGGGTAAAGCTGTCAAGCTTTCACACATGGAGCATAATTAAAATTGTGAACAAAAAAACTTACCTAGGTGCTTCCCCAGCAGCATTTGTTTTTTCATTAGAGGCCGCCTTAGCATCATAACTAATCGTCGTTCGTCTTCCTACAGAGCCACCACTTGAAGGGAGTACTGCTCGGTTTCCACCTGTCATAGTATTTGACTTTGTCACCCCACGAGGTTTTCCAGGACTTGCAGCACTCCCCACACCTAAGAAAAATGCAAATGTAAATGCAAATGCAAGGTACAAAAGTGGAACACAGCAACAATTTAGCAGTAGCAATAGGAGGATTCAATTTTATTTGACAATACTAGGGAGGGAATTAATGATAAATAGTAGAAATTATGGGATGTGGATCACTGGATTGGTCAATGAATACAACAACGTTAGTTTGCCAACGTTTCGGAATATATAATTCCTTCCTCAGGGCTTACTAATATACAAGACGGTCAAACTTCATGTCTGCCTCCAGACCAACTCCAGCAACTCTTAAATATTAGTAAGCCCTGAGGAAGGAATTATATAATCCGAAACATTGGCAAACTAATGTTGTTGTATTAATTGACCAATTCCGTGATCCACATCCCACAATTTATTAATGGTCGTGAATAGTAGAAATTATTGCAGTAACAGTAAAAGTGGGTTATGGCAGTGGCTTTGTCTCTATGCGAACATGGAGGAGCTACTGACAGCAATGGGAGAAGCAGAAACCATGTGTGGCGGGTTTATGTGCAACAGCAATAAACGTGGAGGCTCCACGAGAAGAAGAAACCGTTACAGTGAATGTGATATGAATACAGTTCTTATAAAAATAGATTGGTGGAAGAATAAAACGCTTAATAACTCCAAAAAGCAATACTGGCAAGATAAAAGTTATATGAAAATAAAAATTAAGAAGAAATAACAGAAAGAAAAGAAAAAAGCAACAACATAGAAACACCATTGCATTTCATTGGTGTAACCAAAACATTTTGAATTAGAAGAAAATAACCAAATAAAGAAATAAATTGTAGCAAGATGAGTCAGTTACAAAATTAATCTCTCATTTCTTTATTAATATGAATTAGAAGTTTAGAAAAGAAAAGGAAAGGAAAGGAAGAAAAAAAAAAAAAAAAAAAAAAAAAGAAAGAAAGAAAGAAAGAAAGAAAGAAAGAAAGAAAGAAAGAAAAAAGAAAGAGAGAGTACAAAAGGAAATATATAGAATATTCATTATTTCTTTTCTAGAGAAACGCAAAAACAAATGCATACACTCACTCTCCAGCACAGGAATATTGGCAGTATTCTTGGTTGAAACAGGTCTAGTCACTGTGCTCCCAGAATTAATTCTGGCTGTGGTCTCTTTAATTGTAGCTGAATCCACAGTGTTTTGCCTCTTGAAGTTACTAGCAGGTGCATGATTGTGATTTGTTGCATTTTGGGCCACTGTGGTTGGTGTTCCTACAACATGAATTACAACGGCCTATAAAAAATTTGAAAGTAAGTGTAGCAAATTACTTATTGTTTCCTTCAAATGAATTAATTGAATACACAATCAAAATATATTTCTTTAATATTTTTACTAAATATCACTACTCAAGCTTTCTGGAAAAAATATGTAGATGCTAATATCAAAACAATATTTCATAATACTCTCATGTATTTTTTTTAAACAGAAAAACATCCAAAGATTTTATACTTTAAAAATGTACAAGTTTCATAAAAAATACATCCACAGCTTTTGAAAGATTGCAATAAAAAGTTAGTTTGAAAAAAGACATGTTATGAGAGGAGAAATTATGGAATTTCCTTAGTTCACTTTTAAGAAAAATGAAATTGGTAGCAAGAATTTCAATAAGTCTTTTAAAACTGATGCTCTTTTATTTATTTCTGTTAATACCGACACTTTCTCCCTAACAATTTAGAAAAATTTGCAGACATTGAAATTGTTATATTTTACTAAAAATGCACTACTGATTTAATTTTTAAAAAAAATCACACACAACAAAAGCAGATACGAGTTTTATAATACAATCACTACAATAATAAACAATCACACAATAATTATTTACCATGTCACAAAATAATTGCAAAAAAAGGCAAAACATGCAAGAAAAAAAAAACCTAATTTACAAAAATCCAATTAAGCATTGCTTACAAGCATATCTACTATTTCGAAGTAATCAGAAGAATAAACTACTCTATGATTTACTCGTGAAGATCACAATTTTTTAGTGGTCTGTTTTGAAAAGCATTCCAATTTTCTAATAATGTCCCCACGGTCAAGGTAGTTTTCTGATGTTCTCTCTTTCTCTTTCAGACATGTGAAACAATGTTTGATGTCAAAGTAAACATAAATATCTATCCATTCTATTAGAAATATGCAATTTAGGAATGAATCTGGCACCCAAGAAAAATGAACCAATAAGTTTTGTAAATTTTCCATGACAACCAACCAAAGATATAAATCTGACTGGTTTAATTTTGCACAACTTTACGACTACAATAAAAATTTTATTTGTCGATGTACACATGATCATTTCCAAATATTAATTTTAAATAATTAAATATAATATTAATGTTGTGGGGCAAATCCTTCAAGACGTATAAACACAACAATACACTGCATAATAACACACATTATTTATCTTTCTCTTTGTTAATGTGTAAGCTTATGTCTGAAAAAATTATTAATCTATTTAGAAAAATCCACTGAATTTTTACTGTCTTTATAATTTCAATCTTAATGAATTAATTTCACCTAATGTTTATTTTCTTCTTCTAATTGTTTTCCTTTAAATATATTATGCTCAATCAATACTACTTTCACTTATACGACCTGTTAAGGTAGTACCTTTGTTAGATCGACCGTGGTCGACCCCCAAAAAATACTTTAAATGAAAGAAAAACCTCTGTTCTTCAAGATGGTAAGGAAAAATTTGGCCCCTATAGGACTTCTTTTTGAATAAAAGAAGTTTGAATTAGTACAGGCTCTTATTGAAAAACCTTCACGGGCATTCGTTTTTGCAAGTTATTGAAAAAGTTATATGGTGAAAGTATCATTTTCTTCAAAGAATCAGATGACATTAAATGTGCCATACCTCACCACGCATTCTGAGGAGAATTCGATAAGAAACTGCCGCGAAATTCATCGCAATTGGAAGTACTGGCTCTCTGTCTCAGAGTTATGTTGTAGAAATTATGATATTGTCTACACTCTCTCTCTCTTTGGCTACGAGAGAACTTAAAATTTTATGCCACACACTTTTTGAGGATAAGTCACTTTCAATGTAAACAATGTGGACTAATATTCAACGTAGAAAGAAAAGAAAAAAATAGGGTGCTGAAGTCAACCTAACCTGTATTAACAATAGCCAACCTAAGAAAATGAAAAACCATGCGAGAGACTAAATATATTAGTACACATTGTTTTTATAGAGCAACTATTCAATATTTCTCTTTTAACTATTACCAAATAATGATTTAAATGCTCTGTTTATGTTTATAAGCAGCTATTGTTAATCCATAATGTAATAAATGGTTGAGTGTTAGACTAACGACTGGCATGAACATACCACTTCAAGGGACATTTCTCTCAATACACTTCACTACACAGATACATTTCTAAAACACATTCATGTTTTGAAGAAATGTCTAGCACCACTATGATTTGCTCAATATTATTGTTAATTTTAACATCAATTTTCATTATTTTAATACTTGTTTAAAATAAAAATGAAAACAAATCTTTTAAAATCTTTAATATTCATTGTTAGAAAGGTCTCTACTTAGAACATAAATCAAGAGAATTAGCATAATTTTTACAAATACTAGGGTAATTTTGATTTTAGAACTTTCCATCTCCTGAGAAATATTTAATTAGCACTAGATAAGTTTGACAGCAATAAAAATATTATCAATAAACTAATAAAAAACATGCGATCATTAAAGGGAATAATACTTGAAAATACATTTTTCTTTGAGCATTTTTTTTAACAACACAGATTAACTCAGATGAAACCATCTACCACATCCACAAATATGAAGTATGCAGAAATTACTGCAAAAATATACACAATTAGACCAGTCAACAGAGGGTCTTAATACCTCATAAGCTCACATGCTCATAACACTGACTTAATTCATGCATAAACAACAAAAAAGCAAGCACATTTGGTACTGACAACAGTAATGATAAAAAGCAAGGGGGAAAAAAAAAATTCCATTCCAGCTCATAACGCGATAGGATGCCTCAATATTAATCACACATAATTGATCAAAGAATAAAATATTTTCCAATTCATACTACTAAAACAATGTGCACATGAACAGTGTCACCAGAACGAAAAGTTGAAACTATATGATAGTTCACTTGTTTTCTTGCAAACACAAGAAACATAAGCAAATCTATAAATGCACTTTATGTTTCCTTCATATTTCACGATTCAGCAAATTCAAGCATAAATATTGATAAAAAAAGTCAAAATTAATAGCTTTCCTTTCAATTTTACAACCTGCATAACTACTATAGAATAGCTGTTAAAAATTCTTTCAGATTTGAAAATTTTTATTATGAAAGATAAGATGTCATGTATACGATAATTTCTTAAAAGTCTTCTAAAATGCAATAAATTATTCTTTTAATTTTAAAAAGCAATATTACAAAACTATCTGTTTACACTTTCCATCACACTGAGTGTGTAAGAAAGAATACAAGAAAAGAAAATGAGAAAAAAAGTGAAAAAAATATTCTATTTTTGAATTAAATATTCTACAATTACACCATGTCTTGTTCATATTCTTTCCATTCAAAATCTTTAGCATAATTCAAATTTATTTTTTCTACACATTCTACTAAAAAATTAAAATACTAATATGATGCATAAAACCATTACCAAGGAGTTTTCTTCTATCCACACCACTTTAATAGAGTAATTTTTGGTAGTCCCCACATTAAGTGGACAAGTTGAAACAAAGGGGTAAGGGGAGAGCGGAAGGGTAAAGGGAGGGAAGGAGGGTGGATGGAAGGAGAAAGGGTGGGTGGATGGGGAAAGGGTGGGTGGATGGGGAAAGGGTGGGAGGGAGGGTGGAAGGGGAAAGGGTGGGAGGGAGAGTGGATGGGGAAAGGGTGGGAGAGAGGGTGGATGAGGAAAGGGTGGGAGAGGGTGGATGGGGAAAGGGTTTGAGGGAGGGTGGATGGGGAAAGGGTTTGAGGGAGGGTGGATGGGGAAAGGGTTTGAGGGAGGGTGGATGGGGAAAGGGTTTGAGGAAGGGTGGGTGGAAGGGGAAAGGGTTTGAGGGAGGGTGGGTGGAAGGGGAAAGGGAGGGGGAGGGAGGGAGGAAGGAAAGAAAAAGGGAGTGAAGGGGAAGGAAAGAAAAGGGGAAAGAGGGGGAAGGAAAGAAAGGAGAGAAGGGTAAGGGGGAAGGGATATGGACAGGGAGGGAGAGAAGGGAAAGGAAGGAAATGGAGTGAGTGGAGAGAAGGGAAGGGAGAAAAGCAGAGGGAGGGAGAGAAAAGAAAGGAAGAGTGTTAGGATGTAGAGGAAAGATGAGGGAGGAAGAAAACTAAATTGAAAGGAGACAGAGGGTGAAAGTAGGAGGATGGGAGGAAAGTCATGAACTCCTAGAAAATATTGTTTTTGTAATGAAATATTCCACAAGAAAAAGCTGAATTGCATACGAGGGAAAGCACATGAGATTCAATAGTCCAAGGCACTGAACTAACAATTACACTACAAATAAATGGCTCAATCTTCTATTACTATAAAATTTGTCCTTACTCTAATACAACTAAAATAATATTTGTACAGAATGCAATCAAAGCATCATGCAGGCTTTAACATACAAGTGACTGCAACACATCTAGGGTTATGTGACAACAGGACAGTAAATGGAAGAACTGGAGGACAGCCCACCCCCGAGAGTCGAGCCTTGCTGCGCTTGCGCTTGGGACTCACGCAAAGTTTCACCCCCAGAAGAAGCCCTTCTACTGGGCTTTGCATTGGTGGCTGAGATGGAACGGTGCACGCCGCGATGGCTGTGAGAAGGAGACTGGGCATTGCCCGGGGTCACGGCTGGAGGGATGTTGCGCAGCGACAGTGAGCTTCCAGACCGTGACCCATCACTCTCCGGCTGTAACACCATAGTACCATCAGGCATTTATACACCTTACTTTTACTATTATGCTACATCTATATCTAATTTTTGTAAGTTAACATGTACAATACCAAGGTATGTTATTCCTCTAAAAATGGACTTCTAATAATCACTTCATATAATCATAATCACAATCATAGTTGACGCCAAAAATGGTTATTTTCACATTTTCCTTTGAACATGGACATTCATATATCTATCACACTAAAAAATCTAAATGAGCATCTCTTGCACTTTCACCCCTTTAAATAACAAAATATAATTGGCATTGCACAAGTTAATGAAATTATGGAGCCTGTAACTAACATCCTATTGTGCCTTCATTGGCTAAGGCTAATGTAGTAAAGAATTATAGAGCATACACTTACATCTGAGGACTTTCGTCCAAGAAGTAAATATGTGGCGAATACGTCGTCATATTTTGCATTGGCCAAGCTTTCTTCTATCTCGCCACGGTTGTAACCCATGCTCACTAGGGCTTCTGGAATAAGAGCCAGAGGTGGCATCACAAGCAGGAGTTCATCAACATTGAGCATACTATTTGGGTCAAGGAGGGAGTCAATGCAGGGTGCATGCTAACACTAGTTAACCTTGGTCACACACAATTTACAACAGCAAATGCATTTGTTTTCAATCAGCTTAATAACTACTGTAATCTATACTTGAATTTCAATATTTCCAAGGTTAACTAAATAGGCTTGGAACTGCAAGCAACACAGGACAAATTTCATACCTATCCTCTTGAGATCCTTGTAATCAGGTTCTGGCTCTACATAAGGCTTTAGTTCATCTTCTTCATAGCCCATGTTCATCCATTTGTCTTTCATGATGTTCTAAAAATATTAATACAAAATGGGATCAGAAAGTGTTTATGATATGATGCACACTTGCACCATGCATGTAATGAATATGAAAAGATATCAGCTTACTTCTAAAGATGCCCTTTTAGCCGGATTAAGCACCAGGAATTTCTTCAGAAGATTTTCACAGTCTGTAGACATGTAAAAAGGTATCCGGTATTTACCACGAAGCACTCTTTCACGTAATTCCCTGAGTGTCGAACCATCAAAGGGCAGAGATCCACTCACTAAGGTGTAAAGAATCACACCCAATGACCAAACATCCACTTCAGGCCCATCATATTTCTTTCCTAAAGATAAAACACACACAAAGAAAAACAAAACAAGAAGTCACATTTTTTCCACAAAACTAATATTCAATTTCTGCAAACAAGTAAATTCTATGTCGTATAATACCTTGAAAAAGTTCAGGAGCAGCATAAGGAGGACTTCCACAAAATGTATCCAATTTATTACCTGGAGTGAATTCATTACTAAAGCCAAAGTCTGCAATTTTTATATTCATTTCACTATCTAGTAGCAGGTTTTCAGCCTGAAAACACAATTTGATTACATATAGGACAATAACAAGAATATAAATAATATAGAAGAACTATTATAATGGAAAAAAAAATGCCCACAAATATTTATTTCACAGGTTTATGTTTCTACTATTATATTTTGTTCAAAACAATAAAAAGGTAGAGCAAACTAACCTTCAAATCTCTGTGTATTATCTTTTTCTGATGACAATACTGAACTGCTGACACAATCTGTAACCAAAATAAATAATAAAGATTAAATTCTTAAATACAGGAATCTACCAAATAGCAATAATAGTTTGGAATCACACCTGTCTGAATTTTGCCCTTGCTTCTTTTTCTTTCATCCGACCATGCAGAACCAAGTAGTCGAAGACTTCTCCCCCACTGGCGTACTCCATGACTAAGTACAGTGTCTTTTCTGTCTCGATCACTTGGAACAGTTTTACTGAAAACAAACCGGCAGCTGTCACATGATGGCCACAGCTGCAGGACAGCCTGTGCTCATGCCAAGGCTACACTGGGGCAGAACAGGACAGGAGAGAGGAAAGTGAGCAGATGACTACACAGGTGCAAACTACGGCTATAACGGTTACACAAAACTCACCAATATTTGGATGGTCTAGCATCTTCATAATTCTAACTTCCCTAAAGAGCTGTAACAAATAAAAATAAGAAAAAATTAGTGAAGAAACAAAACAATATTGTCATGGCTAGACAGAATGTTCAAAAAAATACTTTAATAATAATATACAACGGTCAGTTTACATATATATATTTTGTCAAGTTTTGTCTGTTTCTGTCTTGTTCTGAAGAGGGGAATAAAGCCATTTAACAGCATTACTTGTCCTGGCTTTTAAGTAATATTTCATGCAGACATTGCACAATGTTCCAGATATTCTGATTAAATCAATCTTATGGTGATACCTCTTGCACTACTTTTGAAGAAAAGAATAAACTAGGTTTTTATTTTTTTCACAGTTCAATAACTAACTTTATCATAGTATTTTAAAGACCATCTGTTTAATATACTGGAATTGTTTCATAATTCGAAGCCCATCACAAATCCATTCCAGGTGTAAATTACATTCTTTCATGCAACAAAGTTTCATGCCCACGGGTAAGCGCACAGTAATATTATACATGCATTTATTAGTATATTATTGTACGAGTAAACAGTCAAAAGGACACTTATTTATGATTAATTATATCAGAAAATTTGAACAGAGCTAATTTTAAAACATTCTGTACGTCTTAGCAGTTTAATTACTAAATTTTATTAATACGGTATTGCAAACTGAAATTTCTCTATAATGATCAGCTCATCACTCACTTTAACAATGCTGGTTACACATTTTTGAAGAAATAAAATTGAAGATTAATTTTCAATACTAATCATATAGCAAAAGCTTAAAATGTAGCATTTTATAACATTACAGGAACACATACATCTAGTATATTAAAACTATCTCTAGAAAATGTCATCTTATCAAGTGAGCCTACAGCTGAATTTCTGATAAACATGGGCATATGACATCATGTCCCCAAGGAAGTAATCTCGGATAAACTAAAATGGTATCAGGTGAACTGACCAAAATTTTCTTGATAACTAATCCAATTGGAATCATTTTAGCCCTTGTTCTATGGAAAACAGTGGTATATAAAATCCATGTTTTATGCTTTTTAACTTATATGTTCATAGAATTTAATTTGTTTCTGTATTTCACATAACATGATTGAACTTAAAGATTCGAAATTACAGCATTGAATGCTCATCATGAAAAGAGAAGGCAGTTAGCTAAGATGGTTCATTATTTCATGCACATTAAAAATAGAAGATAATGATTGAAGAAATAAAATTCACTGTGATTATCAACTTATGAACTGAAGCTTAGAAGAAGATTAACAAGTATTTAAAATT
Source organism: Teleogryllus occipitalis (assembly GCA_011170035.1). Classification (NCBI taxonomy): domain Eukaryota; kingdom Metazoa; phylum Arthropoda; class Insecta; order Orthoptera; family Gryllidae; genus Teleogryllus; species Teleogryllus occipitalis. The sequence goes on from BLKR01000410.1 coordinate 428,467, forward strand.
TATGAAAAGATAATAAACTTATATTGAAATATTATGATTTGCAACCAAGAGTCATAACAAGTATTAAAAGGAATAATTTATTCACCTTGAGTTGAAATTTTTGAATGGAAGTGGTTTATTACTATGGAGGGAGGGAAAAAACAATAAGAAGGTCACACTTAAGCTCAAGCTAGAATCTGCTGTCATGTCATTTGTGTTAGAACATTATTGAAACCCATAAATGCGATTTTTGTCTAAACCCAAAATAAAATTGTCTAAAAATTCAACTTCTAGATGAAAATTTGTTTGCTATTACAAAAAATGGTACTAAGTGCCATGTTTAATATTTCCGTTTCAAGATAGTATCTACTGATACCAAACACATGGTTAACTAGAAAACAATACATTAACCACATTTCTGACAAAGAAAAATTTTATAATGATGTAAATATGCCTCAATTACAACTTCAAGTAGTAGCAATAGGAATAATAATAATCATAATGACAATAACAATACTATATGCAACTAATGACTACAAAGGAAAATAAACACATCGAAACCTTATGTTACATCGTGAAGAAAAACAGCCCCTACCAAGAACCAGAGCCAAAATAATTTAAAAAAAAAAAAGGCAAATTGGTACACAAAACAAATTCACACTGGAAAAGAATACCAGTTTCTTTTGTTTGGTCACTGCAGGATAAGATGCCCCAGAATTGGGATCCTGCTTATGAAAACACATTCTTCTCCATTCTGGAAGGAATGTGGAAGATTTTATTTTATGGTCTACATTTGGATTACGTGGGTTGTCTATGGTTTATGTGGTGGGTAAGAACCTACAGAATATAAATGATAAACAATACAATACTAATGAAGAATACTTTGATGAACTAGAAGGGGTCAATTCCTAGACACTGAAATATCGTATTTCAGAATACTGCTATCTTCAAAACAATTCTTACATTTGGCCCAGAATCTGCACTGAAGAACTAACTACAACTATACAACTACAAGTGATGGAATAAATAGCATAAAGAGGAAAATAGTCATGTTGCAAATGCAGAAGGAAGACTTCAAAGCGCATATGGGAATTGTAAAAGCAATCATCGATAAGACTCTGAAGGAAACAAAATCGACATGGCAACTAGGATCCAATGCAAAGCGTTCTCAGGTTATAACACATTTTCAGAGTTTGGAAGTGCGAGTTGAGATGCTCTTGCTGAAAGCCTTACTGAATGCACTCATTTTGCTATCTGTTCTTGCCAATGACCTCATTTATCACTGAAAGTAACCTTGAAATGCTACTGCATTCACCCAGGGCACCAAGTGGAATAGTTAATAAAAAGCTTAATTTTAGAACAGGAATTGAAGATGATTAGATGCTTTGAAATGGTTACAGACTTCACAATAGAATATGAATGAATGAATATATATTCTTTCAAAAGTAGTAATAATTAGTTCCTTGTATATAACTTCAATAAATTTTATTCCTTCTTGCACTGATATAAAGCCAAATCTTCACTTGGTTCCGTGTAAATAAATAGCAATTTTAAGTTATAAAAATGGCAAGAACTCCCGAATATCTTTCTTCTATTTACAATGAATGGGGGTTGGTTCCTATTAATTAACCCCCCTCCTTTATATTGAATTTCTGTACATTGTAGCAGATTTTTCAAAGACACTTTTACATTATTCAATGTTTAAATATATTTGACATTAATAATGCTGTAATTAATTCTTTTCTTCCTTTTCTCTCTTCCCAAGTGTATTCAATTACATAATTAACGGTTGAGAGAAGATGCTAACATTTATATTACACCAAACCGACTTATGATCAAATGAATAATTTCTTATGAGTTAAACAACCTACACCATTTTACACCAGTTCAGAACAAAGGGCATTATGCAAGAGTTATAATTAAATACTAGAGAAAAATGAAGTTATTGCAAGGACACACAGATAAAAACGAAGAGAACTCCTCAATAATTCAGAATTGTAAAATGAAGTCAAAGAAATTGTAGTTACTTCAAATTGCAAATACACAAAATCAACACAAGTTTATTAAGAAATATAACCTTACCTTCTGTAAACTGCCAGGATTTAGTTGTGTCTTGTCAATAATTTTGATAGCCACCTAGAAAAAGGAAAAAACAATGAGCTCTAACCAAATAGTTCTAAGGTTTCATTTTTATTTTTACACCAAACAATTTTTTAAATTTGTATAATTCCATTTATTTAACGAAAAATTCAAAAAATCTATTTTGTTCAAATATTCTACTATGACTTGTAAATAAAGGGGAAAGCACAGCAAACTGAAACTTTTCCTCCTTTCAGGGTTGCAAAAGTATAATTTGCATATTGTAATGATTTCTATAGTACCGGCAGCGTATAAGCTACTGACAGTTCAATGTGCTATTTCCACACATTACTATGTTCAGGACACCACCTACATGACAGCTAAATGAAATCTCAAAACATTAACAATAACATTTACTGATATGCAATGACACTTCTTGATATTATGTTCATAATTATCTCCAAAGACGAACCTTATCGCAACTTCATGTAATTCAGATGATTGGCAACGCTGAACACTGGCTATGAGAAAGTAAACAAATTCTCGCAAGCAGATTGTTTAAGAGCAGGTAACATGATACACCACAGCACGCGGCAGGAGAACTGTCAGTCGCTGATATGCTGTTGGTACCGTAAACATGCTCCTGATGAAAACTGTCAAACTGCCAGAAAGACGGAATATATTTAAAAACTGTCACTATTAACATGAAAATTACTCAACAGAGCTAACAGAGGGGGAGAGGAAGAGAAAAAGCTGATGGACGGGGGGGAGAGGAGGCAGAGGAAAAGCTGATGGAGAGGAGAGGCAGGGGAAAAGCTGACAGAGGGGAGAGGCAGGAGAAAAGCTGATGGAGGGGAGAGGGACGAGGAAAAGCGGAAAAGCTGAGAAGGGAGAGGGAAGAGGAAAAGCTGAGAAGGGAGAAGGAGGAGGGAAAGCAGAAAAGCTGAGAAGGGAGAAGGAGGAGGGAAAGCGGAAAAGCTGAGAAGGGAGAGGGACGAGGAAAAGCGGAAAAGCTGAGAAGGGAGAGGGAAGAGGAAAAGCTGAGAAGGGAGAAGGAGGAGGGAAAGCAGAAAAGCTGAGAAGGGAGAAGGAGGAGGGAAAGCAGAAAAGCTGAGAAGGGAGAGGGAGGAGGGAAAGCAGAAAAGGAATTGAACAATTGCGATTTTATTTATTCATATAACTCTCAGCAGCCTCCAAGGAAATACCATCCCAAGAGTCATGTCTTTAGGTTTAACCTTCATTTCTTCAAGCTATCTTAAAGGATTATCTTCGATATTATTGTAAAAATAACTTTTGTTTTCTTGTTTACTGACCTTTTAAAACGTAATTTAATTATAATGTCTATTTAATTACACTCTTAAAGCTTCTCTTCTTTGTGTATTTTTGTCCAGACTAATTAACCCTGACCGAACATATTCATTTATATGGATGCTTATCTGATTTTGTTCTCTTCTCCCTTTTCTTTATTATTCTGTACTATGCATTACTGATGCGGAGAAATTAAAAATAAGTCAATTTGCTGGAGCATGTTTTTTATCAGGCGAAGCTGTTTATTTCAGGTCTAATGACAATGGGTTGTACTCTATACACCAGCTGTCATTTGAATCATCTTCGTAAAGCTCTTGCTGGTAAAAAAACTATTTTTGAGATATGACTAGTGTTCTGAACTTGTGATATTAAATAGAAAAATGTTTATAATAACACAAGTGTGTCGTTTGGTTAGCTTTTAATTGCTCTTATGCTGTCAGTATAACAAATATAATAGTAATAATATAATGAATAATTATTGTAAAATGTTAACTTTAATTCTCTATAATGTAATACATTATGCACCAGATCTTCCATGTCTAAAGCAACGAAGTTTTACTCTTAACTCTTAACAAAAACACTTGGAAGAACAAAGTCATAAGTTTACATTAATAGTAATATTTGCCACTGAAAATTATAATTCTATTTTAATGGAGTCTTATTTAGCATTTTCATTATCAAACTTATAATGTAACTGAAAATCTTTATTCACACTATGCCCTCCCTTCCCTTCTCACAACTCTACACTGTCTAGATGCTTTACGGATTGTATTAAATAAATTTTGTACAGCAAAAAGAGAACCACTACATATTTTGAAATAACTTTTAAATCATAACCCTTCTATAACTTTTTTTCAGCTCATGAAGTGAGTTTGTGCAAAATTTAGAAGCAATCACTCCAGTCATTCGGGAGTTTTTGTGGAACATTTACACACGCATACATTAACCTACATAGGCATAACAAAACTCGAAAGCAAAATAACAACAATGGATTCTTTGCACAGAAAGAAGAGAAAAAGTTCCAATATATCATGGGCTCAGAAAAGCTAAAATTTAGAGTTATTAGACATACTAGTTTGAGCGCTGGGTTTATGAATAACAAGGAATGTTTCTAGAGATCTCCTGCCTGACTACAAGCTTCTGCTTGTCTTAGCAATAAGTGCTGAACATCTTCAAAAATATTTGGTGCAACATGAAGTGCCTAACAGATGCTACTAGAATTGCATGAAGAGTTTCTTCATATTTTTTATCATACATAAATGCATGCACTTGTGTCCTTCATTAATGTATTGAAGGACTGAAAACCATAAAAAGCAGATCAACAAACCTATCAGATCACGAAGTCATTTGCAGTGTATTCAGGTCAACATTATGTTATTTGCCACATGATTACTTATGTAACAGTGCAGGGTCTCCGATGCCTCTATAATTAAGCATTTCCAGACCCCATATTGTAATTAACACTTCTCTCTGCATTAAGAATCCATCCCTTCAGTTTTGCCATCAAGTTTGTTGACCTAAACATCTTGAAGTGTTTCATAAAGCTTAAAGTTCCCATTTGGGGAAAGTCTTTTAAATATTACCAGATCTCTCCATAGTTTGATTAATTTATTGAAAACATTATTATGACCACACACAATTATTATTATTTTGTAGACATGAATACAGGGGGGCTAATATACAATTCTTTACTGTAAAAAACAAACAAACAAACCTTCAGAATAAAACATACCTCTTTTCCTGTGGGCACATGCTTCGCCAATTTCACCTTGGCGAAGTTGCCTTTCCCAATGGTCTTGAGCAACTTGTACTTGCCAATATGTGGCTCATCAGAAGTGCGACTTCGGGATGAGACACGCCCTGCTGATGATGCACTCTCGCCACCCTGTAAAAAAAAATAAGAAAAAAATTCATATTTAAAATGTTGTTCAAGTCTGAAATATATTTATGAAGATCTGCATTTTTAATGTTCTAATATTTGAAGAACTTCTGTATCTTTTGGAAGCTTAAAATAAAATGGTCATTATTCTGTCAATATCTTTAACTAAATAATTTCATATAAATTATGAAAACAAAAACCTTCAATTTGAGTTTAAGTCTCCCCAAGTAGTTTTCACGCGATAGGGTCATCATGTTAGGAACATTATCATTTTTTGACAGTAACGAATGGAATTGATTATTTGAATATTTTTTCCCCACTCCTCTTAAACAGATCTAAATATCACATAAAAAGTTAAACATTATTATTTCTCTTGATAGTGTTAATGATATTATTTACTGGCAAGTTCAATTTTGATAACTAGCAATTTATGTCTTATTTCTTTCATATCTAGAGAAAAATTTGCTACCTACTGAATTTGGTGTTTTCCCAAACTTCAAGGGGAACTTCTAAGCCCAAATCCACAATGGTAAAAATGACTACTACTATGTATTTTTAGCTCTTCCATGTCATAAAAATACTAATAAAAAATTTTATTAGGTTGGTGGTTCCCATTACAGATTTGTGACCGTCTTGGCTTTCAAGAAAATCAGGTCACGAAATGCATGCTAGATTTCCTGAACATCAGTATTTTTCTTGATTGTTTAAATGATATTGTTATTAATTGGCAAGTTCAATTTTGATAAGCATTTTTATTTCTTTTGCATTTAAATTAAATTATTTTGTATACAGAAACACTGCGAGTTTCATTTGAATTTCTAGTTCACTGATTCCCAATTTATGTGCTTCAAATGGTAATGGGAGATTCATAGAATGTGTCTGATTTTGTAATTGCTAGTATCAGACACGGTGTGTATTGCATATTTTTTCTTAAAAGAAATAAATTACTTTACACACAATTGTAATATTTCTGAACAAATTGTTAAACAATTAAAATCAAACAAAAATATTCATTACCATTTTTTACTTCATTAAATATTTAACTTTTAATTAAAGAATAAAAATTTATTGTTTTGTTTCTTTATAATAAATCATAATTATATCTTTCCTTTTTTAATTAAAACTTTCCACCAAATTTGTAAAACTGCAATATTAGTTATATTACAACCTTTAATTTTCTTAAAAAGGAAGGCCCTGCTCCGTCGCCACACGTGGGCGCCGCGCGGGTGCAACGGTCGCGCTGTGGCGCCGCCTTCATTAGCATCAATCACAGTGCAAGACGGGCACCCGCCTCCACTTGCCCGACGAGGTGTTCATTCCCTACTCCAGGTGCACGAACATATTCCGCTTGCACAATGAAAGGCCCTATAGTCCTAGAAATTTGCTTCTATGAGATTCAGGGCGCCCCGAGAAAACCAGGTACCCGAAGCAGTTGATCCAGTGAAGGGGGAGGGGGGCTCATTCCAACCCCAAAAATTCCCTCCTCCCCTAATTCACAATCGGAATTCACTTCTCCGAGCATCGGAAATAACTTATGGCGTTCAAGTCGGATTAGGAATGAATGCGTTGTTTATTGCTTCTCAGTGGCCCCAGCTTCCCCCTCCCTTCCGGTGGCCGCTGGCGCGAGTGCCTAACTACCTTCGGCAACGCCATCGCCCGTAGTCGTCGGCGGGTTTCTAAAAATCATCATTTAAAAAAAGTAAAAAAGATTCGACGGTTTTTAGAAATCGGATTTTTTGGATTTAAGAGAGATTTAAATCAAAAACGAAAATACTACTATAGTTGGAATTAGGCAAGGAGGTAACAAAAATACTAATCGGTAATGTGTTTCAAATCTTGGTTGTGTTTCATTGTTCCAGGGTATTGCTCTACATAAATGGTGCCTTTTTATTACATTAACTGATTTAGGAATGCACTTCCTCGTACAGTTATTTTCAATCGTGTATGTAGTTCTTGGTTTCAACTTTGTTCGTACTTGTTTACAAGTATAATCGTTGGATGAAAAATTGTTCGATTGTTGTTGAATTTATTCATTAAACTAGCTGAACATGAGCAATTACATGACACAAACTGAACAGTACAGTTGTTGCAACAGAAAAGTACTACATGTGTACTATACGGAAAATCAATATTGCTTGAAAAGTTGTCCAGAAGTTTCCGAGATTTTGTTTCTTATTGTTCTGTACTGTTATTTTCCAAGACTAATAAAATAAGGGAGCTTTACAAGGTTTTGGAACAACACAATCAGTATTCATTGATTCAAACATGTTTCTAAAAATGTAATAGAAATGCTTTGCATTTACCAAAATACGAACATGTGTGATTGATTATAGTGGACCATGGCACAAAATCCTACTTAACTAAAACCTACTAAAATCTACTTAACTAAAAAACGTTTTGGTCACAATTATCACTGGACATAGCAAATATCTAAATGCAAAAACTAATTTTCACGTTTTAAGAAGCTGTAATTTAATAGTATTCATGTAATTTACTCGTAGTTTTCAGAATATCGACTTTATTAGGCTTTATATTTCGGCTGTAAAATATCCTGTTGTTAAGTACAAATATTGCGTTGCACTCATCTGACCCGGAGAAAGTTTTCAGGAACTATACTATCACTACTAAACCATAGCCCACATACTAGCAGCTTAATTCAAGGGGCATGGCGAAGTAACTTTCCTCTCTAAAAGATTAGGATAAATAAATACGGCAACGCTGGACTAGTTCAGTTCATAATTGCCTGCTATCGCACTGTTCTCTCTGCCAATCCCGACCCACCTGCCCGTCTCGTATTGGACACAGCCTCGATCAATCACTAGTGCAACATCCCTATTTAAGGCGACAACGCCAGCTCCTTGTGAACTTTAAAGTAGGTCGCGGCGTGATAGCCAAAACGCCAGCCTCGACAGGGACGCGGCTCGCCCTCAACAGCCAAAACGCAAAATGACAGGCTGAGGAAGGCTAGGCACCATTACGTCAAGTTTACTTACTGTGAAGCATCGCGATGTGTATGGCAAATTATACTGTCGTATGGGTACCGCAAAGCTACAATTTCCGATCAACAAAGATAGTAAATACTAATTGATAGGGAGAGGATTTTTATGCCATAAATCTTGATATATGCTTTTAAAAATATGCATTTAATGACCTACAAATCCTGAAATATGCACCTTAAAATGCAATTAAAATTAATATTTCATTTCCTTTATAAAATTTAGGAGAAGCATGCTTGGAATGAAAATATATTTTTTTGTGCAAACATAATATAACCTAGCTTACTTCGTGGGAGAAATAATTGAAGTAAATACGCATCTTAGCATATGCATCCGTACATTTTGTATAATTTTTTGTTTCGTTTAAAAAAATATAGAATATTCAAGAAATATCCTACATTTGCACAAGTATTTTATCTATAAAAGGGAAGGAAAACCCTCAAACTGCGACAAGCGCTTTCTAATCAATGAACACTCACAAATACATAGATCCTATGAAAGCCTGAAACGTTTTAAGACAAGTCTATTTCAACAAAATATGCTCTTACAATTTCAGGAATATACACGAACAGGAAAAATTGCCCAAATAGGCACTAGGATATTAATATACATTGCTTCCAATTCTAAACAAATGTCAAGAAATTAAACTTCTCTATGACCTGAAGGAACGGAAAAAATATCAAAATCGAAAAAATCCGCTGCTCCCTACTATGTGGCTTGCACGAGAGGTAAAAAATTGATTTATATTATAGGAAAATAGCTAGTCAGCAATTAATCTAGTTAATGATTATGGCACAGTTGATTTTAACAAAAGGTAATTTTTTAAAAGTTTTTTTTACCCCCGAGTCATTAAGGCAATGATACTTAAACGTTGATATCGTAATACACGAAAATGCCCATTTATTCGTCATCATTGAACATTTTAAAAACTATCAATATGTCGTTTTTATCAAGGAGTTAACATATTTACGGAAATAAAAAGTAATTTCGTGAGATTACGGAGACCCTTTCAAAATGTTCAGGGGGCTGCGCCCCTGACTTCCCCCCCTTACTGTGCGCACATCTCCATCCAGGGTATGTAAAATGTAAACTTTAAAGATAAAAATAACGCCAAAATCCAAATGGTTTCTACAATACATTGCTTCTTTGTAGAGCCAAGCACACATCTAAAATAATGTGCTTATGAATAGAAGAATCATGACTTTCACAAACTATTTCGCACTCCTTAACATAATGCGTCCGAAACGAAATTCTATGGTTTCTTAATACCATACAAAACGGTGCTATAAGAAGTATCCCATTAGGCGTACCCTCCCCTTCGGCTCCCAGCGTTTTTCCTCATCAGCAACAGTACGTCACACAATATTTACTATGCATTACTTTCTGAAAAGAAACGGACATGCGTCCACAAGAGGATAACGTAATTGTAAGAAAGTCGATTCGAAAACGCAACGAAGAGTCACGATAGTACTTGCACCATTCATAACTCTAGCGTCTAGGAATATAAGCCAATACCATCCACCGAATGTACGATTTTGCGAGGAGCAAGCAGTGGACGTGGGGTTGGAAAGTCGGCGGGAGAGATTCCGACGCGCACGCTGCGGTGGCTGCAGCGGGAGGCGGCGGCGTGGGCGGCGCGGGAGGTCAGCGCCCGCTCTTCCGGCCTGTCCCGCAAGCGCGCTGCGCTGTGAAAAGCGGGCGGGCAGGCGGTGGCGGTGGTTAGCCGAGCGCTAAGCATCACCCACCGAGTATTTTTGTATGCTTTTTACTCCAGTTACTCATTAGATAATAATGCAATTGGCACTCTGAATAACTCATCATTCATACAATAGGACGTTTCCTTCATCCATTGTTTTATAAATTCGCATACACAAGTCTTCCTGCCTTTAAATTCCGAAGAAAAAATCAACGCGGAAACAATATTGTAACTCATATTTATAGGAAATCCCGGTAGTCAATTTCCAAGCAATAGTGTCCACTTTATTTTCAGCTCGAGAAAAATATTTCGCTGAAGCATCTGTTCAATTTCTTATTTCTAAGCAACCCGTTTGCGTCTTCTGACAAGCGAAGGAGGAGAGGGATGAACGTGGAAAAGCTAGTAAAGTCTATTAGTGGTTGGGTGGTGGAGTTTCACCGGCAGACTCGTTATGAAAGAAGAGAAGGCAAAAGGAGGTCCTTTAAACGCCGTCGCGTGCTCCGCGAGCGGGAGAAAGTCCCGCCTGCATCCTGCGCCGCAGGGCGGGCAGGGCGGGCAGCCCCAAGGGAGGCGGCACAGCGATGAAGAAAGCGCATCTCTCACGTACCCAGGAGCCTTGGAGCACGCGTCCACCGTGTATCCACTAGTACGGAGCGGTACGAGCTCTTGCAGTCGCAATACAACCACATCGCATAGTAACATGCTCGTCGGGCACCAGCTATTTGTGTATTACATATACACCAAAATGTTAATGCAATGAGAACGCCCCGAATTTTATAAACTGGACGTGCCCGGCCAAAAGAAACCCGTGCAAGGCAATAGCTGACCAATAGCTACTCTCCACACAAGTATTTTTTGCTGTGACAAAACCGGTTCGCGCATTGTTCCCCGAGCCCGAGCCACCAAGGAATATTTGCAGTGAAAGTGGACGACAGCGCTGGGTTGCCTTGCAGCGCCTGAAGCCAAGTAAGCTTCGATAGTTTCAAACACTACCCGAGTATTAAATAGCACACAATCACTCGCTGGAAAGGCGAGGGCGGTCCGCTTACGGGGGCGGTGCGCAGCCACGGCACCTCCCGGTGGTGAGGCACCGGCGGCGGCGGGGGCGGCTGCGCGACTGCTCTGTCGACCCACATCGCGTCGCCGTCGCAGGGTCGGCTTCTTCAGGCACTTTCCGTGGTCCAAATCCATCCGGCGGCGAAACGCCGAACGCTACCCCGTTCACCCGCCAGCACTCGCACACGCCTTCTTCTTTGGTTTCACAATCCTTGTCTCGCCAACTCGGGCCTCACTCGCGGAGCGGCGCCGAGCGCGCAGCGGCAACGCAACGGTCACCGCCGCCGATAGGCTCACACGTCAGCAGCGGCCTGCCAACCTGCCGGTCGCCGAGCGCCTGGCGGCCGCCGCGCCGCGCCGCGGGCCTCGCGAAGCCTCCCGATCCGCGCCACGGCGTCCGCAGCCTCCGCTCCCTGCGCCCGCTGGCGGCTTTGGAAAGCGGCGAGGCGGCGGAGCGAGCGCGCAGGAAGAACAGGTGGTTCGCCTGGCGCAGCGCACGCAGAGGCAGGCGGGTGAGTCATGCTCGGCGCGCCGCTCACGGTCAGCTGGGGCCCCGCGCTCGCCGCGGCCCGCCGCCAGGGACCGCCACCTGCCGGAGGTGGGCCTCGGCGTCCCGTCCGCCGCGCCGCCCAAGCCGAAGCCGGAGCCGGAGCCGGCTCCGCTCGGGGCGCATTCCTCCGGCACAGCAGACACAGCGGCAGACAACCCGCGGTCCATCTCGCCCGGCGCTCGCGCCGCATACCGGAGCCCTGCCGTCGCGCCGCGCCGCGATGCCACGCTTCGCCCTTCACGCACGCCGCATTCTCTCACGTCCCCCCTCCGCCATCCACCGTCCATCCTCGTCTATTCAATCTCATTGTTCTGCCGTTTGTCACGACTACCAATCAGAAAGCAAGGTCATCGATATGACGCAGAGCGTTCGCTTTGCCGTGTACCCCGCGGCAGATCCTCGTGGAGCGGCGTCCGCGCCGTTAAAAAGCGCCTGGCATTCCGGCTCGAGGGCGCGTCCTGCGCCCGCCCCAGGGGTCACCGCCCTCTCGCGCGCCTCCGCCGCACTCACTCACGCACTCGGGTGTTCCTTCCCTTTTATGAACAAACCATTCAGCGCTCGCACGCAATTCCAACTATTGCTATCTGTCAACGACAGTAAATAAACACTCATTTTGTAACCTCTTCGAATTCTTACACAATTCTACTTAAGAGAAAACCACTGTATTCTTTTCACATCTGTAAGTAGGGATTTCCTCTTCATAAGGAGTTTGATTGCCACGCGTAAGGTAGCGTCGTTATGCACTGACAGACACGTGACTGATCTTGACGTCACGACGTCTTCCCTTACGCTTAAGGCACGGCCTCACCCCCACACACAGTGCACCTCTATGGGTCACCTTATAAACAGGAAAGATTCCAGTTTTCAAGTCAAACCGATTATGCTGTCACACAGTTACTAATTCTTACCAACATCCACATCTCTCGCAAGAATTAACGGGAAATGTTGGAAAGATGAAAGGGAAGATATTCGCGAAAAACAAGTTGAAATCATATCTTCGTGTGGAGTCATGTTTTATGCTCGATACGAGCGCTGTTATTAGAGAGGGATATTCCCTACACTTTCACGAAATGCCGATTTAAAATCCCAGATTGCACACTCATCGCGCAGGGCCGGAAAATCTAAACTTCTGATATAATGGAGATTTGTTTACTCCTGATCCGTTACGAGGTGCACGTGTCTCACCTATTGCCTACTCTTTTTGATATGCAGTACATTTTTCAACGCTTGAAATGTTGCAGGTTTTATTTTTTTATTTTTTTTTATTTAGAGGAAGCTTGCATTTCACAACTAATACATCCAGGAAAGTTGTCAATTTTAAACAATTTATAAAACACACCAAAACATAACTCCGTAGACGCGTTTGAGCATGACTAATGAAGCAATTCCACAATTAAAAAATTAATAATACACATCGACCAAAAAACACCGATTAAAGTTTGTTTAATAAGAGAACATTACATTGGTGCGCAACACTAGTTAATTTGAGAGTGACAGCGTTTATTAATGCACAACATCGATGTATCTGAAACTAATGTTTAAGAATAAAAAGTCTGGAAGGAGGGAACGAGGACAAGAGGGGAGACCCTACGTCGACCACTTCTCCACCAGCGAAACGCGAGGAAAGGCGTAGGATGTGACAGCGCATCGGCGTCATCTCGAGAGAGAGAGAGAGAGAGAGAGAGAGAGAGAGAGAGAGAGAGAGAGAGAGATTGGTCGATGAAGGTGGTTCCTTTACTTCCAACACAAACGAAAGTTCTATAAAAACGTCGACGTTTTGAAACATTCGATAATGATGACGCATCCTTTTTCGACGGTCGGGGCATCAAATAAATTTTTAATGAAAAACATGTGAAATTAAACCGTCATATTCTGTGCAATTTAATTACACGCAAGCAAGCATTTTTGTTTTTTAATGAACGATCGGTCTATTTACCCTCGCACAATACCAAGGCCCAACGCAACATATCGCACCGTTAAGGCCATTCCAAACGAGGTTCCGGTCTGAATCTATTTTCTCGTTTCAATCCATGAAATGTTGGCTCAGGTGCAACTGGTATTTCTAAACGGTCCATGCTACTCAAATTCGAAATGTGTATCGGGCGCGACCACAAGTCGCTATCTGCGTTCTACGCTCCCACATGCGTCATCCACCGATGGCCGGCGGCTGCCCATGCCTCGACTTCCTCAGTCCGTCCCCTGACGAACGAAAGAGAAGGCGGCCTACGCCTGCATGCGGTGGCTGAGCGGCGCGCGCCTCGTTCAATCGATCAGCCGGCAAACAAAGCCCATCGCTCCTCCGGCGGCGTAAGTGAAAAGACAAGAGCGAGCGAGCGCGCGCCTCAAGCACGACCTCCAGGCTCCTCTCGCTTCGTCGGCGCTTTTCCTTTTTTTGCTCGTCATCCCCGCGTCTCGCATTGCTCAGGGTACTCCTACTCTCAGATTCAGGCGCGCATATTAAACGTATACCCTACACCTTCGGTGGAGTTTACATCTCCGAACTTCATTCAGTTCCCTCACTGATTAAATAATTTTATTACGCAAGAAAAGAAATCCTGCGGCGAGTTAGAGGATGTGGTTCACTGACGTCCAAAAGGCATTTGTTGCGAGGGTGGCCGAGTGGGGCCGGCGGGGAGCCGCAGCGCGCGCTTCCAGGCTCCCGTTACGCCCCACAGGCGAAAGCGCCCGGAAAGGGAAAGGACGGGCGAGGCCGCGCGGCTTCCATACAACTCTTTAGTGCTGTCACAGGCACACAGCACTGATTTTCACTCATATCATGTATGAGAACTAAATTTCAATCCTAATATAATATATAATAAACGTATCTTCATTTCTGAATAAAGAAGTAATATGCACATCGTTATTCCGTTCGAAACAGTATCCGTACCATCTGCCACTGACTGTATTCAAAGCTTCAAATTCGACAATATCGACGAATCGATACTACGTTCTCAGTTCTAATCCAATAGAAGTATTTTGATTGAGGAATGCAAACCGTCCGCGTCAATGCACCGCCGCCGACACGCGCACTCGCACTCGCACTCGCGCGAGGAAAGGGAAGGGAAGCGAGGCACACGCCCAACAAACTTTCCAAAAGTAAAAACGTTTTAGGGTCCAAACCAATTATTGGAGGATTCGGGTTGCTCCCAGCATGCATGCTCGTTGCATCTCGGTGTACATGGTCACGTTAGCTTTTCATTCAAACACGTCAGAACCAGCACTTCTCAGCGTAGAAGCACACACACACACACGAGTGAACCGATGCGACAACTACTTCATTGAAATAGGAAATCATATCATTTCATTTCACATTTCAGATATGAAAAATCGTACACAAATAATATTAATTTTATCTTTTTGCAGTCTTCGTTATACGCAGATGACTTGTTGCAACTATTTGATTCAAGTAGCAAATAACTGTACATGTGGACCACACAAACAAGAAATGCGTGGCAAGATGACAACTCAAATTACTTCAGGGTAACGGTGTAAAAAACTATAATGTAACGCTATCTACCTCTATTTTTCAAAAATTCAACTTTACGGAGGAAAGAAGTACACTCTTTCTTTCGTCTACAGGATGCGGATCATTCTAGCACCTTGTTGAATCTACTTCCTTCATCACGTTCGAACGAACGTAGGAATCAGGCCGCGGAACTCTCGCAACAAAATGTAAATGGTTAGCTAAAAAAGGGAGTAAAATCATGTTAAGGCCATTCCATTGTCTGAAAAACCCGCGGAGGAGAGTTTTGGGTTCCTAGAGCCGTAGAACAGAGGGGCTCTTCCACTCGGTTGCCAAGGACACGCGGTACAAGGCCAGAGGCGGGGCGGGCCGGGGCGGGGCGGGGCGGGCGTTAGCCTCGTTTGGCCGCCAGCAGCGCCGCCTCCGCCCGACCGCGAGGGCGGCGAACGGAGCCGGAGCCGGTGCCGGTGCAGGCCGAGGTGGGACCGCTAAATCGCGCCCGCCATACCCTTATAAAGCAGCGCCACCGAGCAATGTCGCCTGCCTGCCTTTATGGGGACCGGCGCTCCCGGCTCGTCACTTAGCACCCGAGAGCGCTGCACAAGCTGACGCGGAGGGAGCAGGCAACCCATGCAGCCGCTCAACCTAAGCGAACAGGATTTCAAGGCCGAATAACGAACCAACAAACCGTTTCGCCGAACCTTCACTTTCTCCACACCCATACTCCATTACTAATTAAAGTAAGCGGCTACCGACGCGAATTATTTTTTTAAATGGCCATTTCTGCAAATGACTTAAGATCTACTTCGTTCAACGGAGAATATGTTGACGTGGCTTTTACTCTTTCTCGCAGGGAACATTTAACAAAGTCTTTCATTGCTTATCGCAGCCTACTTTGAAAATTATACGTTGTTCAAATCTTCGATTTATGTTGGGAATCTTATTTGTTTTATATCTTCAACGCCATTCGTTAAGAACTGACATCAGGACTCAAATTACCTATGGGAAATTATTTTAAATTGGCAACTTTTTAATAAGGGTGTGCTCGTGATCTCTAATAAATACCAAATCGTACAAGATAGCACAATCAACCACCTTACTTTTTAAAAGTTTGCGACAGATTTCACATCAGAAATTGTGTTCACTTGCGATTTGTCACCACTGCGAGACCCACACATAAGTTTCTAGAGAGTTTGACGTCCCTCCATTCTCTCAAGAAAACGGTAGAAGCAACAATGATAGAATTTGAGGAAGTCGAAGACCGTTTCGTTCAAAGGGAGTCGCTTTTCCGGACTGCACCCAGGTCACGCACCCTCGCTCTTCAGAGCGAACGCTCGCGTCAGAATTCTCGACGTTGCACGCGAGGCTATTGCGTAAACAATCGATCGGCATGAACTAAAATTAGCGGCGTCTCGTGCCTGAAACGGCTCAAACAATTTCTAATTTAAGACTAAGGTCTCAATTTATGTACCGAACAATAGATTACCGAGCGTTTTCTCCAAACATTAAACAAGACCGAAACAATTCAACTTCCAGAGCCTAGTCTGATTCAAAATAACAATCCCCACAAAGCAAGGCCTTCGAGACCTTTGTTCCATTCGCGCTCCTCGTATGTGTCGTGCGACGGTGCAAAAAAAGAGAAATTTCGGCGACGACGTCGCGTTGACGGAACAAGCGCGGCACGTAAAACGAGCAGTTTCTACAATTTCACTCGCTCCGCCCGCTCGCCGCGGAGCGCTCTCGCGGCAGCGGCGGCGTGGAGCGCAGTGGAGGGGAGGCGAACGACAGCCGCACCCGTGGGAGTGCCCCGCCACTTCCAGGCAATCAGACACGCTCGGCCACGAGCACCCTGCGGTAACCACCACCCGCCCGACACACGAGTGCGACGGCCTGTCTACAGGGGAAGGGGCACCATCCTGACGAAAAACGTAGTCGTTAGCACCCAACCAACAGTTTACTTCTCAGGACAGAGCAATGCTGCGAGTTCGCGCATTGAGCTGCAGCGGCGTCCAGCCTGCGCGAGCGATTAAAATCATCACGTTTTCACAATAGACTAGCAATACAAATCTACCACGTATCTATAAGGGCAGCGATGGAGTCAAATTTCCCTGCTCTTCAGGACACGACTCTTTAACTCGTCTCATTACTGATAACAGTAATTACATCCGCTTTGTAATTGTGAAAAATAATTAATATTGGGGTACATTTTATATTTCGTTGATTTGTTACAAAACACCACTTTTACACAGCTGAGCAAAGTAGAGTCCTTGAAACGTACGGAAATTTGATCTAACCGCTTATTCACTGCGCATGGAGATATATGACCTATTCAAATATTAATTATTTGATACCACATTACCAACATCATCTCTGAGATACGATACTAAAAAGCTCAGGAAATGTTCGATAAAATTTTCTTCGGTCTTAGTTTACTTTGATTTGATCGAAATATTCTCTCTTTCCCTCGCCAACATTTTCTTTAAGCATAAAGAAATCGACTTTCTCAGGTCTTATTATGTCAAATCATTACCTCCAGATTTCTTGAACGTATCATATTCATAGATGTGTTTAGTTTCGTGGAAAAAAGACTAAGCTTCCCCGAAAGTGGGGAACTTGCTGATGGAAGTCCGAAAATCAATCGTCTGCATTCACTATTGACAGAACTGCAAAACTAGAGGTAAAATATAACTGGTAGGACCGAAGCAAACACTTCGTTGTCGGTGCATTCTCATAACATATATTACCTCTCCACCCCGATAACCAGTGCGCGAGTATAGGGGACCGGGTGTGCGCGCCGCAATGGGCCAAACGACAAGTGCCGATGACAGGGATGGACGAGAAACCGCGCGATCTGCGGAGCTATCTGGACTCGACAGAGACGCCGCTCGGGAAGAAGGTACTGCATAAGCTTAGGAGCCATTTCGGCACGACGGCTTCGGAAGACGTGAACGAAACGTGGTATTCGCGCTCGGAGTTAAAGACCCAGCTGAAGAGGAGCATTCTATAGACACACAAAAGTGTAAAGGAAATACGAATACCATATCATACAAATATACTTATCGCAATCAAACTTCCATTCGATGTGATTCTCATTAAACGAGTAACGATTACTACCGAGCCAAAAAAGTAAACAATTCCACAAAATTAGTGGATTTTAATTTCAGATGCACGCGACTATCTTCTTGGAGCTTGTCTTAAGCCTCCTAATTACTTCCGCCGGAATCTACGCCCTCCGACCTCGAACTTTCGTCCTCCGCTCCGCCGCTGAGATTCCGCGGCCGGCCCAGTTGCGCCGCGCGCTTAACGACATCCCTTCCCTTCCGATCGCGCCCGCTCGTTCCCGCCCGGCGCCCCGCAGCGCTCTGCCGCGCAGCCGACGCCTTGCAACGAGGCGCATCCCCGCGCGAGCGGGCGAGCGAAAACTTCATTCGATGCAGTTGCTTCGTTTTCACGCGCTGCACGGCGATATGGAACTACATAATACTTCCAAGCAAGCTTGGATAACACCGTCACGGGGCGGGAGAGGGAAGAGAGGTGGACATTTTTACTGTAGTGCACTGCGATGAAGGATATCAGAGTGCTAATTAACAGCGCAAAGCATCTTTGACAGGACTGTGAAACGGATATTCATGTCACAATGGTCAAAGGTGTGAACTCTGTGAGTAGGACACTATGCATGATCCATAAAAACAAATTAGAGCGTTAGAAGCTCGAGTTAGGGGAGATGAGGACATCTCAGGAAGCAAGAGATTTAATTTAAGTAAAAGGCCCTTCCCAGATAGGGGAAACCATAATACGCATTTAACGGTTCACCGATGCAGTGTTTCAGAAAGACAAGCTTTAGTCGAACACTACTGTTTGCCACACAAGCAATGCCTCTGCTGACGCCTCAAAAGGTGTGCAGTGAATATAGTTGACGCTCCGCACTTCACACAGGGAATCATCGCAACAAGAAGGCAGATGTATCAAGGGGGATCATGCAAGTCCTTAAGTATGAGACGTGGCAAGTGGCGTTCTCTACCACTTGAGGCCGTCTCCGAAGCCACGTCGCAGCTGACGCGTTAAAATAGCGCCGCGCCAGGCAGACAAGGAGGTGGCACCTGTCGCGGTCCGTCTCCCGCGCGGCGCGGCGCGGCGGCCTTTGTGCGGCTGCCCAGCAGCACCAGCAGCTGGCGCCCCCCCCCTCCCGGCAGCTTCCTTCTACGCCCCGTCAGCTGGGAAGCCGCTCACGTGCGCGCGCAGGGCTCCTCCGTTGCCTTGCGCCTTCTTCGGCCTCGCAGCGAAAAAAGCGGCTTGTGCATGAGAGGCCGCGTCGAGGCAAATGTTTCCCTCGCAAGAAGCGGATCACGGCTTCTTCTGATCGCCCCCCCCTTTCCTCCTCGGGGATTTCTGCGACCATTGTGGCTTCAGACCTCGTAAATATCACATTCTGTCCGACATTCAAAATCGTTGAGTGTGTACGCCCACTACGTATTCTGAAAAGATTACAAATAATTCTATTGTGAAATTGGTATCATTTACATACGTCTCCGAAAACGAATCTTTTATACACCTCAAGAGTATTGTTATAGATGAACTACCGAGGTATCATGAACACAGAGCGGCAGCTCCACAAGAGTAAATTTACAAGTATGTAATTTGGGACAAGCGGGTCATTTCACATTCGGGCTTATAGGCTTTTCGACTTCGAAGATCTAATGAGAAGATGATAGCGCTAATGATGAAGTGAATGAGCAATGGCGGAATGAGAGGTGGGGGAAACGGGGGAACCCCAGACAAGCTGTCGGTAGATTTTGGTCAACGCGATTTCCACGTGGAAGGCAATCCAATCCGGACCCCAGCGATGAAGGCGTAGGCGCTGGCAAGGAAGTGTTCGTTCTATCGAACCACTCACCACGAGCTTTAAAGAGCGGATGCAATCTTATAGCTAAGGGTTCGCTCTCAGGCTTCTGCGTGTATTTCTGAGATCGCTAAACAGAATATCGTGTGAAAGCTATATTGAATGAGTTTCCGGAGCCCATACATATTTCCACAGAATTAACAATTATTTAATTTTGGTCCCACTACTTGGTCATGTGTACATTTCCATGAAGCAAGGCGAGAGAGGTGTTCTGGTTTTATTTGGAGTAATGCCAATGGTACCTTCCAAACAAATTTCAGGAATTATTAGCGTGCATCAGATTCCACGAAGTATATTTTTCTAAACATACCCTACACTAACATTTGCAGGAAATTGGGAAAGGGATTTACTAACAAATGATTCCCGGGATCTACCATAAATGATTTTTGTTTAAATAGTTCTCGGAATTTAGCGGTTGGAAGCCGAAAAACGAATGGAGGAGAAATTATCACACAAGACACAGGATTTTCCTCCGTTCTTAGCGAGAACATACATACACATTTAATTGAAATAAATCCTAAATGTTCATACTATTACTCTAATTCATTATTTTCGTAAACTTTTCACCCAAACTCTTTCCTACAACGTGATTTCGGGAGAGTTTAAAAGAGTTTTTATTTCCAGGCAGGTCCAATCGTGGAAGATGGCTGTGACACAGTGCAAGTGGGGGACTCGTGTGGGTGCTGGGGTGGAAAGTATTCGATGGCGCTTTCGTCCCCTCCTCAGTGCATTGGATCGGCCCTCGCAGCGCCCGCGCGCGCCGCCCAGCTGGCGAATCGATCCGGGGCGCCGCGCCTCGCCTCGCCTCGCGGGCATCATTCATTTAGAGCGGGCCATCGCGAATCACTTCACCTCTCCCAGCAGGAAAGGCCTCGCAGCGACATCCAGCCCAGGTCGATACACACGCCCGCACCACCCCCACCCCTGCGCCCCGCTCAGCTGGTCGAGCGCGGACGAGTTGGCACTTGACATGGCGGCCGCGTCCTTGACGCTCTGTCGGAGCCAGCAGCTCAACTTCTCAACCACCTCCGTGAAGCAGCTCCAGACACTGCAGGTCCCTGGATGGGGTACCGTTTGGGAATCCCGGTCACTAACAGCGCTCTGCCCTGACCGATAGACATGAAAGACGATCACTCACTTGATAAATGACTAAGTTTAAGGCGAATTACTCCACGTTCGATGTCAAAAAGACTTGGTACGTAGTTACCCTGGTAACAATTAAAAATCTCCCAAAATATCCCATGTGGGGAAACAGTGGACTGGAATGTACCATGACTACAGCAACGTCGAAAAAAGATTTCAATGCATAATCAAAGCGTCACATTTTCCTTACAATTACTCTTCTGCCAATATAATTAAACTATTTTTACAAACCCTGGAAGGAAATTGACAAGAAATAAAATTATGGATCATTAAATATTGTGTCCTTAACAATGTCAAAAGCAAACTTCCAAGGATAGCTTTTCCGAAACTATGGGATGAATCTCGTACATAACTTCTATATACATCAACAATTCCACGGGTTGTTTTTAATCTATATAACCACGACGAGGGGCCGTTCCTGAATGTATTTTCAGCCATTTTTTGGTCTAGATTTGGAAACTACTTCCTTGATATCCGTTGGATGAGAGAGAGAGAGAGAGAGAGAGAGAGAGAGAGAGAGAGAGAGAGAGAGAGAAGGGGAGGGGAGGGAGACAAGTTTACATAAGTTCACTCTGATAGAAATTGCCCCCACCTGTACACTGAACGTTGCTTCTATTGGTATATTTGGATTATCGATCGGTACTTTCGTAACGGATTGAAGTGTGACGTAATGGAAACCGACTACAGGGAGCGGGAAGACGTCTCTTCATTTGGCAAATACAAAGAAGGGATATTCCTATTTGCAGGAAACGGTGTAATCAGTTGCCGCGTGTTGTACCCGAAGTAAAACCACATACCATCCAAAACGGTTTTAGTTACAGGGACTCCTAAGTATTTAAAGAGTGCAAGCCTTGCCAACCATAACGCACTTTCGCTTTCTACACTTCATGTGAACGTAAGCCGCGGCCGCCATTGTCGTCGTCCGGCAGGCAGCAGTGCGGTGGCGGCGGCGGCCATGCGAGCGGCGTGGCGCGGGGCGGCGCGGGAACGTCATCGGCGAATGCAGCGGCAGCGACTGCGCCTGACTCGCATGCGGACGACGCATTCGTTCCGCACTACGACACCGCGACGCGCCAGAGGGCGACGCACGCTCCCCGCTCGCCAATGACAGCTGCGGACTCCACACGCACGGCACACAACCTCCAATCGAACGGGATCAAATCAATCCTAACAAACGCACCACACGGGCCCGGCTCTTACCAGGCGGCCGCGGACCACCATCCTGGGCGGGTGCGGCGCCCGGCCGCCCGCGGAGGCGGTGGCTGCGGCGGCGGCGGCGGCGCGCTGCGCCCGGGGCTGCGGGGGCCCCCGCGGGGCCCGCGGCGCCGCCTGCTGCTGCGACACCGTGCTGCTTGCGGCGGCCACACCTCACATGGCGGCCGCGGCGGCGGCGCGCGGCGGGGCGGGGCTGCGGCGGCGGGGCCCGCTGCGGCCGCGGCGGCGGCGCGGGTGCGGGCGCGGGCGCGGGCGAGGGCGACAGCGGGCGCGGGCGGACGCCGACGACGCGGCCATGCCACCCCGACGCGGGCCGCTGGCGGCGCGCGGCAGCGGACACCCGCGCGCGCGCGCTCCGGACGCTCGCTCGCCGCCGAATGAGGGCGGGCTCCGCACACAATCAATACATTCCCACAGCAACGGCGCGGCGGGCAGGGAGGAGCGCGCGAGACGAGAGCAAGGGAGGAAGCGGGGGAGGGGGACGAGAGGAGCCCTGGACCCGGCAGCGCGGCGCGACGCCCGTCGCACCACAAAAGCCGCTCGGTCGCAAGAGCAGCGGCACGCCTCGCCCGCACGCTAGAGACGCGCGGCAGCGGCGCGTGCGCGAGTCGGCGAAGGGCGAGGCCGCGGCCCGGCGGGTGAATCGACAGCGGCGGAGGGGTGCGGGTCGCGCCACCGCCCTCCCCCTAAGCGCTCCATTAGCGGCACGGGCAGCAAACGCGAAATTCCGCGTGAGGTTAATAAGGAGCGGAGGCGAAGGTCCCAGGCTCGCCAGAGCTCCGATTCCGAAACTTCGGCACTCATCCAGTCCTCCTTTACTTTAGTAGCGTTCCCCCTCTCGATTCAAAAGAAGTCACGCTCGCCTTCGTCACCACCACTCGGCAAACGCGCAAGAGTGAAACAATTCGGCGCGACATTGATTTCAAAAAATGTGGAGAAACATTTGCGACTAGATTTCCGGATAGTAGGTCCGCGTGACATCCCCTTTTAATACAACGTTCTGCCTTTCGGAGCCCACCACTTCGCATTACTTATCAAAACCGACACCTATAGAAACTCGTGCGCATGGCGTGGCTATAGGGTCAGCGTATTCCTACGAAAAGTGACTTTCAACCACGAAGGTCTCTCACCAAAGGTACCTTGACACAAACGCCAAACGTTCAGGGTGTGATTACGGATCACTGCGAGTGTAATTGCCAGATATTATGTTACTGATTCACAAGTGGCAACCTCATCGACGGACGCTCAATGCAATTCAGACATGTGATGAATACGTCTAGCATTTTGTTTCTTGGACATTTTTAGCATCACCTGGGGTGTTACAATCCACACCCCATTGAGCACCGTCAATACTATTTAAAGCGAATAACTACATGGAAGATTCACAGATCACCATGCACAAAAACGAGTTTTGGGCACATCGTCAAACGGTTAGCCGTAATGTACTCGAAGTCACTGGAATGGGGAATTAGATTTCGAAGTTTATGACCCTTCATGCAGTAGAAATTCAATAAATTACTACTACTTCCTTCGTGTTCTGTTCATGTTGGCAGGTCAGAGGTTCGTTGCTTGAACTCGCGCTCGGTCCCCGCCCGCTCAGCTGTCTTAGCCCGTCAAGTCCCCCGCTTCGCGCAGCTGCTGGTTACTCAACGAAGAGCGATAAGTACTTTTACTCATCCTAGACGTCAAGTCATAACGAGATGCGACTCGACAAGGGCCATTTGGTTCGTAATCGCGAACACAAGCTCTTCCAATGTCGTGATGTCTCAGGTACTCAACTCCTCGAACACAGCCATGTTACACAAAGAACGTGTGAATCGTAACAAAACCCTTGTGAAGTAATGTTTCGGTTGAATTAAACAGCGAACTAAAATTTAATTAAATTATGGAAATCTAATAGCCATTCGAAAGAGGACAATTGGAACTTGAAACTATTTTTAAAATTTGTTATTCAGGATTGACCTTTTCAGGGGCCATTGCACATTGACCAAGCTAGATCACATCCACAAACATTTCACGAGATCAATTGGTCATTTGTTCATTGCAGATCATACTACGGAACGACCTTATCGTAGATATAAGAAAATAATGACGGGAACTCTTAGTCCATGAAACCTTGCCGACAATTCGAGCACGGTTAACGGATCGATCCTTCTTCATCTTTAGAGTAGAAAGCCCACGGCGAACGTTTCCCGAAGGGGAAAGAAGAGCGTGAACAGATGGCCGTAGCGCTCAAAAGCGAGGCCTCCGGCCGCGGCCACGTGCAGAATACAAAGCGGGCGAGCGGGGGTGGCTCACAAACGGACTCAACAGGTTCTCGCGTATCTCAGCCTGCGCTTCTTACGACCTGCAAACATCACCAAAGATCCTTCGGCTTTACCTCAATGCCTCATCTTCATTGTCACCACAAGTCACTTCAGACACGTTCTGCCTACTGGCAAGAGCTTTTCAAATCCGATACTTTTCACTCTTAGCTAATGTATCCGAGTCGTCACGATCTACTTGCACGTTTTAATTGTTCAGGTTTGCAATAACTAGGGAACTGAATGTATTGTAATAAAGGAAGTAAAATATGTACATATGTATTTATTTTTTCCAATATATGTAAGAAAAACTATAAAATATGAAAAATAAAAATTAATTATAGTATTTAAAATGGGTATATACAAGAATTTTCCGAGTGAATAACGTCGTCAATCAGATTTTAACATGGATTCAGAGAGACTGAAAGAATGCTCTACCTCTACAAACGCAATTGTACAGTTGTTTCCACTACACATAAAGAGTTTTATTTGAAATATAAGCGTTCGCTGCATGTACAATGTTTACGAGTATCCAGTGCTCAAGTGAATAGTAGTGTGTAGCCAGTGACGGATCCGGGAGGGGGAGGAGGGTTAAAGGGACCCCCCTCCAATCCTCCAACGCGATAAGTAAAAAGTATTTGTTAGTTTTCGAGAGAGTTACGCATTGGCTCTGACAAACATGAGTAAGGTTAAAATTACTTTTGCCTCACAAACACCCGCTCATCCTTGATTCCAAGAAGCAGGGAGGAAGGAGGGAGAGTTTGACAATTCACGGCGAAGTTCCGCAGGTCATAGAAGCGCGGTGCTATTACATTGCTTTCCAAGAAGGACAATGCTAGTAACATATATTGCAAAGTGAAATGTTCTGTTAACAAGTCTGTCCGAGCTGTCACAACATTAAAATAATAAACCTGACACTGTCGATGGCCAAATTGTAATAATACCCACGAGTCGTACCCCTTACTATGGTTCACAATTACGGGAAATTGAATACTTACCAAAGGATAGGGCCCACCTTTTTCAGACCGATAAGTCCAGATTGGTCGTCATCAGAATTGCATCACCGTTGCATAGCAAATACATTTCTATTTTATTACCCCAAATATTTAGATACTGTTAAAATTTTATCTCCCGTTCCTCATTGTAACATCTCATTTGGATCTCGGCTATCTCACATCAGACCTGGTAGATGACTTTCCTAAGGTTTAATGATTTGATGAACGATGATTTGTTTGTAATGAAATTATGATTGCCTTTGCCTTCATCGCAACACTCACCTTACGCAGGGCTCAACCCACACCTCTTCGTTCCGCACTGCGGTCGCTACGGTCTGCGCCTCAAGGGCAGCGTTTATCGCTCCAGCCTACGTTTAATTCCTCCTCCACATCCCCTTCTATCATTGATAAATCAATGACTTTCCAAATACTAGATATAAACATCAAAAAGCTATCAAATTAAAAATATAGTTACAGATACAGTTTCATTCAAATTACGTGCAATAATGGTACGTTCACGGATACAATCCGAATGGGAAGCAAATTTCAAATGGAAATTTCACACCGAAAATACATTCGCCTCTCACTCTAATACGAGAAAAGCTGTAAGCGGCTAGTTATTGAAGGGGCCTTTTATGCCGCAAGAGGTATTAAAGACCGATTCGACGGCAAGAAAAACTGGGTTAAAAGCGAAATGTGCGCGCCCCTGGGTGCGTGGGCGGGCGGGTCAAGGGAGCTTCCGCTCGCCGCGCCGCTATGCAGATGAGGCTGCCCCGGCGGCGCCCGGCGGGTGGGCGGTCGATCGCCCGCGGAGGGCTCGCCGAACGATCCCTTGCAAGCGGTGTCCGTCGACGAAAGCCCACGCGCGGCTTGGGTCTTTAGCAGTACATGAAATTAGAGAACTTCCAATTATACACACCGTTCTAAAGCATTCGTCAGAGGTATAAAAAGTAAGTAACACTACTCAAGGAAAAGGTACCCAACAAACGGCACGTCACATGGAAAAATTCTAGTTCAACTATTATTGACAGACTAACAAGCATAGTAAGTGTGGCTTTAGACCTCATCAATCCAATAGTTTTACCTTTCAGCACGAAAAAAAGTGGCACATGATAGGAACTTCAATACACAGTTTTGCCTGCGATACAAGTAAGCATATTTCTCCTATACGTCGCTCGAAGTCTAGGGACGTCACGAAATCCTGTTTACTTGTATTTTAAAAAACAACAGGGAACTATGTTCACGCAAACGACACGTTTCGCGGATGCAGTAAACCACAAAACAGCGATAACGCTCGTGACATCATTGGAGGGTTTAGTTGCCAGGCGAGCATTCAATGGCAGATCATTACATTATGCTGTAAAGCAAAACGAGTTCTTACTGTCGAAGGAATGCAATCTAAATCGCTTGTAAGAAAGAGCAGCTGTAATTTATTACTGTCTGCTGCCCATCCGCGCTGAACATGTGTTGCATAAGAAGGCACCGCCTCGCACACGCGAAGGTGCTCCGCACAATCCGACTCGTGTTTCCGAGCGTCTTCGTTGACTGCGGGTTGTTTATGATCGCGATACACGTGAAGAACAGAAGTAACACTTCACCGCCCTATTCTCTTCTTTGTCCCACGTTCGTTCCACTTTCGTCACGCACGGCGGCAGCGTTGCCAACGGTAGCGCCTGGCGCGACCGCACGCGAGCCCCGTCCGCGCGAAGCCCACCTCGTGCAAACACAAAAGGGGCCTCGCGCATTCAAGCGGCCAACGGGCCCAGCGGCAGACCGCGCCCACGGCGACGCGCTCCACGGGCGGCGAACGCCCTCGTCCATTCAGCCTCCGCCACCGACTCTAGCCACCATGTTAATATCGCGCCTGCATAAATGGAAAAGATTCAACGCACTTCACAGTCGCATTACGTCCGGTCGAAGCAGGGGGAATTATTTTTTTTTATTACAACGAACCGTGCGAGAGCAAGAGGTAAAGATATCATTCAAATTCCTCTTGTACAAGGAGGGTCCTACACGAGCTCGTGTTTGCCAAACGGAAGATAAAACAAATATTAGCTTTGGAACCCCATTCCTACTCTCACTGTTTATTACTCTAGCCTGTGCATATTCTACCGTCAAAAGGTGATCAACATGACACAAACAGGCAGCCTAGCAGCTGGCAAATCTTGGCGGGTTCGGGGGCAACACGTCCTCTTCGCCTTGGCTTTCTTACGACGCCGCCCGCAAGGTCCCTCGTCGGGGGCGGGGCGGGGCGGGGCGATTAGATAGCGCCCGCGTATCAGGAGCAATGGCGTCTCACCTCGGCGGGGAGCGTCGGCGGCGCCAGCAGCAGCTGAGGGACGGGCGGCAGGCGCGAGGGCGGGGGCGGCGGCGGGGGGCCCACGTCCGAGCCGGCGCGGGGGCGGCCGCCGGGCGGCGGCGGGCGCGGGGGCAGCGCGCGGCGCGGCGGGGGGCCCACGCTGCCGCGCACGGCCCCCGCGCGGCGGAAGGGGCCCGCCGCCGCCCCGGCCGCCGAGCTCAGCGCGGCGCCGTCCGCCGCGTCCTCCGCCAGCAGCAGGTCGTTGCTGCCGGCCACGTCCATGTCCTCGATCTCGCGGGTGCGGTCCAGGCGCGGCACCATCTCCCCGCGCTCCGTCACCGTGTCCGATCGGGTGAGCTTGACGGCGCGCCCGCCGGCGTGGGGCGGCGGCTGCTGGGGCGAGGCGGCGGGGGCCGGGGTCGGCTGCAGCGAGGCGCGCCCGCCCGGGCGGCCCGCGCCCGCGCCCGGCGCCGGCTCCTTCGCCCCGTAGGCCCGCGGCCGCGGCGTCGGCTGCGGCGACATGGTGGCGGGCCGCGGCGGCGGCGGCGTCGCTGCGCCCGCCCCGGGGCCCCTCTCTTGCTTACGTAACATGACGGTGTCGTCGGCGCCGGCCCCGGTCCGACTCATCCTCCCGGCTCCTAGCGCTCGCTCTACCGGCAGCTCGACGCAGTAGTAGGAGAGAAGCGGTCCCTTGCGGCGCGCGGTTATCACAGCAGGCTCTCGCTTTTATAGTACGCTCAGCGAAGCACTCCGCCGCAGGTCGCCGCTACGTCTGCAGTGGAACAAGCAGACTGCGCTTAAGAGCTTCGCCTTCGCCAGGACGGAGCGGAAGAGGCACAGAAGAGCCGCGAGCACGCACACACACGTAGCGGCGGCACAGCACAGAGCGACTGCCACACAGGTACCGTATCATCGACAGATAAGAAAGCCCCCGAGGAACAGCAGCGTCGCACAGAGTGACGCCAAGGAACAACACATACACACAACAACAATCAACTGACCACCACACATAGAGATCGCGGGACACCACCACCGCCACGGCATCTAGACACTGGCCGGAGCCCTCGGGCGCAAGGCGACTGCGGCCGATAAGCCCCTCGCCTTCTATCGTCGAGACACACAGATAAGATTAAAGAGGCAACCCTAGCAACCAGACAACACCGCTTCATAAGCAAGGGCGTAGCAGGACGGGAGGGAGTTGACAGGTGCACAGAACAAAGGCGGCAGAGCAAGGAATAGCGCGATACGATACCTCTTGCCATTCAATCCATTCAACCAGGAACATGCATGGGCCCGTTACATTTTTCTCTCAATTTTGGTAAACGAAATTTAGTATTTCCGAATAGGTTACAATATCCCAAGTGAAAATCCTCACATATTTATATATCAATCAACGACATTTACCAGCAATAATATATACTCAAATCTCTATATTCTCGACAATTTCCATATCCTAACACTACATTACTGTGAAAATTCTATTTAAAGAATGAGACGGTCACGTATTCTAAATACGAATAACCAAGGAAGAAAATAACATACAATAGAAAAGAAGGAAAGAAAATTTCATTTTATCACTTAAATGTGTGCTTTATGGCATGATTTTCCCTAATGTGGCGATGGCAGATCAGCATAACAACAGGAAACTAAGAAACTCGCCCTGGAGCAAACTTATTGTACCATGGAAGTGAAACGAGCTTAGGTTCATTCTTCCCGTATGAGAACCACTAACGAGCTGCTTTGCAAAGAGAAAGTGAGGACCAACGCATCCCGGCAAACAACAGGTCTGTATGACCTCAGAGATTTTCAAAACGAAAACAAACTCACTAACTGTTCCAAATAATGTTTAAATTAAAGTATCAAGTTATTCATTAACATTAAATGATAGAAATAACAGCATTTCCTTTAAATGTACCAATAAGGGGGGGATATAAAGAAAATATTCGAGTAACATTCACCTCTTTCGAAATGTTCAGGGTTTGGCCAATGACTCAAGAACTCGAATAGATAGAACTCTAATAAATTAATTATAATTTACTTGTCTCAGTAGCAAAAGCATATAACAACATGTTTAGAACGTTTACTCAATATAAGAGGTGTGAATGTTTACCGAGTCAGCAGAACTTAGATGAAATTGGACCCGAAGATAGAAAAACTTGAAAATAATAATCGTCCACGTAAATCAATCGCCTAAAAAAATATTTAAAGAAATAACTCACAACAATTGGCTGACCCAAATACATACGTTGGGTAAAAAGTAATGAGAATATCGCAACTTTAAGCCAGCGAGTCGGCGTGCCGCCATCTGTCGTGGCAAAAGGAAAGACTATTACACGAGTGTGGAGGGAAACAGAACTCCGTCAGTCTACTGCAGTGCGTAAATCGTTGAACTTCATAGCAAAGTGCATGCGCCCTAATGTCATGTTTACAAAGGAAAAGCAACGGTCGTGGCTCAAAACTGAAATGACACGAGGTCGGAGTACGCAAGAAGTTTTCAGGGGCTGCGTGAAGCAAGTGGTGATGCAGAGTTGCTACACCCCACAGTCGCACGATGGGTCAAAGCGTTCAGATTAGGCGAGATGATATGAAGGATAACCCCCGTACAGGACGACCCAGGTGGAGAACTCTTACATTCACCTTCCTCACCCGATTGGCTCCCTTTGACTATGATCTCTTCGGCCAAATGAAAGAACCACTGCGACGAACCCGGTACAATACCAGGGAAGAAATTATTCATGCTATACAATATGGGACATCAACAGAAATAGACACGGAGATGGTGTACGATGCCTTCCTACCATTGGGCAAAGGTCATTAATAACGAATGCGATTATATTGGGGGTGTGCAAGTGTAAATACGTCTGTCAAAGTCATTTCAGGGAAAAACAAATAATGTCTCATTACTTTTTATCCAACCCTTCAAGAAGAAAATTTGATATTTACTGCCAACAAGCTCCCCGTGTTCCATAATTTCACCTTCCGGGCCTGGTGAAGCCCAGAATCTACCAAGCCTCCCCAGACGGGCGCACCCGCACCTGCCCCGCCCCGCCCCCCCGTGCCGCCCGGTGACGCCCCGCGCCGCAGCGTAACGTGACGTGACTTCCGGTGGGCGGCCTTGCTCGAGCCTTAACAGGAGCGGCGGCCAGCGCCCACGACGCCGCCGCCGCCGCCAACCCACCGCTCGGCGCGGCGCGGCGCGGCCGAGGAGGCAGGCCCTAGGGACACCTTTACGACCAGTGAACTAGCGCAACGCCGCGCTGCGGCTGCTGCAACGCGCTTCGGGCTTTGCCGCCCCCTGCCCGGGTGAAGCTAAGCGAAACGCGTAGGCGCCCGCGCGGCCCACCGCCTCGCCTTGAGCGCTCCTTTCCACCGGAGACAAAGCGGAACGAGCGGAGAGAAGTCTCGCTGCTTGCCGGTAGATGGCACGTACAGCCAACTTCGGAAGGAAACTGGATCAAATCAAGCGGTGGCTGCTAACCCACTATGTCTCATCATTTTATACAATCTTATCAATGCTAGTATTCAACTTAGGCAAAAAATATCGAAATAAAAAAAAAAAAACAATATGTCAATGAAAGTCGCTAAAAACAAACCCAAAATTCCAAGATGAACGTGCGTTTATTATATTTCACGTTTTGTGAACATTGTACGTATGCATTTTCTACACACTCAATGTGCAGAACATAAATAAACCGAGCATTAAACCATACAATTCCAACTTCCGTAATTAGGAGTAATTTTATTTACGGTTAGTTTAGACAATGCATACAATCTCCGCGCACAACACAAAGGACAAAGGTTACATTTCTGCCCGGCTAACAATGTGTGTAAGAGAATCTTTTCTTGCACATCCATAAGAAGCTTTTCAGGTTCCCACTTGCTATTTTGCTTGGCCTTTGCATTCTGCCGATGAAATGAACTCATCTGAGTGAGAATACTATTCTTTCGAAAGGACCAAGACGCGGTACAATTACTCCGCCGTAAAATAAATTTACGCCAACAAAGCGAAAGGGGAAAAAACCAACCTTTTAGACATTCTGTGTTCGCGCATCTCTGTTCCCATGAGCAACCACACGAGGCACGAGAGCCATTTTGTATCCCTCTGCACGCTCGTGTTCGGCGAAATCCTACTCAGCACAACGGGCCTGCCTTCTGCGCAGCGCTGAGCATGCCTGGCCCGCGCTGCGCTTCCGGCTGTGGTCAACGCGTTGCCGGTTATCAATCTGATTAGATTACGGCTAACAACATCCGCAGCACAAACAGTGCTAAGGACACTCGCAATCTAAACCCTGCAAATGCCTCACGACATGCCCAAGACTATTTCTCAGCAGGATTACGTCATTTCTGACGGCTCCCTACCTTTCAATAGTACGTCAATGATTCATTTTCTACATTAAGTTTCGTTTCTATTGCAACTGTATTGTATATTTAGTATGACCCGTGTGTCAGAAGATACCGGTAAGTCGCGAAGTAATGAAAGTAATTACTACTGATTTCCGCACTAGCAGGTCCACTAGGAAAGCGTCGCCCTGCCCCCTTCTTCCCAGTTCACGTGCGCCCCTCCCTCATGGGGAGCTAGCGAGCACAGGGGTCGCGTGAAAGCCCTGAGCGCTCCACCGCGCTTTCGGAGGATGACTTCAGCGGCCCTAGAAAGCGCGAAGCCGCGGGCGCCGCCCCCGACGCGGAACGCGGCCGCCGCCGATCGGCGAAATTTCTTCCGCGCCCAAGAGTGCGTTGCCCCTACGAGGAACATTTCTCCCGGCCGCAATTCGAAAAACACTTACGACTGCACATTGCTTTGCTCAAACAACCATTCATTCCAGCCTACAAACAAGCAATGGAAATTACGCCAGGAGAACAGAGTCGAGACCGTTATCGCCCGCGTCCATTTCTACTGCAGTCTTACTTTTTCATTCATATTGTTTGATTTAATTTCACCAAGTTTTTCCGACTGCATACAGACTCTTTCGTTACACAAGTTCTCCCAATTATGTTTTATTAAACACGAGGGTTTTTCATTCGTTTTCCGCTCTATCTCGGGACTTTCCACTTCCATTTCTATCAGCAGGAAGCAATCGAAAAACGACTAGAAGGAAACTGCGCTCTAGCATCTGCGCGCACTCCCAGCAATCTCTTATCGTATCGCCCATCCTGTTATCGCACGACGACACAGAGCTAAGCGTCGATCACAGCGATCTCTCTCCTCCGACCGCCACGCCCCGCACGCGCGCCAGGCGGCTTCGAACGGCCAGCCCCAAGCAACAACCATTCAATTGGAACTGGCAGCCTTAAAACCATAATATGCGAGCACTTTCATCATTTGGGTGATGTAAAGAGCAAGAGTAATCAACCTACACACTACTTTATCACTGACAGGGACTTTTGTCAACACAGCAACTAATGCACTTTTTTCCTTTCTGGTGAATGGGTGGAAACGAATATAGCCTCAATAACTGCAAACGGCTGCGGTGGCAACTGCATTGAGGGACGAGTTGTGGATTCGAATCGCGCGAAAGGCATGGAGAGTACTCTGGGAGGAATGGACCGCACAAAAAAATCGAATACCGACACCATCACCATACTACACCAAATGCCACATTTATTTAATTTCAAAATTGCGTAAGAAAGTCCAGCACTCGGTCGCCGTTACTGCTCCGCTAGTGAAAACAGAGGAGTTCCTCCAAGAAGGGTCCACGTCGGGTGGGGAAACTAAGGATCGCCCTGCAGGGCACTGCAAGAGACAATGAAGCCATTTACAAGTGAGCCAACTGTAAACGATCGCACTGACCAACTGAGTGCAGTGCAGTGCAGTGCCATAACGTGCAATTATGTCGGCAGCGGGGTCCCAGCAATATCTCTCTCTGCAGCTGGGAGCGAAGCTGCAGGGAAGGAAAGGCTTCCGGGCGCGGTCGGAGGAGCCCCGAGGCGGCTGCGTGACTCACGGGCGAGAGCGCGCGCTCTTGGCCGGCGCCCAGGCGTCTCCCGGAACACGAGCGCCAGCACGCGCACGCGCCCGTTCCGCACGGCGCCGCCTCTTCCTGGTAGGCAGCCTGCTCGCCACACCGGAAACGCCTTTCCTATAGCCACGCACGGGCGGGAGCATTTCGCGAGCGAACTCTCGTTTCGCCGCTCCGTCCTAGGACTGATCCATGACGTGTACTGCATAGCAATCACGCAAGTAACGGGACCAGGAAGTCATACAGCCGGTGACGTTTCTTCAACAGCACATTGACGCACGAGAAAAAAAAAGGAATTCTCGATCAAAATAGAAAATGCTTGTTTTCGACAAATTCATCAGGTGTTTTGGGAAGGTTAAAAATCAACAGTGAATGCCATTTTCACACCCAATAATCTCAAAGCAACGCTTCATTAAAAACGTTAGGTCAATCTGTCACTATCTGCAAGTGCATTTCGTCGACTTTTTCCCCACGTATCAATTGCTCTGATAAAAGTAACAAAGTTACCCCCACCCCCAAATGCTTATCATCTCTTCTTTGTTTGTCTCCACATACCTCAATGAAACTCCTTTCACAAAGCAGAACACTAATCTATTGAAAGTGCTATTATTCAACGGCCTCCTTCGATTCTGAAGGTCGTGAGATTATCCGAAAGAGACGATGACGTCTCCGCACAAGACCCGTGGCCAAGTGGCGATGAAGCAAGTACAAGACACCGCCTGCCATGCAGATAAGGAACTTCTGAGCAAGCGGCTCCTAGCTGCTTCATCACTATCAGTCGGCCCTCCCGCTATCACAATGTGCTGCAACCTTGCCCTCTCGTACAAAGTACTCGGAACTTAAGCTTCAGGGGTTGCCAAAACAGATCAAGAGCTAACAACAGCTTTTAATAGCTTTGTGAGACAAAAAGACATCCTAATCAAACTGCAGTCCATACATTTCGAAAATATAGCAATGACAGCACAAAGAACGTGACACCTCATTTAGGAATAATATGAAGTAAAATAAGATAATCATACCACTTTCATCTTCACCCAGACAAATTCTGGTACGCACTGGCGAAAATGAGCAACATAGATGCTCGGTTTGCTGTTAACTCAGCTTAACTGCCGCACTGATTCTCTTTCATTTTCTTAATATAAAAAATGTGTATGAAAATAAATATGAAATGCAAATGCAAGTAATGATCATCTCTTCCCAGAAATGAATGGGTCCACTCCAACATCAGGCCTCATGGGCTACTTATTCATACGATATAATTAAGTTAACGATTTTTATTTTATTTAATAATCGTATCTTCGTAAGTAATGAAGCACGCCCAAAGACACAATGTGATAAGCCACTTACGTCAACAATCCCAATTTCTATAGAATAGCATCGATTACTTAACGCAATCGCCTCGTGAATAGATAAATGTGATAAGGAAGCTAAAATATTACTATATAGATTCAAGATATACATAGAAGAATTTCTTTGGTTGATCTTTTATTAGAGCGCCAAATACATTATTTCACATTTCCATACGATCAATAACTCTACCCTTAAGGGCGGCGTGTAAGTACTATCTTCAATAATACCTAGCAGTGATGAAATGCAAGTCTAGAAATAATAGAAGTTGAACTTGTCAATCAAGATATCTACATTTCAATGTCCGAGAACAGATAGAGTTTTTACATCGCTCCATTTCCAGTTACTTAGAGCTTAAACAGGAAAATTAAAAATGATTTTGAAAATATTTCACATGGATCTGTCTAAAGCTTTTAAAGAAAATCCTGGACCTCACATTTCTGTACACTAGACGAATATAACAAACAAAAACATCCATTAATGAGTACTTCGAAAATGTTTACGTTAATGAGTTCGAGGAAGCTAACTAAATGACAAAAGCAACATCCATGGGCAGGGTTCCTCGTAGAGTAATTCTAATTCTTGTATTCCATAATTCTAATATTTTGATATGAAAATTCAATTGAAGGAATATTCTCTTTGTGATTAGGCTAGGCTAAGCTTCCCGCCAAACAGAACAGAAGGCAAGGGATCCGTACAGTGCAGACTAGGTCCATTAGTTCTTCATACCCCGATTCATTAAAAATTTAGAACTTCTCGTTTTGTCTTTGTGCATAAAAAACTTCTCATGAAGCATGGAACACAGTGTAGCGCATCACTGTAGAATAGGCCGATTTTACTAGCTTTCCTAATTATCAAGGGCTGCTACAAAACTAGATCATATCTGGAGCGTTGATCGGTCAAATGCGTATGCTTTTTTTTTCAACACATTTATCCAGGAAACTTGATGAAAAGTGTATGCGAGTGGAACGGAACACCCGTATCTCGTATGCTAGTACCTAATGATTCAAACTAAAGTGTAAAGTATTCACTTCATGTAACGTACGAGATAAACGTGATCAAGAATCGATAATAAACTTCATTAAAAAAAGGGCCAATAGTACGCTAGCCATTTATCTATTTTGGCGGAAATAATAAATCACAAATTCGCCAGGCAAATGCGTAGCTGTGATAAGGTATTTCGATTGACGTCCGCGTGCTCTCCGAACGCCATGACGCAATGTTCATGTCGCGGGCGAAACAGAAGTTGCCGTTAGACAGCCAGTCTAGTACGGGAGTGCAGACGTTTTCGTAGCTGCAACCTGGATAAAGCACGGCGGTCGACCTGCCCACAAAACACCCAAGTCCGCGATACGATTAGCGTATATTAGGTGTCATCCATTCGAGGCGCTTTCTTCTCGCGCTCCTTGTCAGGGCTATTCCTCCGCGTTCGGTTCGCAGGAAACCCCGAGCTGTTAAAGGCCTCGCTGGCGGCGCTAGGGCTTCCCGGAACGGCCGCTTAGGTGCCCGCGCCCGCGCTATTTTCGCCTCAAGGCTGCGTCGCCGGGTCAACACGGTTGGACAGAGGCCATTAACGAAAGGAGATTTACTGGAACACACCTCCCGTCACAGGAGCAGCTAGGTTCTCATTTACTTCATCTCTGGCTGAGTTATGCTTTATATGCGAGGAACGCTTGCACCTGTCACTAATTCAGGAATGACCTATCACCTCCCAATGGAACGCAGAATTATGGCCTCTCGATGGCGTGAGCTCCAATAACATCAACGAGACACACGCCCAAATCGAAGCTCCACCCTGCGGGATACACCACATAACACGTGGCTTCCCACCAGACTCGCAGGCGCCACCACTTCTACCACACCGCGCGGCGCAAACAGGGCGAGTCTCACCCACCAACACGGGTGCCATTCGTATAATGACCCGATTGCATCTTGTGTGTGTGTGTGTGTGTGTGTGTATTTCTACCTTTTTTATCCGGCAACATTTGATTCGATACTCTTGCATTAAACTTCAGGAAAAATATTCTTCCAGGATATTGATTTTCCCAGCATGTGCAAACAATTTCAAATTATTAGTACAATTGTTCAGTCCACTTAACTTCATGTCTGTTATAAAATACAGTGAATCGTATGAACTGTCAGCTCATCCATGCGTTTCGTTTCTAGAAGCCATACAGCGAAGGAACGAGGGACGGGGGTATCTGATGACTAGGGGACAGGAATGCATAAGTAAATACTTATTTTACTTCTTTCGTTACAGTTTAATACAATTATATTTCAAATCGGGTCATCTCAGAAGCGAGTTTGCTCATTTGTTTCTGGAATACTATTTCTATAAGACAAAGCAAAGAAATGACCTGGAAACTGATTTTCAAAGCCCCTTCGGAATCACAGATGAGCCGTGTTTGCGAAGCGCAAGCAATCCCAATAAATTGCTTGTTCGTGTTTTGAAGAGACCATCCATAATTCGATCGAAATTTTATTAACAATTCAAGTAAACCATTGTCTTATAGCACTTCCTCTACACAACTATGCATGAAAAACGGTCCGTTCGGAGTTCATGGGAATGGTCCGTTCGGAGTTCATGGGAATACTCTTTTTGGATTACTATACGTCCAAGATACAGAAATCATTTTCAATAATTTGAGTTCAATTTTAAAAAAAAAGTTGGTTGATGGAGAAAAGAGGCTTCGACCCCCCCACACATACATGCATACATACATACATATACACTCCATCCGACTCTGCCTTCCTCTGCGCTGTGACTAACGTACGCACCATCTCTTCGAAAACAACTCTGTGAATTACGTATTACTCATTGCATATTTCATATAAAACTCGTATTGTGTGGAAGTAAAACGTTTATTCAACTTGATTGAAGACTAATATCTTGACTTATTGAACTTGTTTTACTACTATCAATTTTTAGTACACATTTAAAAACGCATACATCTTTTTTGCTACAATAAATTCCGTTCCCTTCCTACGAATGATAAGTAGGGGGCGGATTTTAAAAACCTAAAACATCTCCAAAAGTGATAAACAAAATGCTCTTAGAATGGTTTTAAAATGCCCTAAAAAAGACGTAAAAGATGTGATCAAAACCAATTCGGATGGACATACAAGCTGTTGGATTTGATACTCATGTAAAAGACGCTTCTTCCATTCGTTCAAGTGAACTCGGCTCGCAAGCAAACTTTTGGTGAGGACTGTTCTTTACCAGAACATCCCTGTCTTTACTTATACCGGAATCGCCCAAACCGACAATGGCAGTGATTGATAGGTGTCACAGGTACCTTATATTACATAATCACAACGGCCGGTTGACATGACACTTTCTGAGCGAAGAAGTCGAAAATGCTACTCGGGAATTCTGCGGAGAACATTTCCTGCATCTCGTAAATATTTCAAGGAAGTACCATTAAAATATTAAAATCGACGAAATCGGCGAAAATGCATTAAAATGACGGTAAATAGTAAAAAATGACTTAGTTGCAATTGACGAAAAATGAAAAAAAAAAAACCCATACAAATGGCTCATTTCCTTTTATCAAAACATAACATTAATGTCAACTCTAAACGGCAGTGTTCTAAAGTGAAAAGAAAAAAAATGACATTTCATTAAAATCCGCTCACTACTGATAAGCATACGACGGAAAGTGTCTTGAGAAGGGCAGCGGTTGTATCGCGTAAAGGAAGCGGATAGCATAATCAGCATATACCTGTAACTAAGCACTTGCACTTCTGTCAGCAAATTGCGCAAGCCCCATGTCAGGCCTGACAGGCACTGTTGAACAGCAAACGCAGACCGACCGCGCTCCACCCGACAGAATATGTTCGTACGTAGGTATAATAAACTATTTACCACTTCACTAAACACATACTACGTAATGATTCAGAACGTACTAGGAAATTTCAAACAAATCAATAACCATCGCACTCATTTGGTTGTTACCTACGCCCGAAATAAACCACACTACAACGCAAGTGCTCATGCAAAAGACTCTTCACATTTTCCAGCGATAATTGATCCAAGACGACAGTACGAAGGCTTTGCCGATAGAACAAGTCTCGGTACAGGAACTTACGAACGTGCGAGTCACGTAAATACATTTTCTAGGCTCTTCGCCAATTCCTGTAATGACCTACCATTCGAGGAATAGCAGAGGGAAATTGCGAAGTGAAGGTCTCGGAACATTAGCATTCCCGAAGAGACTTTAAAGAGCTGTCGTTCTACCGGACCTAAATAAGCGTTAAGCATTTTATTATTTATAAATACGCCTGATGTTAATTTAATAGCGTAATCAGACGACAAAAATCAAGGAAAAGTATGCTAGAAATCATCTCTCTCCTGAGAGGAGTTACGCTCAGTGAACTTTTTCCCTCATCATACAACGAAGAATATCGAAGCTTGTAATAACCCGGCAATGAATTTCCTTCCATAACATATTGGTATGAATGGGCTATATTCTGAACAGAAATATCATTTGTTTTCACATTCACTACCTACAATTACGTTACATTGTTCACCAATTCGCGAAAGTGATTCATGGTATTCAACAAATGAATCAGGAGTTCGCCTCGCGGAGATGACGTAGCGAGTGGCCTATAGCGCGTGGTGTCCGACGTCGCTCAGGTGCGCCCACGGCGTGCTGATAACGCCAGGCGACAGCCATTGCACGGCACGGGTTTAAGCGCTCACGTCGTGAGTTCTCTGGCAAGATGTCTCAAACGCATGCCAGGACAAATTATTTCAAGAAGGATTCAGCATGTTTCTGACATTCTGAGGGAAAAACCATAACTAGATGAGATGAAGATGAATCTTGCCTATATATATATTGTAAATCAGACAATTTCCCTCATGATAAGTAACCAAGTTAGCTCCTCGTAATTTAGGAGGCGCATGTGAACGCACATGGAACTAAACTTTAGATAATCAAGTTTTATCAGTTTGAAACAATTAATTTACACCTAGACGCATTACCAAAAGGAATTTCTTCGAACAAGCATTTCCAAGAATCAGTTCCAGCACGGTAACAGTTCTCTGAGCAAAGTATTTACAAACACCTGCCAATGACGTCATTCGATAAGACTAAGCACGGAGAGCGAGAGTAAGTTTCCACGAAATACGCGAGGTCGCTACTCATGCGGCCCGGGTCTTTTCCGAGACCAGCGCGGCGCATTAACATCTCACCGCAGCGCCGCGCCGGCAACCCCCTTCCCCTCCACGCACGCACGCACGGAAGCCTTTGAAACGGCACGGCGCGCCACGCCGCGCACGGCCTCTTGGGCGGGTCGATAAACGGCGCGGCGCCGTGCGCTCTGCAGCCAAACCCGTTGGGAGCGGCACGAGCGCATCGCGCGTTTAAAGCCTCAATGGGGCGCCGATTAAAAGCGCCAGCGCGCTGCTAGGGCAGCCCTTCAACACGGAAACGGACAGGGACAGGGAGAAACTTTTCGCAACTTAAGGAACGAAGTCGCCATGGATACAAGTGTGTAATAAATAGCACACGGCGAGGGAGACGCACCGGATTCAAACACGACCCTGCAAGAAACACAGGAAATCCCGTCAAACGCTTTCAGTTCAGAGGCTGGCGCAATCTCGAGGCGAGGGGCGCTGATTGCGTCCGCCGCGCAGCGCGCCTCCCGAGCGGCCCAGCGGCGCGCGCCTATCTCGGAGCGATGAGCCCCCGGCCCACAGACGCCTTCGGGGACATCGGGAGAGCCGCGCATTTCCCACACCATCAAAATCCATAACTTAACTCCGCCTCCACTAAGCCACCTCATCAATACTCGGTTGCAGAACTGTTTAAAGCCTGACACGACAAACTTTTACACATCTTTTATGAACAATTTATTGCATTGTTACTGCTAAAAACATAGTTTCTTAATATGTTCCTTCACTTACGAACCAAAAAACGACGATACTTGTGACGCGTCACTCACTTCGTGAATCGACGTGAGCAACATCAGCTCAAAATGCATTCGCTCTACGACAAAAAGGAATTCCTTTTGACGAGGTCTCACTGGAATTAACGTTTTCTTATTAGTTTCATTTTTAAACGAATTTGTTTTTAATACACAATATTTTCGACGAACGCTCATACAATTTCAAAGTTAAGAATTTGCTACAAATTAATTTTAAACAAATTAGGGAGTTTCACGAGAATACATTTCATGATTGAAAATTAACTTTCACACGAACGTCTTTTTGCTGCCGATTATAATCATGAACTTAGTTTTATCAACGTGTTTGCCTCAAAATAACTAAAATCAAATCTAAGATTCAAAATCAGCATCTGCGATTACAGCTGTTTATAAATGCGATTACAGCTTTTTTTAAATTTACATTGCTTCCGAGTTCTATTCAAAATCACTATTTTCACAAGAGAAGTCAATATCTAAAAAGTATTAAAGCTAACATCAACGTCATATCAATGGAGTCAAATGTGGCTACTTTTATTTTGGGCATATTGAACAGAAGTGCAGGGAAGTCCGCATTATATAAGGTGTAGTCCTGAACTACCTGGTTCATGAGAATCGTCACACGCGTGACAAATCCTTATGCATTACGTGGCGGGGACAACACAAGCAGGTGATCACAAACGCGGATTTGCAGATAATTCGTTTCAAATAATCTTCATCGGAGAAAGGTTTAAAAACATTCCAACATACAAGAGATCAATTATTACTTTATCTTCCGCATTTTAAAGAAATCTCGAAGCACGTGATTAATCACGTTTAAATACAAGTTGTACGCGTCACTAAGGCGTTTCACCCGTTACGAGACACGTCATTTATGTAATGAGCCTGACTTACGCCTTGCCCTCGCAGGAGCACTGACGTCACGACTCGTGGAACTCAGGGAGCACAAGCGATACACGAACAATGGAAATGCGCCGAGGACGGAAAGCGAGATAAACGCGCTAAAGGACGCGACCCAAGGTCATCGGAAAGTCGATTCTCAAAGCTGAAAGAAGAAGAAGAAGAAGAAGAAGAAGAAGAAGAAAAAAAAAAAAAAAAAAAAAAAAAAAATAAAAAAGGAAGGCGATAACATTTACACTAAAAAAAAATTTCGAAGCGGAAAATGGCGGAATTTGCAGTGAACGCCCACTAAGCGCTCACTAAACACCTGGCGGTGGATTATTGCACATCTTATTCCCCTGAATTACTTTTTTTATATCGTTAAGGAGACTGCTTTTGATTTTACTATTCGCATAATGTTTAGCACATACTGGCACTAAACATACTCACTACGAGACAACTGGGGAGGTGAATTTTCCTAACCTCTAGACCAACAGTGAAAGAATATTGAAAGTAACGTGCTTAATGCAGTGAATAATCAAGTAGTAAACGTTCCTCGGATCACGAGATGGAAACGACTTCGAACGGCTCCCGCTGTTTCCGAAATTGTGACTCTCGAGAGCCACTCCTCCCCATGCGACAGCCAAAGGTCAACAGCTCTACAAGAGGTCTCGTCGGATCCCCATGAGGGTAGAAGCGACTGTTTCTTGGCCTCTGCTCCAGATGAAAATAATGCGACCAGCATCACGTTGTCGCATCGACCCCACATTTCTCGTTCATCCGCCTAAGTTAACGCGGGAGTCGTTCTAAAAAGGAGTGGCCGACGGAAAAAGTTGCCGCTCCTAGCGAAAATGGAAATCCGAACCTTTTAACTCCTCGCCCCGTCGTGATACTGAGCACCGGCAAACATTGACCCCGTGCGCCAGCTCGGGAAGAGGGGGGGGGGGGCGCGCACAGCTGCCGAGGAATTGCATCGAACGCCCCAGGGGCCGCGCCGCCGGCTCCCGCACAAAGAAGAGCCAGCCCCGAGGTCCAAGGTCGGCGCGGGCGTCCATGCGTAAGCACCCGCATTCCGCTCCGCTCCGCTCGCCCAAACCGGCTGCTCCACCACGGCACGGCGCCTGCTCCCGCCGCGTCGCTCACACACGTTTCGGAAGAATCAGAATCAGATCCGGTGCAAATCGAGCCCGCCCCCAGAGGAATTCAAATGACTCGTCCGAACACTAC
Source organism: Teleogryllus occipitalis (assembly GCA_011170035.1). Classification (NCBI taxonomy): domain Eukaryota; kingdom Metazoa; phylum Arthropoda; class Insecta; order Orthoptera; family Gryllidae; genus Teleogryllus; species Teleogryllus occipitalis. Next base: position 471,663 of record BLKR01000410.1, read on the forward strand.
GAGGTTAACATCTTGGTTAGGAGATAATACAACCCCAACGTACTCCTTTATTCATGATGGATATGTTTCCATTTTCATAATACCATTTAACTTTCCGGCGTATTTCTAAGAGCAACTATTAAAAAAATCAATTCCGTCATGACAAATACAAACAAAACCTATTTTGAAGAGCGACAGCAAAACCTTTGAAGATCAATAAACAACAAAAAAGGAGTTTTCAGAACACTATTTTTCTTCGCACGAATGTCACTCGCTCTAAAATACGATATCGATTATGCTAACGGTAAAGAAGACCAGAATTCCACTTCCACTGTACGAAAAACAAGCGCATCCTACTGATAAATAACCAGACGCGCACGTCTCGAATATCGGTCCGTCGTATCTGCAAAGGGTTCACGTTTCCGGGAAATAACGTCAGGCTCCTCCCACACGCCGGTTCACAGCGCGGCTGAAAGCTGTTGCTAGGGACGACGTACAGGCGCCAGGTGCACGGCGTCGCCCGCCACGCACCACGTTTATTCCACAATCAAACCCAGCGACTCCGAAAATAATGACATTCACACGCACCCAACTACGCATTTCTACGGCAAACATAGACAATTGGGTACAAACATCTCCATTCTAGCACTTCAAATCATGCAAGTACTCCGTCGACAAGTTAACCTTTGAGCTTTTTCGAAAACCGCTCACGTCCATCGTCGGCAACGCAAATGGCAGTACCCCGCGGGGGGCGTGGCGCGGCGCGGCCTTCACCGCCTGCTCTTCAGGGGGAGGTCGGAGGGGGCCGAGGCGGCAGCCGGCGCAGATGAGCCGACAGAAGGCAGTCGCCAGACGGCCGGTTCGATACCACCACCTCCACCACCACGCACAACTGACGTCACTGGGGCAGGCGGGTCGCGGCGGAGGGCGAGGGCGAGGCGCTCGAGGGCCACTCGCACGCCCTCCGCGCCGCCACCCCAATTAACCGCTCCGTCGCCTGCGACGCTCTTAGCGTTATTATATCCGGTCTAGCGTTTGGCCCATACAATCCCTCACGACATCCAGTTGGTCACTGCAAAGACCAAATCGTGACACATCTACCTCTGGTTTAGAAACAACTCTTTAGTTGTATGCACTCGCTCAGCCACAAAAGCAGTTTCAGTAAGGGTACGAAAATCCTTTCGTCGTCCGCTCTGCAGAGCTCTTCGGACACTCTCATACTCAAATGAAAAGGCCAGTTGGTTTTTGTATGAGAACGGAAATAGTTTCTCGCGATCAAGACACTTTCTGTAGGAGCTGATATTAGGCGCCTCCAGAAGTTCTCGTGGAATAAGTCATTGTCATGCCTGCAGAATGTGAAGACTTCTGAGAGTTCATGAAACTTTCATTCTCTGAAATTTAAGCATTTCTTTACACAACTGCATCGAACTCATCTGAGTAATACAATATTTTGAATTAGGTTAAATTCGTGACTACAGAACCAAATAATAATGAGCACTACTCCGTTCATACCAACGGCAGCGACATTCATTCATAAATAAGACCCGAAAAATTCAGAACAAAGAGCGGGAAAAGCTAGGAATACGAATCAAATCCACTTAAATAACCAGGAAAAGAAAACAGTAAAGACAAACCACGCGGGATTGTCAGTTTCGCTCTTCGCCTTGGCCACAATCGCTTTATAAAGTAAAACACGTCTGCAGTTGCCGTACACTAACGCTGCACATTGCCAATACACTTGTTTGCATTGGCTAACCCACCGTCAATTGTCATGTGGCAGCCAACCGTTGACAGTTTTCGAGCAATATTCTGAAACGATCGCGTTGTAGCCTATCATCGATTTTACCAGAACCATCGATTCACAAAGATGAACGCCTTATTACAAAACCAATTCCAATGCAATTGTTATTTTCCCCTTTTCCGACGTGGCGCTTCTGGCAGGGGGGCGGGGGTTGGGGGTAGGGCGGCGCCTGAGCCCGAGCACACACCGAGCACGCCAGGCGCACAATGCGCTCTATTTAACACGGCAGGCGGAGGCTGCGCAAACAGACTCGAGCCGCGCGCGCCGACACGTGACGCGTGGGGTCACGTGACACGGACCGCAGCCGCAGCGCACGATAGCGCCGGCACGGACGCCCTCCCGTCCGGCCCCCATCGTCACGACCTATTTCGCACTGCGCGGAGGTTCCTGTGGGGAAAGTGTTTCAGCAAAGCATTATCACACGATCAATAACACCCATTTTTGAAAATTCCATGAACTCTTAGACTCCACTACTTCGACAAAGACATGCACATAAGCCTTGTCATTTAATGTATATTAGTACATTACTGATCGGCCTTCGCCCAATAATCGTCCAAAATCACGGTTCAGTGCGAAAGAATGAATTATTCGGGTGACAAAGTAGGCAATTCGAAAGGAGCTCAGACGCTTCTATTAGACTTCATCTTTCACATGCAGGCAATATACAAGAGATACTCGGAAGTACTTTTTCTCGGACGGAAGGCGTACTAAGGATTTTATTGATCAAAACTCCCCGGATTCGCTCGGGTTTTAACCCGCGAACTTACAACAGTCCGACACGCTCTCTATTGTAGCATCGAAACAGTCTTTTCTGGTGTATCACGATCATTTTACTATTGTTATTAAAAAAAAAGCGAAACCAGAAGAGCACTGAATAAAAAATTCGAGGGTTCGCGCCGTCTCCCCACGCAACACAAAGGAGGCTCATCGCCACCGGAAGCGACGAGAAGAGCAACGCGCGACAGATCAGCTGCGGCCACGCATTCCTCCGCTCGCGGCCTTTGCTCGCGCCGCGGCGCAGCTTGCGCAACCTGCCATGCTCCGCTCGCAATCCGTCAAACGGCCTACTCCAACTCGCCGCCGCTGACGATTCCAAAACGCACAAAAAAGTACGCGAGTGCTGCCGCTGTCGCCGCAGGCCGCACCACTATCGCCCCGCAACGGGGTCAATTCCGAAGCGCCCCCGACCCACATAGCGCGCTCTGAACATGCCAATTCCTCGCGAACCGAGTCGCGCACGCGGTGCGGGCACAGAGCGTGCGCAAACGCGCCTAATGAGTGCCTCGCATGGAGGCCGCCAAGACCACGTGCACTCGTTTTCATCCAGGCAATATCTTCATTTCCAAAGGGAAACGCTCAAGCACATTCACATTGTTACCCTTCCCAGGGACCCGTACAATTCACAGCCTGCAACGCGTAATAAATGAAATGTCACTGAAGTATTTGTCGTATAGATTTTGACTTCACGACAAAATTTATGGAAAATCCATGTCAGTAATTCATTGAAGTGCAAGGCACGCCATTAGTTTTCCGCATTTTAATCGACATTTGAATCGAAGTCCGTTTTCTCTACACCCCAATGATATCTCGATTCAAGCACTAGACACCATATGCGGGCTCCTCGGATGCGAGACCAGTCACAATGTGACGCCGTCTGCTTCACGAATATCTTTGTCCTGAGCGGGATTCAAACCCACCATTCTTTGGAGCAAGGTCTGTATGTACTCTACCTTCCAATAAACACCGTTAAAATATATGTAACTGACAAAGTAAAATAATATAAATAAATGAAAAAGTGGTAAAGCATCTCAGATAGTAGTCAGCCGAACCAATGTTTCTACGAAAACGCACAAAGCGATGAAATTACAAGGAAAAACAAATTCCACGAAGACGGGCAATCAGAGGAACGATCAGGGAAGGCAATGAGCTCCAAATGCGTGACATCTTCGTTCGAAAATTATCTTGGAACCGTTTCCTAGCGAGTAGTTTGAGCAGCTGAGAGCAAACGAACATTTGCGATAACAATCTAACAAGGCAATGACGTACAAAGTCTGTACATTGGCGCACATGCAGCGAAATGCGTACCTAATTTCCGTCACGCTCGGAATCACGTGCTCCAAGAGCACCGTGCGGAAACAGACAACGGTGCCACACAGCACGACAGCCGTCAGCGATGCATAGCGCTACCCGTTCCGACGAGGTCGTCACACTAACAATTGTTCCCCAATTCATTTACGAACCTTAAACAGCTCATCATTTATTCGAGCAACGGCGGTTGATAAATACCACGAGAAAGAAAATCACTCCTACGAAGGGGTCGAAGAAGACATCGGGGTATATGCCTGGGCTCCCACAAGCGGCCTCGAAATTACATAAGCAGCTTGAACTTCCTTGAACTAACCGCGAACCAGTTGCTACACAGCAAACAGACTCGCGACGCGGGTAACGAGCAAACAGGCAGCTAATCACACTAATACGCAGACCACGCGGCAGCGACGAGCTTGTACTTACGTGCGTGACTCACGCACGGAAAGGAGTATTTAGACCACAGGCTATGAGCAACCACCCTCGTCAGCGTCAGCAAAGCCCGCCGGCAATCATTGTCACAACAAACCGGCTTCCGGACCAAGAAAGAGGATGCGATGAACTGGTTTTCATACCAGCCATTTACCGTGTGTCATCTCTCTTGTAAATTGGTCTTTCGTTACTAAGCAAGCAGACCATCCTCAAATACTTTTATCATGTACCAACGGAAGCGGTGACTGAAAGAGTATTGATTCCGGGCCCGTCTACTAAAGACCAGTAGTCCCGAAATCGTATGAAATTTCCCGGAACGTGGCGGTGTTCCTTCGACGCCGTTGGACCGTGAGATCTAGCGTGGGCCTAAACCCTCCAGGCGGGAGAAGCACTTAGCTTGTAGGGAGCGCCCACGTGGGTAAGTGGCGAGGAGAGGGGCGGAGGGGAGGCGACAAGGATGAGGATGGAAAGAACGCGCGCGGTACGTATTCCGTTTCGTGGAGTACCGGCATTCGCCTGGTACTAATCCAAATAGGGAAAAAAGGGGGAAATTACCGTTTTCATGAGCCGACCATTACAATTATCTTTCAGATAATAGTTGAATTCGATCCAGCTATCCAGATAACGTCGAATACCCTTCACCGCTGGAACTCGACCCTTACGACCTTATGGCCAACGATGCTGCAGAGGCATCGGCGATGCTGCTGAGCTATCGCAGTCCTAGCGATAGCAGTAAGATAGCGTTTGGAATTTTAATCAAGAAAATTATTTTTTTAGCCACCTAAACGATTTATTTGAGTAGCGCGGTCGTCTTGCGATTCAGAAATATAGATAATTTGATAAGAATTTATGTTTTCCCAACCGATCCTTATAAAATAAATCGTACAACATATTACAAAACATTTTGATATCCTTTTCCAAAACACGGTAAAGTTAACGCCTTAGTTTCAGTTCGAGAAGCGCCTTTTAAACAGGCTTTCGCGTATCTGGGAAGTAAACCATTAAGACAAAAAGTTCTTTGTCATTGGCTGAGAGAGCGCAGACTCCTAATCCCAAATGCCCTTCTCAACACAAACCGGCCGACGACAGCGGCTTCACAGCGCACCCAAACGAGCCAGCGTCTCTCCCCCTCCAACATTTCGTACGTGAAAATACCTGAAGGTCACGCGTCCAGCAGGCGGAGGCCGAGGCGCAGCCAGAGCGCGGGCTCGCGGGGCCTCAGTCGACCGGCAAGACGGCACACCGGCGAGGGGCCGCCCCCGCGACCATAGCACGCCTCGCGGCTCACCGCCGCCCCCGCCCCCTCGCCTCGCTAAAAGGAGCGCCCGCCCGCCCGCCCGCGCGCGCGCGCAAACATGTCAGGGAAGCGACGGCGGTTATTTATCGCGGCCATGTGGCCGGCCAGGGCGGCCGCGGCCGCGCGCACTGCGCCACGCCACTCCCCACGCACCCACCCACAGCACAGGCACCGCAGTCTATTCTCACAACAGCAACCCCAGCAACGAAACATCCAAATCAAAGAGCTGCACATGCCCTGCCCTAACGTAAGCCATTTTCCGGAGGGATTAAAATTGAAAAAAAAAAAAATACTACTAGAAGATACGCGAGTCTCGTTGCCTTCATCGCATCCTTCGGGCGCGAAGCTATTACACAACAAAGCTATTTGCTACACACACATCGCTACAATGACGCATGGAAATGGACTACAAACGTGAAGATAGACCTATCTTGGAAGGTCAGTACGCGGGAAGGCAAATGGATTACCGATTACATAGAAGGAAGCACGACCACAGAAACTGGGGCAGAAGGTTGGGAAATTTTGCATCGAACCTCGCTCAATGCCGGGGGTTCCGATTTTTAGCCGTGACACGTTGACTTTGCAGCACACACACGTAAGTGGGAATTTTTTTGCGAGGTAAGAGTGCATGCACACTCTGAAAATAATTTCTATTAAACAGTTATCTTTCTTCATACAACCAAAAGAAGAAAAAAAACTTCGTTAATTTTACGAATTTAACTTAGAACAAAGTTTAATAGCTACATATTCAAATTGGTTTAGTGATGAGTTGTAGTTGACATTTACATAATCCAAATGATTGAAGGCGTTGTCATTGTCAACAATATTGTTGACAATGACAACGCCTTCAATCATTTCGATTACATATTCAAAATTTTTTCTTTCTTCAACGTGTGGCTCGAAAAAGTTTTCGAAAGTCCCCCAAATTTTAAGATCTCGTGAAATATATCTAAAATTGGATCTCACAGTCAAATTGGTACTCGATAGGAAATTTGTAAAGAATCTTCACAAAAACTTACGAAAGCGAATCGAGTACATCGTATAATAAACTTTTCCGCAAGACTCCAACGAGAAAGTAGCTAACATGAACCGCTGTGGTAACTCCTCAACGTTGTGATTGTAATATCAGTTTATATTTTGATGAGCAATAAAACTTTCCTCGTGGAGGGGCGTGGGCCCGACCACATAAAACATGTTTACGCGCTAAGAAAAGGAAGTTCCTTTTTCTTAGATAAAGTGCACATCCTTCCAAGGCGTGGGACCCCGCGTCGTCGCTCAGCAGCGTCTCCAACACAAAGGCTCGCGGTCGAGACATGTGACTGCAGCCCTCCCCTCCCCCTCCTCCCGGAAACGAAAATTTGCATCCGTCCGTGGGACGAACAACGACGCATTCCGAGGGCCCGTATCCTTAAAGGCCCAGCCAGACAAACAGGGAGGCGTATGCAAAACACTCCTCCAGCGCTCCTCCGGCACTCGCTGCGGAGCCGGGCGGTGACGTCACTCTCCGTCATCGGCATTCGAGTGCCCGCCACGAAGGACCCCGCACGTGCGCGATCCCACACGCGTTAAAGGCAATCACTATCAATACTACAGAATGGAAGTCATTTTATTTTCATACCCGCCATCCCGCAACGCAACGCAACGCAACGCAACGCTCGGCTCCGCGTATCCGCCCGAAAACATGTGGGAACCCCACACCCGTACGAAGGAAAAAACAACCATTTTTTTAACAGCCCCACACTTGCTACAGAGAGCGGGATGATAGTTATATAATGAAAGGTTCCTTAAATTAGCATTTTGTCATTTATGACTTCAATGTTACCAGAGGCCTTTGGCCTCAAAAAACAGGTTTTAAGGCGCGGATATGTTTTCAAGTTATTAATGAAAATATTGGAACACTGAAAAGTGAGCTGTGTTGCGGGTTGTATTTGCTCTTGTTTTATAAGCGTTTCTTTCGGCACGAGTTTACAGTTAATACAGTCACACGTATCACGGATGCATTTCTAAATCTAGCAATCATGTCATTTTTATTGTATTCTATAATTTTACATTTCCAATAAATATTAAGTATTGGGTTCGTGACAACACCATCAGGTTGTCTTCCCTTGATCAATTGCTCATACGCTAAGCTGCCCTTGCTTTGATTGTCGCCAAGTCTAGCTTCTCCCCTCCCAATCGTCACAGGAGTCTTTTTGGCGTTAAATAAATGAAATAAAAAACATTATCGATACTTCATTCGTCAATCGCAATTCACTGCCATAGGGCGACCGAGCCCTATTGGGCAAAGATAATTAGCAAAAAGCAGAAAGTGCGAGCGAGGGCAGAGGTGTGGCCATACCGCTCCTTCGCAAGCTCTCGGCCGCGGCCGCGTGCGCAGGCGGGGCGCCCCTCAAGTTCAGCCACACCGCTCTCCAAAGAGCGCTCGTAAAAATACTACGCCTCAAAATAGATTCGCCAACTCCACACGTCAGAACATAATCTTTTCGGAAGAGAAAACGCCCACCCTCAAGCGACGCGGCGCGAGGCGACACGCCACGCCACGCCGCGGAAAGTGAAAGGGGAGGGAGGGGAGGGGGCGGCTTTGTCCTTTATTACTGGCGCGAGTGCACCCCGTTCGTCGCCCGCGGTTGCTTCGCGCGCGCAGGAATACGAACGAGGTTTCCGGGAAGATGCGCCGTCGACCTCGCTTTCTCGACGCCCCGCGCCAGGAAACGTTGAGACACACACGCCGACGGGATGGGGCGGGACGCGCCGCCGAAAGCGCCCCAAGGCGAGAAATCCGCGATGGCTATCAAAGCGCGATCTGGGCTACCGACAGGACATGACCCACGAGCAAGTCGTCGGACAATCACACTGTTTCAAAACTTTTAACACACTTTTGGCACGACGTAAATCAGAACGGTTCTCCCCTAAATTAGAGAGAGGTACACTTCTTCCGAACATTAAGAAATTCATTAGAAATGGAGTAACCATTGAACATTAATAACAGTAATTCTATTGTCAAATTACATTTTCAAAACCGACGAATTGGTAGCAACTGAAATAGAATATCCTCGAAACGACGTGTACTCATTCGCAACACAAAAAGATCAGTATTCTAAGTTTGTTTTTATTCTAAAGTTAACCGATTTCCAATTAGGTAAGCAGAAAAAGGCATTTCCAAGGCAATCGACGGATTAATTAGAAGGCGCAACAAAATGCGGCAAATTTAAATTTTAAATGCAACTACCGCAATGAGTTTTCCAAAAGATTTACAGTTGTTCACTGAATCGGACGTTCTCATGCAAGACAACGGTTGAAATTTTCCAATGCCACTGGCGATGATGACAGGCGGGAGTTTTTCAAGACAGCGCCTTCGCTTTGTGACCGGGCTGCTTACAGCACGGTGCAGCAGGCTGCGTCGAACCCGTGACCTTCACGCCCCGTGCCTCGCTCCACGCCTTATACAACCACTAGTCAATTAGCGCGACAAATTACAGACAAGGAGAGCAGAACAGGCCAGGTTGCAGTGCCGCTTGGTTGTGCGGGGAATTGAATCTATGGCGTGCCACTTTCGTCCTGGGACAGCCGTTCTCGGGCATCCATCGTTTGCCGAGCATTATTACCGAAAGAGAGCCGATTATCGTTAGCGAGCGCCGAAATATGGAAACGGTCTCGTGCAACGCCACTACGAGCCGATTGATACACCCACAAGAAGGAAATATCGAGAAAAAAGTAGGAAATGTATGTAAATGAAATGTATACTACTTTGTGCCAGGTAACGCGACATATAATCCTATCCACAGGATACACTTCTTACGGAGACATCACAGCTAACTCCATGAAGTCATTACCATTCTAATGGCATGTCATCTTATCATTGGTGCATTCTAGACATAGCTACTTGTAAATGAATAATTATCACATTTAGATGATAGACGTTCATTGAGTCATTTTCTGCCCCTTTCCATTTCTGTCATTTTGACTCTTCTTTCTCGTGTTTCTTTCGAGTGAATGTTTCGTGAATTTACAATGTCTCACTAAAACGTTTTGACTGTGTCATCAGTGCATGACGAAATTCACTACTACAGTGGATCGTGTTTTTTAAACTCACAAAATTACAAGGATCTTGCGTAATTTCCTCCACCTTTCAAAACTGACGTTTGGAAGACAGAAGCTGAGGATTACATTTCCTCCTAAAATAAATACTTTATATTAAATATAACTTTATATAAATATATTTTATTTAAAATTGTAAAATTCATTGAATACATCATCGAAATAAACATTTTCGTATACATTTGTGACTAACGTTAAAAAAATTCGGTCCTTTTCTCCTGAATTTTAAGTCATTTTAAAGGCCATTTTCAAAGAATGTTTAGGTCTTCAGAATGCGGTCCCTGGTCATTGCGACCACAGATTTTCGCTTAGTTCTGTGCAAAACAGCACAAGCATCCTAGACGCAAGGCACACAGCACGTTGACTTCAGTTTCCGCTTCCAGCCGTCTACTGTTCTCATTACCTTCCCTAGAAACCACTCCATTGCCCAGCTGTGCTGCCATCCCGGATAAACAAAACAATCTATCGCCCAATTAACCCAGAGGGCTCCGTCGCAGCTGGCGGCCTTTGCTTTGCGGGCTACCGCCCCCGCCGCCTGGCCCAAACGCTACCCTTGCTCGCACGGACAGGCACGTGACAAGCGGCCCAGCGGAGTGGAGTACTCAACTGCATTCAACGCCTTAGCAGATTCTTACAACAAATAGTCGGACTAGACAGTGTTATAATTCTCTTTATATTATAAGGATTCTTACAGTACTGAAGCAGTTTTACTAATTCCACATGGCCTTACGTCAAATGTGATACATACGTAACAAATTCAGACTGCAATGATTACACAAACTCTCAATAGAGTTAGTCTTTAAGGACTTGAAAGACAGAACGCTATTGCTTCTACGACTGTCGGGAAGCGAGGCTCGCAAACGAATCGGAAGGCATCGGGCACCCTTCGAACACCTCACTTCGTGAACTAGGGACATTTCCAAACTGGCAAATTACCAAAACGTAACAGCATATCATGCGAAATGCAGTGCTCTGGTTAATTTATAAATATTATATTTAATATGTGAAATTTATTCAACAATATTTTATGTATTTGACGATACTCTTACCAATTTAAGACAATTATCTTAATAAGTTACAATAATTGTTAACGATGACATTCGTGCAAAATCCTGAGAAAAATCCTTCCAAGCTAATCCTCACATGATTATAAGTAGTAAGCTGCAAGAACGATTTATTCTTTAATTTACCGCCGTATTAGGGTGACAACACACAAGGATGTACAGTGTATACACACACAATCTCTACATATGCCAACATACACTATATATGTACGACATATGTGCCCGCAAAGGGGGGGGGGGAAGCCATGATGCAAAATAAATATTCAAATTTTATTTAAAGAAAGCAGACAAGTAGCATCGATTTCCATTTCCTTTAAAATTGCATTATTATATTCCTTGTTTCAAATTCTTAAACACAGTAAAATTTTACAAAGCACATCTTTCGCATTCAGCTTTACAAATTTAACAAAGCACTACATCTTTCGCCAATTTTGAAAACCGTGGCATTTGCAATTTTCAGCATCAAAATTAAATCGACTTAACTACATTTCGGTTGCGAGAGTTGTACAACACATTGTGACATCTTCGAAAGAAATTCTACATAAAAAGAGGGAAAACGAAGTTCTCTAGTCAGTCGAGGATTAATTGTATAAAATCATCCGAGGCCAAGCACGTCAGTGTAGGATAATCTCCTCCACACGCACTTAAAGGATTAATTTTGTGATGCTGATAACCCGACTTAGAGATTCGATTTATCATCTCATCTGTCGGTTCCAGCAAGTGTTTGCAGCAGATAAGTCGTCGATGTGGCAAGTGCTTTTGGCACAGAGCTTTTTGAAACAAAGCCCCGTCAAAGTTACTCGACGGTTTGCTGTAGCATCATAAAAATGGGCCGTTCGCATGCAGACGAGAGACGCGTCATGATGCACGTCGCTCGCGCGTTGGCGTTCAATCGCGCCAGTCATCGGCGGAGAATGGGCAGCTCCAAGGCCCCGCACGTGGCCCGCAGCTGGGGAAATGGGCAAACAATGCGCAACGACACAACAAAGTCTTTCTCTTCACTCTTCAACACACACGAGTCGGCTTACATTTTAAGGAGGCATTATTTCTTGACAAATTCATTCCTTGGCATACCTTTCTCTCCATACAATCCGTTTTGTAATTAATGTGCCATAACTATACAATGCATATACGCAATTCCATTTCACGAATGTCCACCAGCAATGTTTAAATAGGTAAATATATTTAATTATTCCACGAGTTACCCTTCACAAACCTTCGGGCACTTCCAACTTCTAGCACGTTCTTTTTGAGAAGTAATTCTGAATGTCAATTCCTTTGTCCTAGAAAGATAAGTTCCACGTTGATGATGGAATTGTTTACGCTTTTAAATGAGAGTGATTTGTCAATACTTCTTCCGATTTAGAAACCGAATTACACACGTGATTTAACAGAATTGAACTCCAGGTTTTTGCAATATTTTAATTTATTTTTCGGTTTGTGCGTCGACTATTTTTCTTATGCAGAAGGATTTTAGTATAAAAATAACAAATTCTTTCCCAATATGGTGGATTTGATAAAATCCAAGTCACCTTCAATTACCTTAAAATATTTTACAATCCACAATTTTAATATACTATAAGTGTTAAAGAATGGTAATGTTTTTATCATTGAAAACGAATAAAAAATCTGGGATAATATCTGTCAGTTTTTGAAAGTCGTTAGAACTTTTGTTTTTCTATTATAAAAATCACTAAACATATGAACACTTATACTACCTTAAATTTCGTTCCTTTAATGTATCTCAAGAGTATTTAAAGAAACTTTCAATTTCTGGAAAATTTGATATCAATATTACTTCTTGCTCCGCCATTCCCACCAACCCAATGCGAGTTCGTTCGCTTCTGGATAGTTACGCGCGCGAAAACGTATATGTGGAAACGGCAGCAACCAGGAGGCTTTGGGAAGCCCTACGACGACTTGCATCACAGTCGGTTCCCTTCTCGCTTCCGGAATTCGGATGGGCGGTCACAAAAGAACATCCGGCCTAGTGAATTTTTGCCCAACTTTTTTCCTTCATGCCCCTTCACACGGAAAGGTTCACGACCGCTGACCTCAACATGCCATTCATTTATACAATTTAATCCTTAGTACACTGAATAGCTGATATAAATTTAAAATGATGAATTACGAGCATTTGCAGTCAAGACAATTTGATATCTATTCATGACGTTTCGAACTCCAACCACGTCCAAAATGTAAAAGACACAGACAGGCAAAGAAATACGTCAATTGCACTCTTGACGCAATTGGCAATGGATATAAACATCCCAGGCATCGTGAACGCTCGTCTATTGTACACGAAAACTAGAAAAAGTGCTCTTGGCTAATGCGTCGTTCCACATTGTTCCACAAAAGAACAATGTTTTCTCAAAAGTTTCTCGAATTGTTTACGCGCTGTGAAAAGGCAGCGGAAGACACGAAGCGCGGCGTCTCCACATCAAGGCGAATGATGCTCCAGAGTGAGTTGCACAAAGCTGGCACGGGAGGCCACTTCACCCTGCGACGTCGCCTCGGAGTAACGAGTCATTCAGAGCGCCGGATGGGCGGGGACCCCCGTCGACGTGACGCCCACGCCAAGCAGCGGGAAATCGCACACGATCCACATTCCTCTAACGAGCCGACTTCTTTGCCGCAAATCACGGAATTCCGGGCTACTTCGCATTAGCTTCTGGATGAGGACCACTTCATACATTCCTTGCCTTTTGTAAAGGGATTATTTGCTCTGTATGGAAGAAGAAAGGTTCGAGATGAACACTCCCATGAACTTCATTTCCCACGTCACATCCGGGGAAATCATTTAACGATTCCATCCAAAACAAAATAACGACATTCCTGTAAAAAACTGCAAGCATAAACTTTCTTCCGCTGCTCTCAACGTATTGTATTTTCTCTAGATTATGTAACTCCGTCATCGCTGTGAAAGCTCTCATCAATAAACTCGTAAGGAAAGCTTTCCCCGGCGATGATCTCCGTACAATAAACGGAATTCGGAGCACAAAATACGCGAACTCCATGATGAACATTTACGAAAAAATTCGATGCACGGAATTAATGATTCACAAATTAAATGGAGTGAATTTCGGAGTTCGAGTGCGTAGGTCAAAACACGTCTGGCGTGACTCAAACGCCAATCTTGCAGGATAACAAACGTGCTTGAATTTCATTGAGGCGGCTTTACCTGGGTTCGGGAGCGGCGGGCTCCATGGTGGTTGTGGTTGTGATGGTGGTGGTGGCTGTGGTTGTGGTGGCTGTGGCTGTGGTGGCGGCGATTGTCCGCGGGCTGCGGGGCGGCGGGCGCGCTGGCGACGGGCGAGATGACGACGGCGGGCGGCGCGGGGGCCGGGGCGGCGGCGGCGGGCGCCAGCACGGAGTAGCGCTTGTTGGGGATGACGACGGCCGACGCCGTCGCGTCCGCGCGCCGCGTGCTCTTGCTGCGCCGCAGCAGGCGCAGCATCTGGTTCTTGACGGTGGCCGCGAGCGGCATCTCCTTGCGGCGGGAGGGCACGGTCGCGGGCGCCACCGCGGGGGCGGGTGAGGGCGCGGGCGCGGGCGTCACCGGGGCCAGCGCCGCCGTCGTGGCCGCCGCCACCCCCGTGTCCAGCGCAGACAGCGCTACGCCGCCGGGCGACTGCCTGTTGCTGCCGCCGCTGCTGTGGCTGTGGCTGCGACTGCGGCTCGTGGCGCGGAGAGCCGCGGCGGCCGACACGTTGTTCCCGCACAGGCCCGACACTTCGTACATGGCGCGTGCCCCGCTCTGGCAACACCGGGCCGGACCGGTCCCAGGCGGAGAAATCTTCCCGGGCCTCCTCCACGCGCCCGACCGACCGCGTCTCCGGCTAGCACACACACTCGAGCGACGCTCCGGCACGCGCTCGCGCCATCTTGCGGCTCTTAGTTCGGAGAGAACCCGCTTTCCACTGGGCACCTCACACACACGCTACTTCTTCCACAAAGTGTCCTTTTCTTTCAACGCGTTCAGCGAAAGTAGGAGACGCGTCGCGGACGCCGAGTCAGCCCGCGAATCACGACCGCCACGTTTACACGACGCGGGCGGCAAGTCCCCCAGTTCCAAAATCAAAACAACGTCCCCGGCGCTCGGGCGCCCACGAGCAACAAGTGCGCCGATGGCAGCACACGCGAACGGCGCGTCGGAAGCGACCGCGAGGCCACCGCGCTGCGTCGGCGACGACGACTCGACTTGGCCGCTGGCTCGCGCGCGCTCTGGCTGGCTCCGCCGCCTCCGCCGCCGCCGCCACTGCCGCTCGCGGCGAGGCCGCGCGCGCACCAACCCACGGCGCCCTCTCCTCCGCCCCCCTGCCCCAGCGCCCGCCCACGGCCGCCTCCTGCCTGCCTTCGGCGTCACGCCCGCCTCCGCGCGCGCCTCACGCCGCGCGCGCTTCTGCAGGACCTGCCCCGCCACTCACGCGCCAACATTCAAAAGGTGACACGGCCACCTGGCGAAATTCCACTTCTCCTTTTACCTACAATTTTATTTACAAGAAAAAATGTGACATGTCCTACAATGCATCAAGTAGTACCCTATTCGCGGAGTTAAAGACGGTGTTCAAAAGCGTAAAGTGGACGCCACGTTTTGAATGTTTGCTCCTCGATCGAACGAAAACAACTCCATTCAAAATGCCCCGACAGGCCTGCTTTGTTCTTCAACCCTAACTCCGAATGCAATAAGTAACTTTTTTTTTTATCACGAAATGCAAACTTTCCATCATTTTTTAATTATTTCAGTTCTGTAACTGCATTACGTAGTCTCCGGTCCCGTACGTTACTCTGTACAACACAAGAAACAGAAAGGGCATATATTTACACAATGAATGGTTCAACAACGTGCGTGCTTTCCAAATTCGATATTACCGAAAAAATATTAAATGTAACGGTTAAGAAAATATACAATATCTTTCTTCACAAAGTAAATTGGAAAATGAAAAGTAGATTATATGTCTTTTAATATCCTTTTATCTTTGTCGTTTACGTAGGTCTTTCGTTGTAAATTAAATATTCTTTAAAGCCAAAGCCCCAATGATATTTCGAGTCCCTTCTTGTAATGCAACCTGTTACAGAATATGCGAAGTTCATATAAAGAAAAAGTGAAGTCCTAATCATGCCAGATGTGTCATTAGCATAAGAGGACTTCAAAGCACCACTTCCGTCAGAAGTGACGCATTGCTCTGCAGCCTCCCATCGCTCCGCCACATGCCCATGCCTTTCTCCCAGCGACACAGTCGGCCACATCACGCAGGGACGACGTCACATCCGAACACGTTCTTGGACAAGGAGTGGTGCCAATTCATCCTCCGTATCGCTAAGACGAGAAACGTACGTTATCGGTGCCACTTTCGCAAATACGACAGACACCCGAACTTTCATTTCTACAAACGAGATGCGTACGTTTGCACGGAGAGACGATCTTCCTTTGACGGCATATGCCTGTGCATTTATTACATTACCATAATTTTGAAAATAGCTACAGAGTACGCACGACAGCTACGACGTCAGAGACAAATAATACAAGGCTTCAAATATTTTCCAGACAATCTACGACGAATTTAAGATTATATCCCTATAATTATATGCTTGGGCTGAATCTATCACATTTGCGATGACATAAGTCGCAGGAAAAATATTTGTAGTAGCATTTGACCATTCGATGGATTGAGATTTTATACTTTCGAAAACAACAGCCATGAGCATTCAGCAAATGATAAAAGAGCTCTTACAAAAAATATCGTTTACACAGAAATTCTGAATCATTAAAGTCACTTTTCAAACTATTTTAAGTTATTGGACGTTTCTTTTAACCGCCCGTTTCTAGTGTGTGTGTGTGTGTGTGTGTGTGTGTGTGTGTGTGTGTGTGTGTGTGTGTGTGTGTGTGTGTGTGTGTGTGTGTGTGTGTGTTTAAGTTTCATTTTTATTAGCATTTATTCGAATCAATATTAATATTTAAAAAAAAATAAAACTGACATGATTTTTTTCGTGTTACCAACATTAAATTTTATTTTATTGCAGAGAATTCTGTCAAACACATGCAAACGACGTACTTGTACATGCCTGCAAATGACGTGAAATGAACATTTAAAAATTGTATTTATTATCTAGGTAAAATCTTTGACAAAAGAACATCAATAAAGTTAACATAAAAACAATGAATTACGGTCGAATTTCCACCCATTGGCGACCACTAGTTATGGTTTATTCAATATAGATTCATTGAAGATGCTTTTTCAAAGGTCAAAAAACGTGAGTTAACTTCGACACGGGCTTGGGTACAGGCCGCTCAGGCGGAAAATTATGTCTCTTCAACCTAACATGCAACCCAACGGCTACGATATAATGAAACCCTTGTTAGCACGCACTTGCTTAACAGTAAATTCGCCGTAACAAACAAAATCTGGGACCCGGCAAGGAAACTCATTAAACCGTATACGAAAAAAAATTGTATATTCGTATGACAATCGGGTAACACTAATTTTATAACACGATCATCTTTGGTCACTTGGAACGGGAATTAACGAAACTCTATTGTAATTACTCGTACATTACAATTCTATAATTACAGAAATTATATTATCCAACAATTCTCTCTCTTACGCAATCTGTATTATATTCCCTCCGTGTACCATATGAAAAATACAATTTTTAACAATGAGTTAAGAAGCACCTGCAAGAGCAGCGAGATACCTAATTTATTTAGCGCAGTACTGAACCGCGTCCACGCTCTCTACTGCATCACACATCGCCGCAAGTTCCATGTAGTAGTGGGAATAGGTCGGCCGTGACTACAAAATGCTATCTTTGGGTTGTGAAAAATATCTTGAGTACATTACAGGCCCAGTAAAGTGTAGGTTTTGGAGAGATAACACCGCACAACATAGGGATGACGTAAAACGTCACACAGATAAGGCATTACCAAACGATGCCATGAAAATGCACTGACGTCACCGGTCGTGTTTGAACTCAAAGTAAACTCATCACTATCATTTTCATGAAGTTCAAGCAACCCGACAGGATTCACTAATGCCGCAACTGATCGAATCTGGACAGTAAAGCCAGTTTGGATTTGATTAACACTGATGCTAACAGTTTCAATGAATGAAATAGTTCGTAACTCTCTCGTAACGGACAGCATGCCATACTGTGAAGGAAAAAGGGCGTTCCAAATTCCGTCGGAGCAACAGTGACACAAAAAGTTATTTACACTTTTTCCAATAAGCAATATAGATAATGCTATGTTATGCTGCAAAATCTATTTAGAAATGTTAATGCAAAGATTCGTTCTATGGGTTTGACACCAAAAGAGTTTTGTCCTCCCCCGTCCCCCAAAAAATTATGCATATCCGCGTCTGAACAACACTAGCGCCGAAATCATACACAGAACATCCCTCAGAACAAAATTACTCCATTTATGAAGCCGGATTTGAGGACTTGTGAATTGAAAACTTAACTTCTTAAGATACTTTTCACATGGAGCTCCTGGATTCTCAAAACCGGATCCAAATACATCCCCCATCACCACCACCACATACACACAATCAACATTTGAAAAGAGTTTTGCTTTTCTATGATATTCTTCAAATTTAATACGAATTTAAATATTAGGGGACCGGAAAATTGCGCAAATTGCAAAAAATATTGGAGCTGAAAAGCACGTTCTTGTATTATTAATGTTCACGTAATATTACATTGCACCTATTTATACTAACACTTCCGCCATTGCTCAAAAAAAGGAAACAATGTAACTCAATATCATGCTAAAATTTCTAAAACTTTTAAAATGTACGAAAACTTAATTAAATATCAAATATTGACAATTGGCCTGTATTGCAAGGAACCTCTAGCTTGAATACTGAAGGTGTGGGGCTTTGAAAGACAACTTTGTCAGTACACGACTCAAAATTTCGCGAAAACTATCAATATTTTCAAAACAGTGTACGACAAATTATTTGAAGATCTAATTCTAGGAAACAGATTGCATTAAAATAACATTTACCTTTAATGTTGAAGGTGTAGAAAAGATTCGAAAAATACCAAACTTTATAAATTTCGAAAATTTATAAAGTATTGAATTATCACTATTTCACGAAAAGTTTCGCAAAAACTACTCCTTAAAAAAAATTGTACACGAGAATATTTAAAAATCTAATTTTGCAAAACATTCCAGTATCAAAACTATCATAGTAAGAAGTAATAAGAGCCAAAATTTATTGCTTATTTATCTTTGAAAATAGATTTTATTACATGGGAGTTTTTTGTTGTTTTTTTTCTCCCTTTCAAAATTCAAAATTTATTGCTTATTTACCCTTGAAAATAGTTTTTTACATGGGAGTTTTTTTGTTGTTTTTTTCTCCCTTTCAAAATTCAAAATTTATTGCTTGTTTATCCTTGAAAATAGATTTTATTACATGGGAGTTTTTTTTTCTCCCTTTCAAAAATTCAAAATTTAAGTAGTATATGACTTAGTGTAGGGATCACAGAATTTTGAAAATGTGCACACAATTCACTTTTCCCCATAGCACGTCATACGCAGTTTTTAACTGTTTTTTTGACGTAAAATAAATAAAATAAATAAATAAGTAAAATAAATAAAATAAATCATCAAAAAAGCAGTCGGAAGGGTTCCAAACAACTTAACTTTCGCAATTTTCAGAAATTTGAATGATTTTACTGTAGACTGAAGCTGCGAGCGTACTTTGAACTATTTAAGAATTGAAAGAGGAGCTATATTCGACAAAAATTCGTTTTGGCTTCTTGTAAAGTGCCATCCAAAATTAAAATATTATTTTCAAATGTAAGGAGTCGGGACATCACCTTGATCAATTAGGGTGAATTTTGGTAAATATCCTGGGTACGATTTAGGGACTAGTATTTTTCACAGACGAACGAACGACTAAAGAAGTTTTTCATTATCAGGGACCCTCAAAACGTCCACATTCCAAAAAAATTCGGGCAGCATTTCGTAACTTCCTATACCACGAATGAAAGTACAATGCACATGGTTTTGTATGAACAGCAGGAAACCCTCCTTAACACGAATTCCAGCAGTCCGAAATAATAGAAGTTCGCGTTATAATTAAAATTCGTGTTATTCGAGTATTATAAATGGTCCGTATTATCGTAATCCCTTGCAGTGACCGAAGTTTTGTTCGTGTTACAGCGAAATTTGTGCTAAGCGAGTTCATGCTAACTAGAGGTTTCTGTATCAAAATATACATACAGAGGACTTTATTTCTGGCGGAACGCGACAGCATGGCGTTCAGGTATCTCAGAAATATAAATACACATTCTATTAAATTAATAATTAATTTAAGGCGCGTTCTGGGAACTACTTTTTATAAATCAAGCACTGTACACACATTACACGAAGCTGTATTTAAGGTTAGTCAACTTTGACAAAATTGTTCATTGTATTGTGAATGCGAGAATAAAATGTTTTTATAGCTAAAAAACTTCCATTGTTAATATGACAACTAATGCCGTTGAATGTAAATGAGATAAACGGATTCAGTATTGCTGTTTATTGGCCATGTATGCTACAAAAACATGCATT
The DNA here is from genome assembly GCA_011170035.1 of Teleogryllus occipitalis. NCBI lineage: Eukaryota > Metazoa > Arthropoda > Insecta > Orthoptera > Gryllidae > Teleogryllus > Teleogryllus occipitalis. The sequence goes on from BLKR01000410.1 coordinate 491,981, forward strand.
TTACTTATAAGCCGGTTTTCCACACGGTAAAAGCAAGTTACAGGCACGACACCCCTTGCTTTTACCGCAATTACTTTCTAAGAACCATCTTGATAAAATACAATTTCCGGGAAAAGCACACCTGATTCCCATTCATATCCTGCACACTCGCCCAAGACCATCCTTTTATTTCGCCACTTGGTTTATATGCAACTCAACTCGCTTTCAAATCACGTAACGAACACTTATTACTAGAGATAGGATTTGTACGTAATTACGTTTTTTTTCTTTCAATTTACAATTCTCAAATTTGCAATCTTGGCGAATCGTCGCCGTCCTAATACAATATCCAAGTTTTTCATTACATATTTTTACATATTTGGTACCTTATTACATATTTTACACATTTTGCCATTTTCACAAAATATTTTACTTTATCAATATTCTTTAATTTTATGGAATTTGTTTTGAAAATAAGTATTTTCAAATGAGAATTTTCCCTACATTACTACTACCTACCATCTCCTCCAGGTGTACCTTGCACTCGTATACCTTACGCGAAGGCGCGTGATGTTCTTCGTCCTGCGCACCTGCTCCAGTTATCTCATTGGCGGCAAGGGCCCATCGAGATCACTTTCGCCTTCAGATGTGAAAAGTATTACTGACGTCGCCTTTCATGACCTTTAACCTTGGGGATAGCCGACGTATGATTGGATGAGAGAGCTGCAAGTTGCAGTCATTCTTTGCTGGTCGTAGATACCGACATATTTTGTATTTATAAAAATTTTTTAGGATTTTTTATAAATAATGTATTGTGTAAATGGGTTTTGTAATGAGAGCATTTTAATATTACATATTATATCAAATTTTATATATTTGCTACATATTCTTACTGTTTTCATTAGATATTTAGACATTTCATACTACATATTTTTCCGGTTTTTACTTATTACAACATTCGTATGAAGAGACTTCTTTCCGGAAAGTCCCTGTTTATGAGATTATTCCTGAAACGCAGTGAATATAAACCACGTTCTTCATTTCAAGGAAGTGTTTTCAAATTTACACCACATAAAAAGAACGGAAAGAAAACAGACCCAAGTGTGTTTTTCAAATAATTTATTTCACTTTACCACTCCTATTCTGATTACCATCAACGTGTACTGCATTACGACTGTATCTTCAAGACACCAGATTTTCACGATTCTACAGCGAAAACGACCCAATGAGTTCAGCTTCAAAAGTCTAATTCGTCAAATGAACGTCTCCGTCCCAAAAACACGAGCGAAACGGGAAGCACAATTTCAGCTAGAAGAAACAGCCTGATGATGTCCACTTTCTATTTGACAATGCACGAGGGAATTCAGTCGCGGTATCACTTCCGACTGGATTTATTTACGTCAGAAACAGTGACGTGCTACAGGGAGGAGTTAATTTTGTGCACGTTTTCAAAATTCGCTCCGACGTAATCAAATTTTTCACGGGTAAATCAGATATAGATTTGGGCTCTTATTCCTGATCATGTCCTTCGTGAAGGAATAATACTTCCTGCGACATCGCGAACGATAATTTGAATAACTATATTTCCCACTGAAGTCTAGAACATGTGCACAGATAATTAAGTTACATTGATGTCTAGAAGCCAAACAAGGGGGGCATCTCGGCATTTGCTCAAGGATCAGGAAAACAGGACGAAAACCTGATCGAGGTGAAGGTCATTGACCCGGAAGCTAAGTACAGTACATGTTGCATTAGTGAATCCTATCTCTTAATCCTCTTTCAACAAAACATTTCATATTCTAGTATAGTCAACGTAGTGGAAAGAAACACTTAAAATAAAGTTTCAAAAATTAAATCACAAAATCTGGAATATTTGGAAGTGTGGCGTGGCGTGGCATGGCATGGCATGGCATGGCATGGCATGGCATGGCATGGTATGGTATGGCGGGGCGGAGCAGGGCAGAGCAGCGGGCAGGAGCAGAGGACAGGACAGGACAGGGCAGGGCAGAGCAGAAGGCAGGGCAGGTCGGGGCGGGCCGGGGCGGGTCGGGGCAAGGCAGGCGGGGCAAGGGCGGGGAAGGGCAGGGCAGGGCAGAGCAGCGGGCAGGAGCAGAGGACAGGACAGGGCAGGTCAGGTCAGGTCGAGGCAGAGCAGAGGGCAGGGCAGGTCGGGGCCGGGCGGGGCGCAGCGGGTCAGGGCAGGGCAAGGCAGGACGGGGCGGGGCAGGTCGGGGCGAGTCAGGGCAGGGCAGGGCAGGGCGGGGCAGGGCAGGGCAGAGCAGCGGGCAGGAGCAGAGGAGAGGACAGGGCAGGGCAGGGCAGGGCAGGTCGAGGCAGAGCAGAGGGCAGGGCAGGGCAGGGCGAGTCAGGGCAAGGCGGGGCAGGGCGGGGCAGGGCGGGGCAGGGCGGGGCAGGGCAGGGCGGGGCAGGGCGGGGCGGGGCGGGGCGGGGCGGGGCGGGGCGGGGCAGGGCAGGGCAGGGCAGGGCAGGGCGCGTAATGCGGGCGCAAAACAGTCTGCCCCGCCCCCAGCCGCTCGAGCGGAAGCCGTCTGACCCACATAGGTGGCGGCTGCCGTGTGCTCGCAGGCGGAAGTGCGTGCGCGGGCACATGACGTCGGCGGTTATCGCGAGCGGGGGGGGGGGGGCAGCTGGTTTATCACGACCGTAAGCAGAGTTGGTTCTTACGGGCGACGGAAAAATAAGTCTCACCCTCAACCTTTCCTCTCAAGGTCATGCAGTCGCACTTGGCGCTCCGACGGCTTTCGCAGGCCTGAGAGCAGTCGCGAGACTTAACATTTACGTTGAAATAGAGTTCATGTTAGACACGATTCGCCAGTACAAACACATTTTCTATTCATTTTAATTGAACAATTCACCACTAATGTTTAGTCTATTAGGATAGACGGGAATGGGAACGTGAGACAAATCTCAACTTGTTGAACTAATCTTATAAAATTAAAATCAGTAACTACGTACCAACTAATGCAAATAGATGGTCTGTAATATTAATAATACAGTAATTTTCCGTATTACAAGGCTGTGGTCGCCACTCAGGAGTTGATACAATTCGTAGAGAACGCGCTGTTTTCCTTTGACGATGGGAGTTCAATTGCAGGACACCCGTTTCGCGAATACAAAATACAATGGTGATTACTGATCTCTCTTTGGTTCACTTTACAAATTACATTATGATACTTTAGATAACGGTGATCAATTCGTGGCAATGTCTAATAAGGTCAACAAAATTTACAATTCTAAATAAATCTGTATATATTGTTTACATACTGATGAACAGATACCGGAAATCGTAATATAACTAGGGTTCCTATATTCTATTAAGTGATTTTATAAATAAACCTTTTTTATGTTTTCAAAGTTTCCCGCGCATTAGCTCAAACGATATTACGAAAAAATAATATAAGTAAATTCAAGGAATATGTAGTTGTGAAATAAAATTAAGAGCTTGCTAACCCAAATAAGTTTCATGAAATTAAAATATAATGAACTGAAGTCGAAATTGCATTACCAATACTTATTCATTCTTCAGATAGCCCACGTCGGCCACACAAAGGATGAGCACAACACGCGCCGACAAGCCAAGGGCCAACAGCGACGCCCACGCGGATTCCGTAATGCACTGAAGTGCGTGGGCAAAGATGAAGAAGAAAAGATCGCGCGCGGTCCGTGCTGTGAGGGTGAAGGCTTTCAGTTTCCCCCAGGCACCGGCTGAATTCGCCCTCGCTATCCAGAGTCAGAACTCCGTCCCCGTCGGGCGTGGGGCCTCCCGCTCAGAGCCACTGCAGAGGCAACACTTGTTGCCGCCAGCTCCACCCGCCTCGGTCAATCAGCCTACCACGACGAATCCGTGCGCACGGCGCAATAGCACGTTTGTCCAAAAAGGCTTTAATTCATGTTTTATTACTACGGAGAGGATTTTTAAGCCTGGAAAAAATCGCGAAACATCCCTTTAAAAATATGCATCAATGACATAAAAATTTGAAATATGCACGTTAATTTGCAATTAAAATCATTCTTTCTTTTACTGTATAAACCTTTCGTGATAAAATTTTAGGAGTAGCAGGCTTGGAATTAAAAAAAATATTGCACAAACATCTACTTCACTTTTCGGGAGAAATAATTGAAGTAAATGTTCATTTTAGTGAAGTAATGTCTTGTTGCATTTCTCCTGCCTGGTTTAAAAAAAAACATAGGAAGAAACATTTTATTTACAAAAAGGAATAGAAAAAACGCAATATGATAACGTCAATGTATTTTCGTCTTAGCATTGCACTTCATTTTTACAATTTTAGTGTTGCGTTGCAGTATGTTACAAATATCATACACAGATTATCAAACTTAAAAGCCCGGCGATTTTCTGCCAACAGGCTCTTGAACAACGAACATTTTCTTTGCTTTCCCTTTTTCTTTCTCTCTCTCTCTCTCTCTCTCTGCATTATTCCTGTTGTAACAAGCTCTTTCTAATCAATGAACGCACACAAATAAATTATATGGAAATATGAAACGATTTACAGATACGACTATTTTAACGAAATGTGCAAAATATGCGCCTGTAGAATATGCACCAACAGGAAAAATCGAGCAAAATATGCATGAACATTAATCTACATAGCTTCCAATTCTTGCCAAATGTCAAGAAATTTCACTTAGCTACGCCCTGAAGCAACCGATAAAAATATGCAGTCCTAGACACCCGCTCCTAGTTATTTCCCTTCTAGGCGAATATTCCTTACAAAAATAAGTTTCAGTTTTCGGAATCGTTTCTGGAGAGGTATCGATGGTCAGTAGCATCATTGCCTTTTAACAAAGACATTCTCAGTGTCCGGAGAAGTTTGAGGTCATGCTTCCACTGTAGCAGGACCCGGGAGTTACTTCCTTCCATTATCCCACCCAGGAACCTTTCAACACGCTGGAAAGAGTATTGCAAAAGATCCGTTTGCAGGGGATGTCAAAACGCTTATTTTTGTTTTTCGTGATTCACAACTCCTCACACAGCAAGCGAAGGGCGCTGATTACCAACTTCAAACATCCGTTTCGACCGAAATCCTTCCCCCACGTTTAAAATTAACCTACTCTTAATACTATTTTTAAAAATGTTCACATCTCAAGATGTTAATTGTGATTACGCGGTGGAAGATTTGTGACAGTATAAATATTTAATATATTTCACATTAAAATATTTAATATTCATAACTTAATTTTTGCACACTATACGGAATATTTGCGAACCTCGGCTCTATTCAAAACCTTTTCTTGAAAGGTTTAACGAGTCTGCGTGAACTTTTGGTTCTCATGCAATATTTCTTATTGCATGTTGCAGTTCACCACGCGATAAGCAGCTTGACGAGAATGATAAAGGAAAATAAAAGGGGACTTATAATGCACAGACGGCTTAGTGGTAGGTGAATTGTTGCCATCACCACCTGAACAAATGCCTTGCAAAAACTTAATCTTTCTAAAAATAATATTTGAAATTGGCGAAATTTGAACCACGCCGAAACATCGACACAATACCCACTAAATATTGCGAACGAAGACAGAGTCCATTTCAAAGCTGACTAAGCTTCCACTATGCTTTACTTACATAAAGACATTCAGTCGAGATCCAAATTTTTGGTATTAAAAACTGTCAATTTCATCTGACGGATGAAGGCAGCATTCTAAATTCTATCTCCTCCGATATTAGGAATGAGGGCATTCGGAATTAAAATTAACTGTGAAAACTAGTGAAAAAACACGCACATACATTCTACTCCATTCAGAAATAAAAACTAAAACTTTGCCGACATCCTTAATAACGTCATTCACAGCGACTAATTTCCGCAAATTGGATTCATTCTTTTTCATTCGCGACATTTCCAACTAATGTCAGGATTCAAACATTCTCTTACATCCACAACATATGGACGAGCATCAAGAAGTGCTGACGTCACACGACAGCTGCCAAGATCCAAACGTGGCGTAGTGGCCAATATCAAGAGTTTTCCACAAGGCCGCGACAGGATTTAGAAACCACGACACTGCGTGGGCTCGCGGAAGGAATATTTTGTGAGACACCAACACACATGTATCAGACTACCTCGGTCACTACTTCTATCTCATCCGTCATTCTCGTGACGTCAGTGCTTAGAAAAGCGTGAAAGCTTCCAACTTGACGTGAAAAGGCGAAAATAAGATTTGTCCAAACCGCATTAGGACTGTAACTTCAAATAGTAATATTGACAGATAAAAAGAAACTTGTAATGGTGAGCGGGAATGAAAAGCGCCCACTGCTGCCTGTTTGTGCAGCGCTCCCGCATCTTGACAAGAGGAAATGGCGGCGCGCGCTGGGCCGGGCCGGGCGATCAAGGTGACACTTCAATATTTCACCGGGAGCTCCCCGAAATATGAAGGCGCTTGGCCGCGTTCCAGGCGGCCTGGGTGACCGGCCACTCGCCGCGCCCGCGCGCGTTCGCACCCACACAAATTAAACTGCAGCCCTATCCAGACAACTTCCTTCCAAACAACCAACCACAAAGCGTCAGCAGTCTCCATGCAACTTCTCCAGGGCAATGGTGGCGTCTTCTTTTTAATACGGTCACAGGCCATTCAAAATAAACCTCCAATAACAAATAAAACTAATTCTAATCGATTAGAATCGTTAGATCGATTAGGGGGTACTATTCAACAAACAGTTCAATTAAATTCCAGCTTCAACGCACGACCACACCATCTCGATGACAATGAATGGCAATTAATGTCTTCGTATAACAAGCACACTGCTCAGATCTACAGATGCAGTTCTAATAATTAGAGTTATCGCCAATTTGACTTGTCGATGAAAAATTCCTAAAAGTAAACATATTAAAAGAACCACGCCAATTACCGTACCGCAGGCAATTCTACCACGACCCATTTACATTTGCCGAATTAACGATGAGCCATCGATCGACGTTTCAACCGAATCTGCCTTCGCTTTTAAGAGCAGGCTCGAACCACCAAATCTACGTTTAAACTAATCTCTTTGTAAAACCCGCAGACGAAGTAAAAGTTCAGCATTGTGATTGAAACGAATTAACGTTGGCTCTCCGATTCACGAGAATCGCCTGGAAAGGAAATCTCCTTTCCTTTAAAAGCAATCTGGCAATAATGTTATAAAAATGTAAAATAATCTGACCTTAACTTTCCAGCTCGGTTGTTGGTGACGTCAAAAAAGAGTTCATTGATTCCAAAGGTCGAAATCGTTGACGCTCCTTGAAAGCCACGTTGGTCCGATTCCGAAGCTGGGAAACGATCGCCCCGCCCAGATCTCGTTCTTCGGCTTTTTCACACGGGCAGACTATTTCAACCTAAATCACTGCTTTGCGTATTTTCGGGAGTTTTAGACAAGCTAGGAGACAGGAAAAGAGTTAACAAAAACTACGTTCCGGACGTGTTCCCGACGGCCTAGCTCGTGGCGTAAATACAGGGATGCCTCGACCGGCAGAAAAAAAAACTATAAAGGTTAGGGGAAAGCCAGTTACGAAACGCAAAGAAATGCCAGAGCAAAATTGATACGTGAAGTGAACAGACGCATCTAATGAATGAGACAAGTGGACGTTCGAATTGAACCATTAGCAAAGAAATACCGCAACATGCATACAATGGAATTCCTACCACGCACTTCGTCTACTGGTCTGTCTTCGAAACAGCAAGCCGGTGAAAAGCGATCGATTACCTCATGATATTCCAATTCCGAAGGCACATTTTCGCCTACTGCGCGCAGGAGTAGATAAATCAGTGATAAAGTGCTAGGCTCGCCCGGGACCCCGAGAAGCCAAGGGCCCGATGGCTGATAGGAACAAAAATAATAAAAATTTGAGAAAGGAATTACAACTCGAGAAAATCGTTATAGTAATTTTATAGATCGCAGTACGGTAAACTGATATTTCATAAAAGTTTCAATTATTTTTTTGACCTTAACTGTGATTTTAGTAATTACTTATACGGTAAAACTGTGAAATCAATCAAGTGACGCCAACATTAACATTAATTCTTTTGAAATTCATATTTATTATTTCATATATTTAACAAGTAATTTTATTAAACTAACTAAACGACAATTTTTTAGCATTTGAAAATCACCGTGGAAATTTTATTATTTGATCACTGAATACTTTTACTTAAAACTATTTAAAATATTTCTTCCAAAAAGTTTTTTCTGGTTTAAACATTGTAGTTTTTGCTATTTCTTGAAATAAAATAACTCATTTTCTTGATACAATATTCACATTTTTAATTTTTTCGGCAGGGAGGGGCTGCATTTCAGCGTTGCCCCGGCCCAAAATTGTCTAGCTCCGGACACCGAGTGAAACGATTCATGAATCTATATGAACTCGATCTAAACGAATTTTCTAGGAGAAGTATTAAATACAAATAATGAAACAGTATTATGGTTGCTGTGCGAAACTGAAAAACACGAATCCTAGCACATAAGCATATTTAAAATAACATCGCCGAAATTGCATGTGCATGATACAAAAGTAGAGTTCAATGGAACGCACCACCCTCTCTCACCCTTGGCCCACGAGGCGAGGACTTCTGGGATAGCCAACGTGGCATCCCATTGCGCTAATCCGCTCGCAGGGGCAACCCCCTCGGCGCGGTGCGGGGCGGCGCCGCCCCCAGGATTGCCCGGCGCCAAGAATACTCGCCGCGGCTACCGGCGGCGAACCCACGCGGCTCGGCTCGGCGCGCAGCGGCGGCGGAAGTCGGCGCGGACCGCCCCCACAAAAACGCCGCGACCAAAATATACAAGGAACCTGCCGGCGCTGCTCTGCGCGCGGGAAACGCCGCTCGGGACGAAGCGACGCCAAGCCAACACACACGCCGCCGCGTCGAAGAGGCACGCACGCCATCCCCGTCTGTTCAGAGGGGCTCTACGGCTCCCAGGCGGAGTCACTCGAGCACAGAGGCGAATGCGAGGAAAATAAGGCGTGAGCACAGCAAACGGCACTACCCCGAAAACACCTGCCGCCAGTACGTTTTATCCATCACGAGTCGTCAGGATTCCAACTCTTGTACCCAGAGGCGGACAGCAAGCGCCCTCACCGATACGCCACGGGATGCACCGAAAACGCTGGGGGATCATCAAAATAGGAACTGCACCGCCAGCTTCTGCTTCGTCTTGCACATTAGACACATCCCAGTCAAAGATGTCGCTGCTGCACACTGACCAACGCCTGAAAGCGACCGAAACAGATTCACCACGAAACTTCCTATTGTTGGGAGTTGGGAATCACCGACATTTTAAAGAACACAATTTCACGAATACTCTGTGACTCCTATTTACTCCTATACAAGTGCGGAACACCTTTTTCTTCTCTATCCAAAATTAAGAATAGCTTTTGTCTCAATATCATTTACTCGATTAGGGAATGCAGTTTATAGCAGGTGAGCGACTTGGGACTTACTTTTAAGATAAATCTTGGCCTCCTGTGGCATTACCACAACATTCACTCAGCTAAAGTCAATCAGAATCTTCAATCTTCAATCAGAAGTAAATGAATGCCGAGCAAACATCATTTAGAGACTGAAAATGACAATCTAATATGAGAGCTAGAGAAGTTCAAAATAATCTACCGAATAAAAAACTAAAAAGTAAATTCACTTCCTTCTACGCAAAGCCCAAATACTAGATAACGACCTGAACAACCCAATAATTTCCAACGGAATGTGAATACATTTCGTCAGACATGAAAGTCGAGCGAACAGTTTCTCAATTCCGCGGTCCATAATCGAACGACCGCCACCTTCGAGCCAATTCTCGGCGCTTGAAAAGCCCATCCCCCGCCTCATCCCAACCAGACGACGCCCAAAGGTCGCCGTTGGGAAACGCGCCACTTCAACCCCGCAATCAATCGCCGCCGTCCCATCCGTACACGCTGACCAATTTCGCTTCGATCCGCCCGCTCCCCCTCCCCCGCATTACGCCGGCCGTCACGTCTTTGTCAACAGCCGCGCCGCGCCGCGCGCATCGACCGAGGGGCAGCGGCGGCGGCGGCGGCGGCGGCCGCGCGACCGCAGACGCAGCGGCGCATTCTGCCGGCCGCGTCGGCCACTGTGCCACGGGCGCACGCGGGGCTGGGCCTCCGCTCTCCGCTCCACACCCTCCCCCTTTCACGTCCCACACTTTTGGGGACGGAATACGCCAGCCTTCATCTACCACGCTACATTGACACAACAACCCACACGGCGGCTCTCACAAACAGTACTTCTAGGAGGGGCATACCTCCCCTTTATACATTTTTGGAATACTAGCCTGAAATTAAAAAAAAAGAACCCTATGACATGACTACTAATTTGGAAGTGATGCTATCAATAAGTCGTAATTTCTGATTAATTTGAAGAAGAAGAAAAAAAGGTTGTTTATGGAGAAGGGTTTTGTCCCCAACAGACCCCACTCCTCCCTCCTACCGCCAAGGAACCATCAAAGTACGAATTAAGCGCCAGATATTTGGCGTAGCAACAAGCTTTGGAGGCTGGGTTTGAGTACACGCACTTTTCACACAACATGCTTCTTTGGCGCTGGTGAGTACAAACGCAGGATTGAGATGCATTTGGTTATTTTCTTGAAGGAAAAAAAATTCTAGAGGAAATTATCACATGGCATTAAACACCTACAGTTGTTACTGTTTTTGTTTAAATATAAATTAACTATTTATAAATTGAAACATCCATGAAACATTACGCAGCCGAATTCACATCTCTTTGGTACAATAGTACTCCCTGATCAAGTAGCGTTTTTCCTGGCGCGTCAATTGCGAAGGTCTTTAGTCACGTACGTATAGTCCAAGTTTCATCGCGGGAGGTGATCTCCCTAGGGTGGCGAGATCCGGCGCCGACCTACTCGTCGCTTGGGAGGGGGTCCCCGAGCAGGTATCCCCACCAGCGGGACAAGCTCTAGGCTCCCGCCTACTGTGATAGTCTAGTGCATGTAAGTGTGTGTGTAAATAAGGGTGTGACGAGAGGGCAAGGAAGAGGAAGGAAATATTGCGCCGTTCGTAACCCGTTTGTTGGGGTACTCCTCCGGCATTCGCATGATGTTGATAAGAGAAACGACTGAAAACTATGCCCATCGGAGCAACAGTCCTCCACGCCGAGGCTGGGTTCGACTTAGCGATGTAGCTAGTGTCGAAAATCTCGCCACAGCGGCGCACCGTCGAGAGCCCTAGGGCTGCGGTGACATCAATTGATGCTCTGAGCCACCTAAGCCACAGATAGAACTCACATTAAATTAGTTTCAATTGAAGCGTTTTCTTGCTGGCGAATTTCACGCCCTCCACTACAATTACGAGTCACACAATTCTCCCGTTATTCCGCTCTTATATGGTGCACAGTTTCTTGAAAATCAAGGGCGTGAGGCCGTTGCACCTTCAACATTGGTCACAAAACGACGTGTTTAAAAAGAGGTTTTCGATTGAACGAATATAATTATGTAGACAATACTACAGAAAGGGTTGGAAATTTAGATGAGAAAAAAGCTTAAAATAGTTACGCGTACGAACAGCAAATAAATCAAATAGCCATTAAAAACTGAATTCGCTAATGAGAATCAACTCAACTAGGTAAGCTCCTGTTTTTTACGAAAACCTCCATTATCTCCACGAACGTCACGTAATATTGTTCGTGACCTTTCAAGCGTAAGTCGTCTCGTTCTTCGTTCGCCCAGAAGTGTAAAGTAAACGGGGCACCGAACACTTCAATTTCAATACAGACAACGAAAACCCTGAGTTGTTTGCAATTGTACATGTAATACTCGTCGATTAATTCGAAACTACTAAACAAACCGAATAAACTATTTAAAACGTGGGTATAAAGCCAAACTTGTTAACTTCCCTTCCGTTAGGTTTTCATTGCCGAAAATAGAAATCTTGCATGGTTCAGAACAGTGTTTCAGCTTCGCTTAGTCGTTTTAATCCAGTGCAAGGAAGTATTTTGTTTGCAATAGCACCCGTTCCCCGTCGGAATGCGGTACATCTCAAGGAAACGCACTCATCGCCCTTCAAGCCGCCAACCCCCGCAACTTCCGGAGCAGCCGCCTTCAGAGAAAGCGCTCGCGGCACCCGGCGGAAAAGGCAAAATTCACATGCGCAGTTTCTACTCTTTCTTTTGTTCCTTCTCCAACTGGCAGACCGTAACCGCGCCCGCACCAACATGCAGGCTAGAAAATCTAAACGCATTACTCTAATTGTATTTACACCATCGCAAGGCTGCGAACAAGAAACTTTTTTTTTTTTGGCCTGTTGTGGCTCAGAATGGCAGAATTCACTACAGCCCCATTAGTTATTTCTAGACAAACACACACAAAAACTCTCGCATTAAAAGTACTGGTTCTTCTTGGGAAAGCAACGTAATCACTACAATTTAAATGTCAATTAAAATAGTGGTGAAAACGTAACTACGTTAAAGTACTTTTAATATACTCAAGCTATGATTTTTTTCATCGCTCAAACAATATTTTTGTAATTCGATTTTCTTTAACGTTAAACTGTTGAAATGCCTTGCAACAAAAGTACGTATAGAACAGATTAAAGCACCGAATGAGTAAGTATTATTCAGCACCGTATCAAGCAACCTTCAAATTTCTCGAAACGCAAGCTGTTCGAGGAAGTTGTGTGTCACTCAACAAGAGACTCATTCACACCTCCAATATGTGTAGTGCGTCACAACTCAACCCGCACCCCGCTAAAAGGAAAACTTAACGACGGCACCTGTGGAACACCGGGATGAAGAGTAATAGCTAAGCATTTCCGAGCCAAAATGAAATGACTCAATATTACTTCATTGCACGCCCACACGTATAGGAGTTAAAACACGGAATTTAGGTGAACGGGTGTCGAAACATAAAATCTCGTAGTGCGAACGCCGCACGAGAAAAACAATTTACACGGGGATTCGAAAACGTTTCGACGTCAATGCCCGCTAATAACTTCACATTAGTCGATAAAATGCGGGTGGATTGTGCAACAACAAAGGAAATACTCACCTCAATCTCTTTTATTATTAAAATTACTAAATGTTTATCATGGCTGCAAGCGCGATTTTTCAGCTATTAATAGTTAAATAAGTAGTGAAACAACACATTTCTACTATTTGTGACGTTTACGTAACATTATTGAAGTATACGAATACTTAAACCATCTTTTACTCTCTACAGCAAATGAAGCGCGGAGGAATTTGCAATTTCCGAAATTTCAGTGGTTTTAATGAAAATCGATTTAATACCATACCTCTGGAGCTCTGGTGGGGGAAAAAATAAAAAATATTGGAGCCTTTTGTAGAAAACCCATTTAGTATGTGTGGAAAATTGACATGGTTTCATTTAAAATGACGCTAAAACAACTATTCTGAAAAATGTACGTGGTAAGTTTTATAATGAAAAATCTCTCGCTTCAATTGAAGATGGTCGAAAAAACAAAAGAACTTTAATAATTTACGCAATTCTAAGTTTTTGATGTGAATCTAGCTTGCGCCGCTAAAAATGGAATTTAAAGGAAAAAATAGAACAATTTTTCAGAAAATGTTGAAAATAAACTAGTTTCCGTCAAATTAAAACACCCTTTTCATTTCACCCAACGCACATCTGAATCCGAGAAGATCTATGGCTAGCAATAGCCAAAATGCTGCAGTCGAGTGTCAGAGATGGTTCTGACACGGGAAACGTGCACACTGACGCTCCTTTCTTCCTTGCTCGTCGCATGGCGTCAGCAGTGAAGCACAGAGGATGAGACTTCAGTCAGAAGGCGGGAAAATACAATCTATGCTTTGCATTTTTCAGCCCAAATCCAAGTTGTTTCACTACTTTTTTAATTTTTCACGAGCTTTGGGTATACAACGAAATCATTGACACTTCACGTGTTTAGTATCACTCCTTAGTTTACAGTTAATTTATGCGTATATTCGAAATTAGTAATATAGATGGTTTTTTTAATTTCTCACGAGTTCCTGGGTATCTACAGAAACCACTCACATGGCGGAGATTGCGTTTTCTTTCAATTATTGCACACATCGGATATCGGTTCTGAAGATAATAAATGAAAAATGTATAAATCTGTAGAAAATCCTGCGTACTGTTTGGGTGCTAGTGTTGTTCACAGACGATACGAACATTTTTACAGAAATATTTTGGTATCAGAGTCCCTCAAGACCTCGACATGATTTCTGCAGCATTACGTAACATTCCCTAAGTTATGTTCACGAGAAAGTAAAAATGGTATGGATCCATTAAGAGAGCGTGTGTTATGTCCAGTGCTACTCTAACGGGTTTTGCGCGTAGCTCTCACGGAATACGATAACTCAGGATATGTAGCGAAAGCACCATGACTTCTAGTCCGTCCGAACTTCGTGACTTGGGAGCACGCGGGGAGGAGCGGGACGGGGGAGGGAGCGGGACGGGGGAGGGGGCGGGGCGGGGCGGGGCGGGGCGGGGCGGGGCGGGGCGGGGCGGCCTTCGCGCGGTCGAAGACGCGCCGCTGCGGGTCCCCGGAAGAGGCTGCTCAAGGCCCCCAAACCAACGCCACGCACCCGATCCGGTTCCGGCAGGCGAGCATCGGATAAGCTACGGAAAATTACGGTTAGACATTTCCGACAACACAAGCAAGCACAAGGAAAAGATCAGGTAAACAAGGCCACTTGGGCGTTTTATACGAAATAAAACACTTTGGCAATGCTGAGAATTCTAACATAAGATGCTGAGCAAAATGCACACATTCCGGGTATAAAATTATTTGGAGTGGTTATAGAAGTTGGTAAAGTCTAAAACGATGGCATGTCCTCCTGACTTGGCCATCCGCACGAAATCTGTTTGCCCCTAGAGGCAGCGTACTGTAGCCACGCATATGTAAGCGGCGTGACATCTCAATAACCAATAAACCGGCTGAAACAGCCTCTAAACTTCACGTTTACAGCCAGCCGGCACTACGTCATCCAGTCGTCCACAAAATACAAACGTTTTGAAGTGTTAACGTTTCTGCGTCGATGGAAAGTGTCCACGTTGTTTTAAGGTCTCCCAAACATTAAACACTATCTAATCCTCTTGTGTGAAGAGGGCACACTAAGGTGGCAGAGGAACATTTATATACGAAAAAAATGGGACATTACTAAATTGCACATTTATTATAGCAGTTATTATTATTAAACATAATAATAATAATAATAATAATAATAATAATAATAATAATAATAATAATAATAATGAAAAGGCCCTTCGGGCTTCAAGTAAAGTACCCCCAAAAGTTAAAAGATCGTTTCAAATTCGCAGCCCGTCTAATATTTGAGCATAACGTTCGAAAAAAATCAGGTGATGTCACAGATGTGTGGATGGTGTTGCAAGGTACTAGGCGCTCTACAGCGATAGGATAACCTCAGAGCACACGCTACTCATGAATTCTCGCTCACGTAATGCTCTGTAACACCACTAAACTCCTTAACGACGCTTAGCTAATTAACTCCTTTTAGGGGATGTGATTCGTTTGTCCTCTTGGAGGCGACAATGCCCAAGCTTTTGATTCGCTGTTGCTTATGCCATAACACACGTTACTACGTGACTCCGAACTATTAACCAACTTTAATTTTATTAACTTTTTCACAATAATTGCTGTCATTGAGTTTTGCAAAATCTCTTCACACTTTGGGGGGAATGCTTCTTTATCGTATTTTCGACGTCCTGTGTAACGTATGTACATTCTAGTCAATCGTTGTTTCTATTGATGATTGTTTTGAGGGGGTTGAATCGTCTCCGCCCACTGTGCAGGGAGGGCGCGCGTGCGCAGTGAGGAGCGCGGACGAACCGACGCAGCCTCTCGCGAATTCATTCATCTAGACACGTTTGCTGTCTTTTTTTAATCGACATTTTCACCAAGTACCTTCCGATTTTATTATACTATCTAAAGGGAGTGCGTTCTACTTTTTCAGCGTACATTGTAGAGAACATACCATATCTATGAAAATTATTAACAGCGGAATAGAATAGAACTGGAAACGAACAATGAATATAAGATTTCAGAATGAAGACCCCCAAACAAAATTTAGCCACTTAAAAATGAATTAGATGAAAATTACGTTAAGACTTGCATAATGAATATAATCCTTCAGAATGTCGACAAACCACTTGGTTCCGGGCGCGACTCACATTCGTCTCGTTTCCCGCAACATTAACTTGAAAGGTATCTCCGCGAAAACAGTACCAGCATGGGGCGTTCAAGATTCTCTCGTCAGTCAGACTTTTGTCGGTAACTTCAGAGCTTTATAAAGGAGATGAATATTTATCTCTTTAAAATTATTCTGACATCCTTCTTATATAAACATATGTATTACGAACTGTCGAAAAACAACAATAATAATAATAATAATAATAATAATAATAATAATAATAATAATAATAAATGTTAAACGGCCGAGCCGGATAGCCGAGATCGCTAAGGCAGTAGTGCCGTGGCGATTTCGGACGGAAAGATCGCGGGTTCGAGTCCCGCCTCGGGCATGGGTGTTTGTGCGTGCCGTCTATTCATCCTTCATTATCATCATTTCATCTTCCATCCCCCCAGGACTAAGAACCCTAGGGTATAAAAATGGAATTCCGCCTAATGCTGATCCCCCTGATTAGTTACATGCAAGACTTGCAACATGAGCCCGTGCAAGTCCTGCCTGGTCCAAGATGGCCTATTCGCGAGCAAGAAGAAGGGGAAAAAATCTATAGCATTTCCATGCATAGGAAGGCAGTCAGTTATTCTAGGCTTAACTTTCATTCATTACTTAGATTCAAACTAAAATATTTGTGCTAAAAAGAGTTAACCGCTTCAAGTCGATCCTTCGAGCAAAATTAACTTTCAATCTTTTGAATGAAATAAGTATTACCACATTAATACAAAACACCTGGGAAGAATCCCTATAATCAAAATACTCACGCAATCTTACAATGTCTCTCCAGTGCATGGCCTAGCCCAATTTAGTTCCGTCTACACGCGACATCAAACATCCAACCAACCTCTTCCAAAAAGAAAAAAAAAAGGGGGGGGGGGCAGCATTCGCACCGTGCTCGTGTGTCGGAGTGGAGTAGTGGACGTTATTTTAAAGAGCTTGAAAATAACCACTGTTTAGTTTCCTCGCGGAACGGCCAGGCGCCGCCGCGTCTATTCTGGGCTATCACAGCTCCCTCTGGCGGCGCGGGGCGGCGCGGGGGCCGCGAGCAGAGGGCGAGGGCGAGGGCGAGCGGCGGGAAGCAACGCGCCTTGTAGGGCTCACAGCAAACCAACGCCTACACGGCTATTTCGGCAAAAATGCACGACCTTCCAACACACTAAACTTCACGCGCCAAACATCAAATTCACTTTACTACATCATCGCATTAGCGTGCACCTGAAACGACACAGCCCTAGCAGCAGGCTGGTCATTAATATTTTTAAAGCTATTCACTTTTCTGTTCATCATTATATTACAATCAAGGAAACTCAAGAGTTGGAAAAAACAAATTTTATTTCTAAGAAATAGAATTTCTGCATTCTAAAGCAAATTGAACTTCAAGATTGAATCAAACCTACAGCCAATGTATTTCTTAATAAATAAACGAAATTGTGAAATGTTTACGTTACTACAATATTTTGATTAATTCGCCCTTTACTCTCTATTTTGAGAAGATATGATCCAGTAGTACACATTACTCACAAGAATGGAAAAGCTATATTTTTGAAGTCACTATGTTTAAACAAAATTAATTTAATTGCACAAGGATCATGTAACTGTGAACCATTCACTAACTTCTCTCATGAAGCTGAATAACATAAAACTTCACAAAAACAGTATTTTCAAGACATTAAATTTATAGATTTCTAAAAAGCAAAGAAATAAAAAGTAGGGCCAAAAACGAGAGATTTTTATAAAAGTAATACATATTTGCATCATTATACAACTCTGTACAAAAAAATACCACCCAGAAAACAAATAAAAACACCCACTTTTGCTTAATTAAAACACTTCATACAAAAGGGAGATATTTTATATTGGGGTAATTAAAGGGACACATCCTCATTTTATTGTTCCTTTTAACATGAGTTTAATAACTTTCCCAATTAAAATATCTTTAACTTCTACCAAGTCATTAAAAAAAATATCCCCATTCAATTTAGCACGAACGTCAATATTATATCTCAGAGGTTTTCGCAGTCGGTACGCGAGACGTTCATTTTTTTATTTCCTCCGCATGTGGTACCTTCCGATGTATACACGTTTGAAATTAACATGTGAAATTTGTTATAAATCACTCCGAGATACACTAAAAACAGAACAATTTACATTTTCTCACTCATATTCGCCTTAAATACAACACAAGTTCATACACCAGCAATAACTTGGATCCTTCGCTGAGAAAACGTTCAGAAAAAAGATTCCGGGCCATAAGCGTTCTATTTACAGGTGAAATGCATGCCACATCATGGACAAAATCAATTGGCTAGTTAGTTCCGAACATCGCCCACAGAGGGCAACGTGTTTCAGAGTAGCACCTCCAAGCGGACAACAGCGTAACTTTTTAGTCCAAGTTTCAAGAGAAGCAAGGGGGAAACCAGTGAATATAGGTTAGAATTGATTTTACCCCCGCTCCCCCCCTCTACCCAAATTATACGATATTTTAAGTAAATAAAACTGTTGCTGGGCATGAATGTCCTGTAGTATATTTTATTTTTTTAAAATGTTCTGTCATTTTTAACTCAAAATATCACCACCCTTGCAAAAATATTGCACTCAGAGCAACAAAAAACTGGGAGAAAAAATCACGTTTACTATGCATTTCGAATATCTTACCTCAAAGGAATGTTCAGAAAAGAGTTCAATTAAGAGACATCAAGTTATTTTTTTCTCTATTCAAGTTCCTTTATGGATTGCATTTAAAGATCACATTTTCATGATGTAACTACAATAACTACTAACTGGTAGAACTAACATCTTAACTGAAATTTAAAACTTGACATTTTTCCAACCATTAATTCATTGTTTAATTGATGCATTTTCTCATACACTGTACAAAAGAATGGAACCCGTAATTGTTTGCAAGCACCTTCATGAAAAAGGTTCCTAAATGCAAGATTATTTAAACCATAATTAATACCAAATATTTAATACAACTAAATGTAAAAACTTACTTATGAGAGCTTATAAAGGTTCAAATCAATGCTTAGACACTTAATAGCCAATACACTTTCAGACTAAAAAAGCAAAGCAAACAAGTGCCTCTTGGAAAACAACACTTATTTCACAACACAAAAATTGCAGCAATTTATCTCGCAACAAAATCCCAAAACATTTATGAAAAACACTATGAATTCGTAAATACCAGCACCCAGAGAAAAATGCAAAACACAAAGCAATAACGATAATTGTCATATCCACAGTCAGGTTAATTAAGCTTTAGCATCACATCAATTAAAAAAGAACTAATTGTGTTAATTGGTTTCAAGATTTGTATATTCTACTCCACAAGCAATTGATATTTCGGAATATTGTAATAATTAACAAAATGCATGATCAATTAATGTTTCTTAAACATATTTAATTCTTTGTACAAATTATCGTGCAGGAATAAATATTACCCATAATGAAATGCCCTCAATTTCGCTCAATTGATTATGTTCAATGATACAAATGTGGAGAAAACACATCTTCTCCCTTTACAATATTTCAAATTCTGAAGAAATTATGTAATTACTTTGGAACATTACAGCAAACAACTACTAATTACAATAACATATTCACAGTTATGAAAGAGAAACCTATACTGACTTATAATGATAACCATTAAATAAACCATTCTTTTAATGACAGAATTTATTCTTAAAATAAATGGAAATTTGTGTTGTACTTCCACAAAACAAAAGAAAGCAAACTACAACTACATGCAATAGTAACAACAGTCTAACCTGGGTGTTGCTGACATGATCTGCTGGAAGAGATTCAGGCACTGTCTGTAGAGTTGTTCTCATGCTGGAGGACATTATGCTAAGTCTGGAATGAGCCTATCAATGATGGGTGTAGGTAAGGCCAAAACTGATTGAGTGGTGAGGTGGAAGCAAGTGGTCCAGCACTCCTCCAATGTCCTCTTACCATTGGAGCTGGTAAGGCTTTGAGGAGACGCGATGTCTTCCTACACCTGTACAAAAAATTGTAATAAGTATTTCAACATTCTTGAAATCAACTATCAGTTAAATCAAGGTATAATCCCAAATTTCTCAATGTGTACCAGAAAAACTGAGAAGAAACAATTAATTATTACATCGAACATAATTCTGTCATCATCAATCAACATGCATTCATCATGCAAAAAGTTGCCAAAACAGCTGCAGCATGCAGCAAGGTGACAATGTCACATTACCAAAATTTAACTAACAATCTAGCTTTCTATATTTGAATTTTACACAGCTTTAGAACAAATATAATTGCTCTGGAAATATTGGATCACGCGTTACACATAATCAAGGTCTGCAACGAAATGACAAGGGAGGGGTAGTGAGAAAGCAGAAACTTTTAAAAACGTGGGCTACTATTTCACGACAAAGCTAATTACGTCACAATAAATGAACAGAAAAGGAGATTTACACAACTGACCCACTAGCAGAAATCTTTCAGGTTCCATAAATGCATGACCCTTCGTTCCTGTACCGGTAACGTTGAGTGAACTTGTTTGGTTCACTCCAATGTACGTCAAGTTACCACCAATATTAACAACAGCTGTAAGGTGATAAATAGAAGGAAATACTTTGTCCTAAAATAAATCTCTTTGTATAATATGTTTCCTTGTAGTAGCCAATAGGGAAAAAATGAATTGATTTGATGCAAATAAATTCTCTAACAAGTAGAAACCTTCAATGACAAACTAGCCACATCCCCATCACTGTACGGCATTCGATGTTCCATTCACACCAATCTCACAATTCATGTAACAAAATTAAAATCCATATCTTGCGCTTTCTTCACTATTATTTACTAACCCATTGATAAGGCAAAAGCCGTCACAACTCGCATACGAAACCCTACTTTCCACCTCAACTGATTACAAACTTCATTCCAAGATGGCCGACTCGGCCTAACTTTCTTGCCTCGCACCAAATACTGCCACTGCGCAACTCGTAACATTTTTCTCCTATTGGTTGAATAATCCTTGACGTCACAAAATACTCTGTGACATTATTTTGTATGTCTCATAGAGAAACAACTACTTCAATAATTTCTGGATCGTCCTTTTATTAAATATGTGTATAACACACCTCTATTAATTTATGAATTCTATTCAACTTTCAGGATTAGTTGCACGTTTATTCAAGTCTGCCTACATCGGTCCCGATGTTCAATCGCGAGGCATGTGAACCTCGAGTTCAAAACCACACGGACTTGGGTTACCCACGTTGATTGCAAATCCACAGCATTTAAATAATAAAAACATATTAAAACGGGGTGCACAAAATTGAACACATCCCAAACAGCTTTTCTGCTCCACATTGAAGACAAAATATTTATCATTCTTTTTGCAATTCTTTACTTAGATTATAAAATAGGCCTGTGTGAGTAAGCTAAACTGCTACATCTAGCACATGCTGTCATACATCAAAAACAGAATAAAACATACAAATCATTGAAATAAAGTTATAAATATTCCAACACAAAGTTTTCTCCATTCAATTTATTAACATTATTGATGGTACAACACAATAGATTTTTCAAGTATAGTCTAAATAATGAGCATTATAAAGTAACTATAACAATCTCACAAATTACAAAGGTAAAACAAATATTTGAAATTAAATATAAAGATTCGATGCATATTTGTGAGTACTTTAGGGTATTTTTTGATATGAGATTCTCAGTCAGTCTTCAGTAGCAAACACAGGTTTCCCACACAGCAGGTTTTCAGGCTACTGGAAAATACACCTGCAGCAAATTTTCATAAATAGCAACATCTTCGGGCAGGAACAGACAGAAAATTACTTGATCAACCTAAAAAAGAAAAAGAAATGTAAACATTCTCTTTAGTTATCCAAGTTAAAACTGGTGTCATAATAGTTAAAAGGTTAGGCCTAGTTATACATTTAGACATAAGTGTTAACCAAATGAAATCACAAAATTTAATTTTTGTCAGAAATATTAATTCAAATAACAGACATTTTTTAGCTTATGAAATGTAAAAAAGAAATTAATAATTTTTACATATCAAATTGACAAATAAAGGTCAAAAGATGAGAAAAAGTCTTAAAAGAAAGAGTAAAAAAAGAAAACAAAGAGAGAAAAAACTGGTGCTCAACAGCACATACTTTTTCATATACATAAAAGCTATGCAATATAATCACCCACAAATAGTAAACATTTTCTCTCCACATTAGAATATCAACTCATGTCCTTAGAGCTAACATGTAAGTCACATTACCCCTAAACCACCAGCCTCAATGTCGCTGAAAGCTACACTCAACCTTCCTGATGCTTGACAAAGTTCAACATTAAATGTTAAAAATAGCAAATTTTGCAATCAGTTTTAAATTCACATTATTTTATAATCTATTTTAAAGAACAGATTTCATTAAGGAAAAAATCTCTATTATAAACATTGTAGGTTTGCAATGTAAATTATTTTTTGTTGTCAATTTAAAAAAATATAGTTTGTGTAAAATAAGAACTGTGCCATTTGCTCTAGCCAAGAAAAAATGTAAAGACAATAGAAAAAAATTTAGACACTATTATTGCAGACTGACTCAGACTTTATCATACTCATTTCATAATCTCTTTAGTCTGGGCCAGCTTTTAGCCCACCCTCCTCCCAGCTGCTTAAGACACCAAAAAGAATTTATTCCCATTTTCTCAATTTTTTAGACTTCTAATAATAGAATAGAAATATGACTTCAAGACTATTGTAGATGAGGAAAACCTGGCCTTATATTCAAACTTTTATTGAAAAATTTTGAGCAGTTTTTGAGAAAATCTAGTTTTTAATTTTGTCCACATGTCACTCAAAATTGCACATGAACAATTAATAATTAAAAAAAAATGTTTATCACATTAATTAAAGATCTAATTGCGGAGAACAAATTTTATTGGCAGCAAAAATCCTCAATCTTCAATATTTTAGTAGTAGGAAGACGCCCAAAAAATGTTCAGCTTTTGCAATTTTTTTCGATAATTTAAGGAAATTGAGACATGCACTTTTTTAAAGTTTTTGTAGTTGTTCTTTTTAGTTTTTGTTCTATTAGAGAAAAAAACAAAACCCAAATTATCCGTTTCAAATTCAAGGGACTGCAACATCATCGATCGATTGGGGAATATTTGTGAAAATCCAGCGTATGGTTTGACCGCTAGTTCACAGAGCTATGTGGGGTCGTTTTGCCCTCAATATATTTTTCAGCATCAAGAACCCGCAAAACGACAATTGTGACAACACAAGGTGTTGGAGGAAGTAATTTACTACATATTGGAATAAGATTTTCACACTTTTTTTATATCAGGGCCCCTACAACATGATTTTTTTCAGCAAAAAAAGTCACCGTTTTCTGCTGGGGCATTAAAATACTTCCTCTATACTACGTATGGAAGTAGAATGTGAGAAAGTAAAATTCGAAAGATAAAGAGGAATTCGAAAAACAATGCTAGAATCACACAATGAGAATGAATGAGCAAGAAGTATATACAGGAAGGTAATATTACAAAGATAGTAATTTGAACTGAAGTGATAAAATAAATGAAGTTCAAATTGCAATATAACATACAACACAGATTATTATTACTATTACTACTACTATTATTATTATTATTATTATTATTTTGGTTATAGAGGGAGTGATTTTCACATTTTCTTTGGGAGTGTTTTATGAATGCAATCTAATATAATAATAGAGGTGGTACAAGAACACATTCTTTCTAACGTGCAATTTTCAAAAGTTTGTAGTTCAAATGAGACCTACCCTTTTTGTAAGCAAAATTTGCTTTATCTGTGAATCCAATTTAAACAAAAAAAATTAGAGCAATTTTTGAGAAAAAAACTAACTTCAAGCAGAAAACTACTCAGTTTTTCACCAAATTATACATGATCTTATAATAAAATTAATAAAATTTTAAAAAATCACATTTAAAGAATTATTTTGAGGACAGAGTTTAATTATGCCCAAAAATGTGTATAATCAATATTGTACTTTTCCTATGTTAAATTTTTGCAATTTTCAAAAATTCAAAGTGTTCCCCTAAAATGGGTCCTCCTCCAGTTTTTTTATATAGTATTATTCTGCAAAAGGGCAGTTCTAAAGAAAAAATTGGAGCCATTTTTGAGAAAATAAATATTTCAAAATTGCCTAATTTCTTGCAAAACTACTCGTATTTCTGAAAATTTGTATATTACCTAATTTCAACATTAGAAAAAAGAAAGTTGTTAAGATAATTTTCAAAAAGTGAAACTTAATGTCAAGTACTTTCAAAAATCACAAAATCCTTTTCAAACTCGCAAGGCCTCTAGTTCATTCAGGCCATTCGAGGAATATCAATTGTGAAGAAAATCGTCTCAACTGTTTAGGCGAGCGGACAGACTGACGATTTTCCCGTCAAAAGATTTTTCGGAATGAAGAACTCACAAAACGTGAATTCTGACTACACAAATATAAAGGAAGTAATTGATTACATAAAGAAACAAAATTTATCCACTTTCTCATTCCGAGCAGCCGACAATAAGTTTTTCGATCGAAAAGTTTTTGCCGCACTACTTCAATACTTTCTCTTTACTACATAGTGGGGCGGAAATGTAAAACATAATTAACATACATATTAACAGTAAAAGTACCAGAAAAACTTTCATTTTCTCCACGTTTAAAGGTCTTTGTTGCTGTGGTGCTTCCTTTCCCTATTTTCCTGGATTTTCTTCTTTTATAGCAGTTTTTCATGTTAGTGATTATGTAAATAGTGTTGAAAGGGGGTCAGAGAATAAATACATTCACTGTAAGGGGGAGAGGGTTATCACAAATGATTTTAAGAAAGCAGAGGGGAATGGAGAGGGTGGATAATACGTGAATATTCTCTCAGTATATAATTTACACTATCTTAGGGAATCTCATGTTAAATTAAAAAAATATCTCGTGTAACAAATTGAAAATTTTATTAAAACACGTACATACTACTCTTTAAATTTTGTAATATTTATTATTAATAGGGGGCAGATTTTGATGGCCTAAAACATCGCTGAAAAAAATCAATAAAATACTCTTCAAATGTTTTTCAAATGCCCTAAAAGCAAAGAAAAATGATGTAAAATATGTTATCAAAACCAGTTCGGATGAACAACTCAAGACATTGGATACGTTACTGATGTAATTGAGGCTGCTTCTATTAGTTCAAGTGAACTCAACTTTCGGACTTACAGTTTGGGCAGTTCTTTACCAGAAAATATCTATCTTTAGTTATCCCGAAATCACCTGTACCGCCAATGGTGCTGACAGGTGTCATAGGAACCTTAGATTACATATGTGCAATGGCTGACATTACAACTTCTGAGAGAAGAAATCGAATAGGCTACCTGGTACAGGAACTCATAAATTTTGTGGAGAACATTTGTTGCATCTCGTAAATATTATTTGAAGCTAGTACCATTAAAATTATATGAAAATCGATACATTTGGAAGAAAATGCATTAAAAATGACGGAAAAAGGTAAAAAATGACTTAGACGAAATCAACAAAAAATGCCAAAAAAACTGACATATTAAAATGGGTCACTTCCTTTTGTCATATTATGAAATGAATTTCTAAACAAAACAGCATTTTTCTAAAGTAAAAAGAAAAACAAGAACATTTCATTAAAATCCGCCTCCTAATTATTAATATCAAGCTGTAAATAAATAATGAAATTACTTCGATATAAATCGGTGAGGGTTGAGTGTCCTATGTGGAAGATTCATCTCAGGGGAAAAGAGAAATTGTAAATGTTATGGGTTTCAATGGGAGATTGTATGTATAATAGTAGACATCGGATGTTTAGGCACTAAAAAAACGTATTTTAGGTGCCTAAAAAGGCACTGAAAATGTCAAAAATAAGGAGGAAAAAATGTAATGTCAATTTTAAAAAAAATGTAATTAGTCTGTATTATTTTGTAAATTTAAATGACATATTTTAATGTAAAGCATGATTAACATAATTACAACTCTTTTACATTTTATTCTTAATAGTTTCTATTGCAATATATTACCAGTAACTTCTCAAGGTTCACAATTTCAAATTTGTGATGATTGGGAGACAAAATCAGTGTGAATGCGGAGAAGGATCTCTCAATATCTATTGATGTGCCTGGCATCCATTTTACAAGTCCAACTTCAGCAAGACTAAAACCTGGGATTTGACATTTATTTCCAAATAAACTTTCACTGCCCTAGGTGTATTGTCAATCAACCATGTTCTCAGAACATGTCTGATATTTATGAAATAGGGAAACGGAGAAAAATCTGTTGGTATACTTTTAGGAGTTCTATCTTATTTAAAAAAACAAAGATGTGAATTGAAGGTTTCATAATGAATGATCTCGTTGGAATTGACTGATTATCTTAGCACTGTATATAAAAATAATACATAAAAATTTCTAAAAAGATATTTATGTGAAAAAGGCATTTATGCTAAAAATAGCAAAAATAAGCGTTATAAAACTTTGTCAAATGTCATCATTTGTCATGATTTGTGCACATACATTATCAGCCTTTAAATATGTTTGCTAGAATAAAATAGGCATTTCCCTAAACATCCGATGTCTTGTTATGAGTTATCACAAGAGCGGAGGGGGAGGGGGAGAGAGCACAATTTTCTGAACAGATTTTCTTCAATCAAAATGAGTTTTACTCCGTAATGACTACACAGATATTTTTTCCTCTTTTGCATATTTGAATAAAAATCTTTCCATATTCAATTCAAAGAATTCATATTTCTCTACAACAACAATTTTATTTTCGTTTTTTGTTGCGGAACATGATGGAAAGACAATTTCGATGATGTTTTGATCATCTGTTGAAAGCGGTTGCGTCACAAGAGAATTCCCCTTGTATTTCTAAGAACGTACAAGAAAAACATTAAGTTTCAGACGGAACTGTTTGGGATGTTCACTCAGAACTATTTCTATTTCTCAATACCAAACCAAAAGAAACTGTTTTAAAGTTTACACTATTGACCAAAATATTTTCCATTAAAATTAGCAGCTTTTGTTTTAAGAATGGAAATTTAGGTAGTTTACTTTGCAAAAACGTTGACCCTCATACTACAAGTGGCTGAAGTTACTGAGAAGCCATAAAAGTAGTACATAGCATATAGAGTTGAAGTATCGACATTACTGATTTGATAAAAAAAGCACTGCAGCACAGCA
Organism: Teleogryllus occipitalis; assembly: GCA_011170035.1. Lineage (NCBI taxonomy): Eukaryota > Metazoa > Arthropoda > Insecta > Orthoptera > Gryllidae > Teleogryllus > Teleogryllus occipitalis. Next base: position 519,351 of record BLKR01000410.1, read on the forward strand.
ATCTTGGCATCACATCACATTACCTCTTAGAATGTTTGAAACAAACAGAATATGTGGTTTAAATTAATTTTTTTATGATTAGAATGTAGTCTTCACCATATTAAGTAAGCCTGATATTAGACTTTTGTACTTCTGTTTTTTCAGCTATGAGACAAAGGAACTGATCAAGAATTTCACTAGCAATAGTAGTCATATTATGCATAAAATTTTTTCATAAGTTTGTTAGTTTTCATCTCCTTTTCGTGAAGAGGTATGCAATTACTGAAATTTAGAATGGCAACTTGTATATTCAAAATGAATTTTCTATTTCATTTTGTTTATTTTGTATAGAAATAACCTTGAACAGAATCAAAGCATTTCCTCTCTGAATCATCACCAAATTCAGCAAGTACTTCTTTGACTCTTCATTTTATTATTCTATCATACTCACAGAATCTTTATTCTCCTCAAGAAAAGTTCTCACTGTACTCAGAGCAACATGAGCAGCAGGCTCTTGAGGGTACCCTGTAAAAAGCAAACAATTTAATTCAGCAATCACTCCCAAAATATGATTGGGTCACATTTGTGACAATACTTTTGTGGTAGCAAATTCCAGATTTCAAAGAGCAAAGAACATTGACATTCAATGTTATCAATCTGTCAACAGATAGACTGCTGTTGATTTCAATAAATACATTTTTGAAACCCAACAATCTCAATTGCATTTCGATCTTTCTTTAACGCAAAGAAAATGCCAACTAATTCAACTAAAACTTTTTTCTTTCTGTTGAGCTCTGGCTTAAAAAAAAGAGAGGGGGGAGAGAGAGGAGAGAGGGAGGGAGGGGGGTTCAATTACATTTCTTCTTCTGTTGATATGCTTGAAACTTTTATCCGTAAGGGGCTATAAATATTATGAAAACTTGGCTTAAAATTGAGTGTTTGTAAGGATATTGTTAGTTCCAATTAAAAGCCTAAGCAATTCTATTACAGCCTCACAATTTTTCAAGCCATTTCTTTCAGATTTCAAACCTAATCTTGATGTAGAAGAAATTGTTTTTAAAAAAATAGGATTGTTATATTGATGATAAACCTCATTAAACAATAAATCTGAATAAATATGAGCAAAAAATCAGTAATACAAGGTACGTATAACCTGTTGAATAGTAAAAATAAAAATATGTTTATATCAGATTGGAAAATAAAGTAACCCATCCATTTCTGGTCATAAAAGCAGAATTCCTACACTTGTATTGATATACAAAAAATTGTATTTTCACCTTGACAAAATGGAAAAATACTTTTCCAATAGGGACAGAATTCTCCTGAGACAGGATGTTTTTAATGAGAGGACAATTAAGTGAATTGATGTGAATTTTGACCTAGCATATAATGAAGATTCAGGTGCAGGAAATATAAAACATTACTCTTAAAACAAAATCCCGGAGCAGTCATACCTCCTTGTGATACATATTTTAAAGCAAGGATATGCTTGTATTAATCATAATGCTTTAATAATTATTTTTCTCCAACCAACTCCTTTTCCAAGCAAAAATAAAGAAGTAAATAATACTTGCAGCCACTTGCTTTGTTTGTCTACATCTTCAACTACCTTGCATTTTCTATCTTTTTATTTTCAAAGAAATTATTAAAAATTATCATAATTTGCACTAAGTCAAAAAATTAATCTTCCTAAGCAACGTTTTGGAAGAAGAATTTTGTAGACTGCAGAAGTGGAATCTTTTATTTGCACCCTGACAAAACAGATTAGTTTCCTAGTAACTTCTGACTAAGGATCATTTTAGGAAAACTAAAATTTGATATGTATGACAATTAAACATTGGATCGTGGAAATTCTGATTTGGTGTTGTTGACGTTCTTATGAGAAGAAATAAAAGAGGTCATCTTCGTCAACATATTAGTTGTGCATAATATGTTGACGAAGATGACCTCTTTTATTTCTTCTAAACATTGGATGTTTAGGAAAATGTCTATTTTATTCTAATGAAAAAATTTAAAGGCAATTAACTTACATGAATTATGGGAAAATTAAACATTCTGACAAATTTTTGTTTTGCCTTTTTTGGTCTTTTATGTTGTAAATGCCTATCAAGAGATATTTCACTCTTTACATGCTTTATTTCTGAAAATTTATGTATATTTATTATAAATATTTATTAGTCTTGGTGACAAATACACGTTTAAATCACTTTCAGTTCTACTAATCACAATCGTACTGGTAACATATCTTCATTTTTTGTCTAGATTGAAGCTGTCACTTGGGTTTGCACTTCACATTCAATTATTGAAGCCAAAAAGCTTGCATTTCTTCGCACACAAATAAAATAAAATAAATTAAAAAAACAAACAAACAAAACCAACCAACAACACACATACAAACCAAAAGCGGAGGGCTCTAGGAACTTGGTTGAGTGGTGTGTGCACAAAATCTCAACATAATCAAAGCATTCATGTCTCTGAGGGCAAAGCAATGATCCTGACTTCTGATATTGGTACCTTTTTGGGCCAATGTTCTTCTGGAAAGTGCACAGTGTAGGCCATTTATTGGGATCTATATCTCTGCCTGACGCGAGGTACATCTTTATTCTGCCCACAGTTGTCTGATTTGAGCATCACGTGAAGTACCTCACAGTGTCCCTTACGTGTAGTAGCGGAGCTTAATTGTGTGAAGATACCAAAGTCACTCACTCACCAATGCCCTCATTGATATTCTCTCATGTTATATTGTTTTTTGATATTAGCTAATTTTAGGTGCCAGTGCAGTGAAATATATTAGTGCTTTTTTCCTCCAATTGTAGGTTTTTGTTGCCTTTTTTTAGTGCCAATTAAAAAACTTTTTAGTGCCTTTTCAGGTGCTAATGTAAGTTTTTAGTGCCTTAACATCTGATGTCTAATAACGATTAGAACAACTCCAAATCTCTTTCACTCAAATAAGCGCAAAATGTACATTAAAATAATTATCATGAATGCACACATTAAATGTACACATCTACATTTAGATGCAATAGTCAAAGCTTTATGGTCATATCTGGAAGGAATGAATAAATGATCTTCATATTCTGATGATTATGAATATATGATTTGAATGATGAGAAGCAGGAGAAATTGGAGAACCACTACATTAAATCTACACTGATTTTAACATATGCATGAAATTCAATGAACAAATATATTTATCTCTTTTTAATGTATTACGTACATTTAAGTTTCATGTTCAATACATTAAATTTAATGACATTTCTGACAGTGTACATTAAGATGAAAACAGTAAAAATATAAGATAACTTCAGTTGAAGATGCAATGAACTTTGGTTAGCGTTTCACACTTATTAGAGGCAACACCCTGACCTCAGATGTCTCATATAACAAGGTTCCACAATCAAAATAATCCAATAATCTTCAACCACATACAAATTATATTGGAGGGACAAAAAACAACCTTAGACAGACTTGATCAAGGCCATAAAGATTTATTGGAATTAGCACCTTATTTTATTAACATTAAGTCCAAAAGGTTTATTGGTATTAGCTTCTATTTTATTAACTTTATAAAAAATTAGAGAGATAAGTTTCAACAGAGAAAACAAACAAACCAACCTACTAAAAGTTTCAGATTTTGAATAGACAAAATCTAAAACATAACATTAAGTGTTTCTTACAATGAAGAGTATTTCTTATACCTAAAGGTTATTCCTTTTCCTTAGGAAGAAAAATATTTCCAGATTTCATAAAAACAAACATTAAAATTAATTAACAATAACGGTCTCCAGACAAAATTTGTGTCAATTCATTTAAAACCAATTTGTGTTCACTCTACAGGCAATGACTGATCAAACTGCATGGATGGTTCCTTTTTTACTGCCTTCAACTTAAAAAGAATTGAGATAATTGTTTAATTCTTCAACCTTCATACACATATATGCAATCATAACTAAGCCAGAGGTAAGGACCCCAATATTCTTTTTAACAAATTTTTTTATTAGCTCAACACGTGAAATTATTTTAATATTAAAATTTTTAATTGAAACAGTTTTATTCTTTTCTTATTCATTTATGTGCAATATTATAATAAAGTAAATAATTATTATAAAAAATAATAAACAAAGAGATTGGATCCCCATAGTTTGGTCATGCTAATCCAGCCCTGCACACATTTCATTTCTACACAATGTTCAGGCAGTAAAACTTTTAAAGATAAAAGATAAAACTTTCTTTCAATGAGTATGTGAAATGCTCTACAACAATAAATTGTAAGAAAAATGGATGAGTCAAATGAAGATATGAAATAAATAAGAAGTTACATGAAGAGCAACTTCACAAAATACTAAATAGAAAGGGACACAGCACGAAGAAAATTTACTTGACTAAAACATTAACAAAGAGTATGAGTATGTGTGTATATACATCCCCTCACACACACACATACATTCAATAACGAATGTATAACATTAATAGTACAAATGAATTTTAATGAAGAATTCAATATTTTCAATTCTGATTCAGTATGATAGCTCTATAGCATGAAGTCAAGCTTGAGAGTGGTTATAATCCAAACCAGATGAAGGGAAAGGGACTGTATGTGTTACCGCAGCAGCACGTAGGCAGCACCGAACAAAATGGCTGTGGCTTTTGCAGCAGCAGCGCTAAAGCAAGTGTGGTACATAGAGTTGGAGGAAAAGTCCTATGTAGGTTCAGGAATTTTCACCCTTTGTTGTGGCACAGTTGGCCTTCTTAACGTTCATGCATCACTTTTCTTTCTACATCATCCCTAGTAAGCCTAGGTGGAGCTTGTGTGTGAAGCAGGTGCTCGTTATATCTCGGACAGTTGCCCTCATAGGTCTCTCAGTTGTATTGCAGCATACAGTACATTCCCAGTACCTTGTGTATCACCTGTACACCCTAATCTCTTGCCCCGATAGGTGTGTGGTTGTGTGTGCGTGTCAGTCAAACTTCATTTATAACAATTCAAATTTATTTGAATTTAAATGAGTATATATTAATAAAATAAGAACCAATCATACTAATTAACAAAACTGAATCCATAAATAATGAAATTAAAAATGGGTACCCTATGTATAAACATTTCTTGGACATGTTAAATTTGTGTAAGTCCATTACTAGGGAAGTATAATAGAAGAAATATTTAGTAATAAAAAAATATATGAAAAATACAATATTTAAAGATCTTCTCAATTAATAGGATGGTTTAGTTTTATTTTCCATGATTTTTATACTGTTTTGTTTAATATCACGGAATGATAGATATTGTGTTTTATATAAAAAATTACATTTTTTTACATTTTCTCAGTTGTTCAGTACTCTAATAGTTTAAATGACATTAGGTTTTTGAATTATCAAAGAAGAGCAAACCCTCTTATGGAAATTTTCAGAAAAAAAATTGGAGCAGTATTTATCAAAGGTTTTGGCTCTCTTATACACAAGAATTATTTACTATTCAACAAACTTCATTAGGGAGCACATTCATGATTAAAACTGCACTAATTCGTGGAAGATATCTGTAATATTAATACTATTCACACAACATAAAGGTTGAAAACATTACAAATGTTTAATTTTTGAAAATTGAAAAGTTTAAATGAAAATGACACGCTTGCCATTGAATTCAGTGAAGGCTTAATCGTTTTGTGATCCTTAAAACAGTTCTAATAAAAAAATTGAAGACTTTTTGAGAAAAGTTTGAAAAACCCCTCCAGGTTTCAAAAATTGTGTTTATAAAACTTATGGGGAGAAGGAAGACTCCTGGAAGCCACTATTTAAAACCATATAAATAATTTATATATTCCAGTACACGTTTTGACAGCCCATACATGAAATACCTTCCAAATATTTTGGGCTTATAACAGAAACCTCTATCTTTAATCTAGTGCATTTTCACTCTCATAGCATTTACAGGTTTTTGATTAAAAAAAAAAATTTTAGATTCAGTGTTCTTCAATTTTTTTTCCACATTTTTGTGCTTCTCTGACAGAGTTATTCAAATGAAGAAAATATTTGGAACAGCACTATTTTGTTTACAATGGTCACTTTATTGCAAGGTAATTGTTTTAAAAATTTACATGCAAAATTACTATAACAGATTTCGTAGTAATAATTAATTACTTTAATTAACTGCATTTATTAATAGTTAATAATTCTGTATAAAATAAAGTACAATATAATGTAGCAAGAAGACAGCTTTATTGATAATAGAACTCTTTCCATGTAATTACTGGCCAAAACTCTCCCACTCTATGTCAGATAACAAGACCATCAGTTTCCTTTCTTTTTGGATAGGGGTAGGATTTAGGACACTTCACAGGGGTTGGTCTAACCCTTGTGAAGCAGCCAAACTCATTTTGTTGGCACAACTTTCACATGAGATTGTCTGGGAATTGAACCAGGACCTCCTTGATGAAAGGAGAGCGACTTTGCTCTGAGCCACAAGACAGCCTGATTCTGGTTACTAAGTTCACAGGCAAAGAAATTAGTGTACCAATAATCTGCAGTGTCATGTTAAATGAAATCAAACATGATTATTGTATTGTAATCATGGCACAGTGTTTTCTGTGAAATGATCTTTAAACTTTTTATCATGAAAGTTTCTGTACGTTTTTCTGGAAGGTGGTAGGAGTTATTGTGAAATCTCATGCAGTCAATAGCCGTTATGTATTAGAGACATGCTAGAAATGATTTGGCTAATATAAGAATTCTACAACTTGGATTTCTTATTTCAGTGCAAAGTTTGCGGATAGTTTTACAGAGAATATGATGTCATGTTATAACAAAAAGTAGCGATTGTAGGATGAGATGAGAGAAAGTTATCTTTCATGGAATAAAAATACATTGGTCTGCGACAATAATTATTCCTTCTATAGAATAAATGGGTATAGGATGGCCATTCATTTTCTGGAACAAATTTCCAGACTAGTCCCGGTTTCCAATGCATTATTTTTATTTCTCACTGATAAGATTTGAATTTCACACTATTTAAAAAATATTAAAAAAGCCTGATTCTAATTTGTTAGCTCTCATTTCTCTGTGATAAATTACAAATTTTGAAAAATCTCAACAAATAAAAATTGAGCCACTATTGGTTGCTAAACTAATTTTTTTAAGGAATAAAATCTACTTCTATAATCATCACAAAATTTATCCTGATTTCTAATGATTCTTCCACAAATTCCCTGTCTTTTCTAGAGCAATGAAATTCCTGGAATTTTCCTGGTTTTCCATGTTTTCCAGAAAGTGGCCACCCTGGAGGAGTCCTCTGCAAGATATGTTCTAGTCAAAAGGTTTCACAGTATCAAACGACATTGGTAACAATAACTCTCAATCATTTGTAAAATACACTAATAAAATTGTAATAAAGTTTAAGATCACATAGCAGTATCAACATTGGAGTTCTCAGAAAATTGAAAATCAGATTCTCTGTCTCAGATTGCATTGAAAATAAATGCTATTAAATAATTGTTTCAATTACCTTAACACAATAATTTTTTAACACAATTAATATAATATAAAAAAATAATCTATATATTTAAAAAAATAAGGTATTCTGCCATGGCTTCGTTTAGAGCTTCTACTGAACCGATTGTCGTATTTTTTCCTTTAAATGAAAGAATGTGATCCCTAGATGTGTTATCAGATATTGTTTGTGTTGATTCACCAACATTTACGGTGTAAATTAATTAATTAAATCATTCTTTAATAGTACGCTTATCAATAGTCAATTGTTTTCTTCCAAAGGGTGGCTGTTTGAAAACAGATTATATGAAACGATAGATTCGAGTACACGATACTTCATGGTGGCGCTGCTCGATGTTTTGTTTTGATTGTTGAGATTTGTTTACAATTCGTCGGGGTTTTGTTTCAGTGTAATAATTGTATTGTGGCTTTGACAGTTTGCATGTATTTGCTTTTGTGGTGCATTTTGTAGAGAACATTCGGACAGTGGGTTTTGCTCGGTTATACTGAAGTAGTGAAGTTGTTCATAGGTTATGTTGAATTCCGAATCGTTGCCCACGCACCCCAAAAGACGCAAAATTACATGGAAAGAGAAAGTCAGCGTAGGTGTCATGATAATGAGGTCATTTCGTTTTTTTGTTGGGTCGTTGTCTATGAAATGTCAGTTTTGTTCTGCTTTGTACTTCCCATGCGAGAGAAATTCTGCAAACGAGTTTACTCTGTGTTGCTTAAATGGGAAAATAAGTTACGAGCATTGATTTGTAGGAGGTGATGACACATCAAAAAACTTTAGAAATAAAATCCGTCAGTATAATAGTGCTCTTTCTTTTGTGTCATTTGGTGTATTATTGCAATATGTGCGTCATATTGCATTGCCACCTGGTCATGGGCCATAAGTGTTCTAAATTTTGGGAACTCCACATCACAGAATATCTTCGGTGTACCCTGACGATGCAAACCATGCAACATATTGTGAATATTAGTCTGGGCACAGTATTTTACATTTATCTCAGATCTCACCGTCAAATTTTGACGGGTTCTCACTAGTAATTAATTAATATAATAACCTTAAAATAATAATTTTTTCTCCAACATTTGAATCTAAAATACTACAAAGCTATTTTTCACCTTATTTCAAGAGGAAGGAAAAATCCACTTTTAACACCTTCTGGCCCACAGCTCCCAACAACGAACCCTCCCTACCTTCCCACCCATAGCACTCTAAATCACCACTACACAACTATGCTAATTCTTTTGCTAACAATTATGTAGTTTATTAATGACTTTTCAACATTCAATATACATTGAAATATGTAATGATTATGTATTATATACAGGATGAGTCACGTAACTTTAGCCTCCTGTAATTTTTGAACGGTTGAATTTATAGCAATGCAGTTTTCACGAAAGTGCATGAGAGAATGGGACCAATTGATGCATGTATTTGTTTCAATTTTATCACTTGTATTTTAAGAGATATTGAGGCAGGTTTTCTTTTTTCAAATGGAACTATACATATCTTTTTAGTCTATCATGACGAGCATAAAAAGACAAATTCAAAATTATATATATTGATAAGCATTTTTTTTTAGTAATTTTGATTTTTGTGCAACTCATATTTCATGTATATTTTGAATGCAAGAGTTCATCAACCAAGGTCACTCAGTGCTCTTCCTGCTAGCATGTGCTTGGGGCATTGCAATATTAGTTAAATAGGAGTTGCAAAACATATACATTACTCAAAAAAATGCTCATCTCATATACATATGTTGACAATATGTACATCATTGTATTCATCTTTTAATGCTTGTCATGATAGACTAAAAAAATATGTACAGTTCTATTAAAAAAATCAAAGTTACCTTAATATCTGGAAAAATACAAATGATAAAATGAAATGAATACGTGTACTAATTAGCCACATTCCCTCATGCACTTCTGTGAAAACTGCATAGCAATAACTTCAACCATTCAGAAACTGCAGCAGGTGCTAAAGTTATGTGACTCACCCTGTGTATAATGCCACATCTCCAGTGCACAAAAAACTGAAAATATTTTTGTACATAAATCATTGCTACTTTCTCTACATTCTGCACCACTGACATTCACCAGCCGGTTATTTTGTTAAAATAAAGCAAAGTTCAGTGGGCTCTGTGGAAAAATAGGGTTCTACTTGGGGACATGCAGCTCTGAAATATGGGAAGAAAAGTATTAATATTATAGATTGATTTATCTTTCCTCTTGAAGAAGTGTAAAGAAGATAATATCTGAAACAGCAGTCTTCATTTCAATTGTTAACATTCATTATTATTGAATATTTATTTTCATTCGGTTAGGATCAAAACAAGTGCATGAAGTTCATGTATTAAGTTCAAGAAACCTATTAGAAAGATTTTGGCAGATAGCTTATGAAATAAATCATAACAGACTAAACTAATCAATGGCCAATTTAAAAAATATATTCACTTTTAAGGGGAATTCCATGCATTCATTGAAAATTATTAATCATTATTTTCTGGCATTATTTATTTAAAATGTAATTAAAAATTAAATTTTGCATAATTTATTACATCATTAATATCAATCCAAAAATAATATTCAAATAAATAAAAAATGTTTCTCCTTAAATTAACCTTAAGAATTAATAACATTTTTATTCAACTGAAGGATGGGTTCTTAAAATACTAAATTTGGTATTGGGATATTTTGTTAATGATTATATTATATCATGTTAAATAAAATGTTTGTTAAATGATTATATTATATTTTGTTATCAATCATGCTCCATACAAGCCATTTTTTTAATGTCTCTCTGCAAATAGTGACCATCAGACTCCAGATGTGGCCAGACACCACCTTCCAATATTGGTGTACACATGTTTTATACTATTACTTTGGCACTGTTAATGTTTTAATAACGTAAAATATCACCATTGTGTTTCTCCTAAAACAAGTAATATTTGCTTAACCAAATTTCAATGTTGATATGCGTGCTAAACATTATTATTGTAATAAGAATATACAGCAAAAACATTTGACAAACACTGTTCATATAGCAACTTTATGGACATAAAGTAGTTACGTCAGAACTTTACCCAAACTTCATTCACAGAAGAACTAAAGCACCTTCATGACTTTGGACAGAAATGCCTTTCACACAGTAACTGATAAGCGCTTTTGTTTCAGTGAAGAACCCCATTTTAGGCTGAATACAAAGTGGTGGCATTTGTTGCACAATTATGGAACATTTTTTGGCAGAAAACTTTTCCAAGCTGTGTGTCTTCTTTCAATGGCCCTTCCCTAAACAACAGCTATCTTGGCCGCAGTTGCAGCATACCAGGTAAATTCACGCAACATTTATGAATAAATAAGCAAAAAAATGTAAGTTTTCTCTCATTACATGACAGAAGAGTAAATGATCTCATTGAAGACATAGCAGTTTTAGTCGAGATGAATCCATTTAGGAATGAGATGCCTAAATAGTAAACTGGCAGCCTGACATTTTGCCCATTTTTTGACTAGTAGTCTTTTAACCTAACACTTTAGATAATATATTGAACAATATATGACCTCACATTCAAGTCTTTTAAAAAATTGGTAATGTGGAAGTTTATGGTGGCATGGTTCTTTTAATTCAGTAATTAAAATGAATCGATTCATCTGAACAATGAACTGATTATTTCAGTTTATATTATTCAAGCTAGATCTCTAATTAAATGACCAACACATGTAAATTCCAAATTTATTTCTATACCTATTCTATATTTATTTCTATCAATTCAGTCAAACCTTAAATGGAACGTCCATTTAAATGAATTGAACACAAAATTAAGTTCATTATGCTACGCGTTCAGAATTCTTGCAAATTCAGTCAGCCTTCATACTTGTGTATACTTCGCAAATGTTCATTCCCGCCTGAGATATGGCATAACATTCTGGGGAAATACATCTTATAGCTCCCAGACTTTTAGATTACAAAAACGAATTGTACGAATAATAACCAAATCCCACCCACGTGATTCATGTAAGCCTCTCTTCATTAATCTAGGAATTCTACCATTACCGTGTCTTTTTATTTACGAATCAGTGGTTTTTGTAAAAAATGACTTGCTCAAGGGCGGGAATATTTTTTCAGAAAATGCGAAGTCTATTACTATAACACTCGACGTAGAAATCATATTCATCAGGTGACAGTATCAACAGCTCATTACAAAAAATTCACATACAATACATGTACATTATTTTACAACACTTTGCCAGATGACATTAAACGATTAAATTCAATAGAAAAGATTAAATCACAAGTGAAATCGTTTCTGCTGCATAACTGTTTCTATACAATTAGAGACTACACTGAGCATCACAAGAAAAGGAACATTAATTTTTAACAATGATACATAATGCATTATTTACCATTTGGACTGTATAAATGAGTATAAACAACCTGTAACAACTATTGTACTACAGCTTCCAGGTCAATGACCCCCATCTCGATCAGGTTTTTCGTCCAGTTTCCCTGATCCATTGAGCAAATGCTGAGATGGCCCCTTGTTTTGCTTCTGGACATTAATGTAACTTCATTTTCTGTGCATGTCTTCTAGAATTCAGTGGGAAATACAATTATTCAAATTATCGTTTCCATGTTGTCGCGGCAGGAAGTAATAAGAGCCAAAATTTATTGCTTATTTATCCTTGAAAATAGATTTTATTACATGGGAGTTTTTTTTGTTTTTTTCTCCCTTTCAAAATTCAAAATTTATTGCTTATTTACCCTTGAAAATAGATTTTTTTTACATGGGAGTTTTTTGTTTATTTTTTCTCCCTTTCAAAATTCAAAATTTATTGCTTGTTTATCCTTGAAAATAGATTTTATTACATGGGAGTTTTTTTCTTTTTTTCTCCCTTTCAAAAATTCAAAATTTAAGTAGTATATGACTTAGTGTAGGGATCACAGAATTTTTGAAAATGTGCACACAATTCACTTTTCCCCATAGCACGTCATACGCAGTTTTTAACTGTTTTTTTTTGACGTAAAATAAATAAATAAATTACCTCATTACTCTAGCCTCTTCTTCCATTCATTTCCACTCCATCCAAATTATTAACAATAATAAATTTTTTTTGTTTATTCTAATGTCATTGTTTCCAATAAAATACACAAAAAGTCATGAGTGATGCTGCAAATAAAATATACTTATAGCTGTCTTTGTACTATTTTCATTATTATCTTTCTTACTTTCTTGGCTTTAGGTATAAATACAACTGATGTTTAGAATTTACTGTACTTTTATATTGTTCCTTAATTCTGTCCATATTGTATTTTAAATTACTAGTACTATTAACTCACAGAATATCATACTTCTCTGGTGTTAAAATTTATTTTATATTTTTTAAAGTGCTAATGTATACCAAACAACATTCTGATTATGTACCTCTGGAATAATTGTACTCTTCCTGCACATTTCTTCTTCTTCTCCCTTCCCTTTCTTTTCCAGATTTTTCCATTTTCCTTCTTTATAAACCCTTCTCCTGCTCGTGTTTCAAAGAGTTCAGCCCAAAGCCACCACCTTGCTACCTTCAGGCCTCCAGTTGCACCAGCATTCCCTCATATTATATTTATTTATTTAAAGTCAAAAACAGTTACTGTGTGTGACATGCTATGGGGAGAAATAAATTCTGTGTACGTTTTCAAAATTCTGTGATCCCTTCCCTAAGCCTTATACTACTTGAATTTTGAATACAGAAAGAAAATGAGTGTTTTTTGCAAAGATTGTTAACAAAGATATTCTCTCCAATGTAATAAAATCTATTTTCAAGGGTAAATCAGCAATAAAGTTGGGTTCTTATCCCTCATCAAGTTCTTCATCAAGGAATAATACTTCCTGCAACGACATCATGGAGAATGATAACTTGAATATCTATATTTCTCACTACATTCTAGAAGATGTGCACAAATAACGAAGTTATATTTATGTCCAGAAGCAAAACAAAGGGCCATCTCAGCATTTGCTCAAAGGATCAGGGAAACTGGAAGAAAAACCTGATCAAGATGGGGGTCATTGACCCAGAGGCTGTGGTACAATACTTGTTACAGGTTGTTTAGAATTATACAGTCCACATGGTAAATAACAAATTAAATATCTTTGTTAAAATTAATGTTACTTCCCTTTTGATGCTCAGTATAGTCTAATTGTATAGAAACTGTCATGCAGCAAAAATGATTTTTCTTGGGATTTAAACTTTTCTATCGAATTTAATTTAATGTCATCTGGCAAAGTGTTGTAAAATAATGTATATGTATTGTATGTGATTTTTTTATAATGAGCTGTTGATACTGTCACCTGATGAATATGATTACTACATTGAGTGTTAGGCATCGGTGTTTTCTGAAAATATATTACCACCCCTAAGAAGTCATTTTTGACAAAAACCACCGATTTGTAAATAAAGAGACTAGGTAATGGTAAAATTCCTAGATTAATAAAGAGAGGCTTACAAGCTTACTCCCTTTCAAGAGATTTTGCATAAATAATAAAGGAAGCATGATACCATAAACTTCCAAACAACCCAAAAATTCACATTCTTTTAACAAATTAATGAAGCAATTAATATTTAGTATAAATGTATATTAATAGTTAGTATTAATAGTTATAAATGTACATTAATAACTGAGGTTTCTATGACTTCACAAAAATAGGACTGAATACTTACAAATCCCTCCAAATATTTCTCAAAATAGGGATAAGTTAATAAAAATAATAAATACCCCAATATGTCAAATATTTTTCTTAATGTTCTTACCATAAACTCCAGTGGAAATACAAGGAAATGCCTGAATAAAAAGAGAGAATATCAGCTCAATTCTAAACAATTACAAACTTAATACAACATGAAAACAATACCCATTACTCACCACAGTACGTAACTTTTTATTTCGCAGCAGCTGCAAGGATGAATTGTAGCAGGACTTCAATAAATCAGGTTTTTCTCCTTGAGGCCCAACAGTGTGGATGACATCTAAAAGCATGTCCACGGTTGTTATGTTTTTCATGCTCTAAACTGCATTATCAACTATCTGTCATTGACAAATCCTGGCATTCTATTTAAATTATTTTATCATTAAAAACATCAATGTATAAAAGTATGTCAATTAGCAGGTATTTGTTTTGTTTATAAAGAGTTCCATTAATAATAACTGGTTAAGTAATTATCACACTCTCACGATTTCAAATTCATACTAACTTTTTGCTAGCAAGTTGTATCCATTAGTAATTTTGGCTTCACCAACATTGCAACCATTGAGTGTACGACACTCTTCTTTTAATTTTGGTCCAGCAGCCCGATGAATTGCACCATCCACTAAACAAAATAATTTTTTTATTTCAAGTCTGAGAAGTTAATAGCATAGTGCATAAATACAGAAAGCATAAACCATTATACCTCCTCCACCACCCAGTAATGAAGAGTTGGCAGCATTAACAATGGCATCAATTTCTAGTTTTGTAATATCTCCTCGCCACATTGCAACTTTACTATTAAGATCAGAAGCTATTTCTTTTTTTCTTTCACTCTTGGCATACTTTTTTTCATCTGGAGACAGGAAAAGGGAATCCTAAGTTGTAAAGGATGTTTAAAATACAAAACAGATTGACAAACTATACATAGAAAATTACACCAACATTGTTGCACCAGTCGATCACGACTGTCATTGAAGTAAGTGTCCCAACTTATAACAGGTGGTGTCGCCATCACTGAAGAAATATAATCAAAAATATTTCGTCAGAAGCATCTAGACAATCGAACTAAACAAAAAAATATTAAAGTACAGATCTCAAGATAATTGTTATTCAAAACTAATTACTCTAACAATGCAGCTTCTGTAGTAATTTCTATCACGATTTACACTCAATCTCAAGCTCGCTACCTGTACCTTACTTACCTTTTGTTCGTCTTCCCGCTGTTGTAGATCTATTGTAATTTGTATTCACAAATTGTTTTAAATCAACCTTCAGTAATTCTCGTTGAATTTTGAAATTCTGAATGAATAACGGGCAGTTCCGGGCAATCTTGTCCTGCAACGAGAATATTTCAAAACCGGCATGTGAAGCATCTTGAAAACGGATGAAAACATTATTCACTATGCTTTTCATGCCCACGACATTAGTCCTTACCAATATCATTCCGAAGGTTAAGAACAGTTGTAAATATTGCAAACAAATATGCAACGAAATATTACTAAAGACAGAACAATTGTGTAGGGAATAGCCAACTTATGGCACTTAGCACTGCGGCATGCACTACAGCGATAAAAGTACGTACCAATGGAAGATTAGATTTATTTTCAGAACATTCTTAAATGCTCTGTTCGTAGCAGAATATTATCTCCTTAAAGTAAATTTTCTCGATGAACTTTCCCGCTTAAATGCTGGCTTTTCTTTGAAGGATCATTACGCACCACCCGCCATAACCTGAATATGGGTCTTTCCACGTAAGAAAAGACCCTAAAAATTCAAGATGGCGGAGTTTCGGCACTGCCAACCTCATCGAAATAAAACACGAAAGCGCCGACGTGACTTGTTTAAATGTACGTTGTGGCCTTCAAAAATCCAGATATGCTGAAATGATTTGTTAATATTGTTTTACGACTTATAAATCGCAACAGCCATATGGTAAAATAATGTAATTTATAATTTATATATGAAATTTTTTATTAATTAATTATAATATTAAATATAATACTTTTAATTAAATTACTTATAAATTTAAAAATATTTGAACTCTCAGAATTAATAAAATCTTATTGAAACTGAAGAATAAATGAAATAGTAGAATGTTATTTTATTATACAATAGGAAAAAAAGGTATAAACAGGGGATTTATAGAATAGAGATGAAATGAAATGCAAGACAAAATAATTTTAATTTTCCAACAGTACACAATGAAGTGAAATAAAACTATTCTTTACTGAACTAGAAATATTTGTATAATAATGGTTTTATGCACGTAATATCGGCACATGACCACAATCAAAGCATATATAAGGAATGAACAAATCTACAGTATGAAAATGACAATGTTTGAAATTTCATGAAAATTGAATTGATTAGATATATGATTTTATATAATGCGAATGTTCAGTAAAGAATAAACTGATGCACCATGGGTGGTCAATTTTAATGACAAATTGCAAGGAACAGTCATTAAAATTTCTTGAACACCGATGGTCCACAGCAATTTATTTTCACAAATATTATTGAATTTTTACAATAATTTTAAAGCCTAATGCCCCTGGGCTTACAAACATTACAAAACATCCCGGCATTTACCTTAAGCGATCGGGGAAAACCAGGGAAAACAAAGGAGTAAGTATGCTACCATATATATAAAAAAAATTGAATAAAAAAGTGAATTAATCCTCAATTGGATTGTAAAAATATTATCATTAAAAATCAACGTTAAGAAATTTGGCTGACTTTACAAATTAATAAACTACTTAAAAATTTTACATATATTGATAGCATACCCATCCTCCCGATCAGGATGACGACTGAGGGCCGATTTCTAGCATGCATACAGAAACACAAGTCAAAATAATGGAGACATTTACATTACGTAAAATAATATACATAAAACATTCCATATTTAGAAAATGAAAAATCTGGTAAACACAGCAACCCTGCAACATAGAACAATCAATGCAGTATCTATTGTCCAAACATGATAAATTCAATAAACAGACATGTTATTGTTATAAGATCAAAAATTATTCCTAGGAAATTATGTTCTTGCAATGAAAAACAAAAAAATTAAAAAAGGAGAATATCACATTTAAATAAAAAAAATTGCTACTTAACTTATATATTACTTCAAACTCCAGCAACATATGAAATTGTCCGGAAGATAAGATGGCCCAAGAATTTATACTTCACATTACAGTATTCAATATAATATGTAACCAAAAAGATTTACCTACAAAACCAATAAAATTTACAAACATAAATAGAAATTCATTGAAAAATAACTTAAAATGATATGTTAATATCCAAAAAGTAATATAGCGCATCAGTAGTAAACATTACATTTTACTCTATATCATGCCAATAATATCATGAAATAAGTACTTACTAATTTCACTTTACAACTGATTACCATTTCAACAAAACATCTAAATAAAATGATGTATGTTCTGAACTCCATTATTGCATATGTGAAACATTTATTAATGTAATGTATGTTTCACACACATGTCAAATATTTGAAGTGCATTCATTTATATCACTTAGCATCCCTACTTAAACAGAACACAAACTCAGAGGCATTGGCAGTAATGATTAATTGTATTACAGGGATAATGTAAAGAAAATTGATTAACTGTTAATTCATTGGGGTTAATTAATGTTAATGAAATGGTGCTCTTAACTAGCGTCTTTGGTTGAATTGAGAAAGCAGGAGTTCACTCAGGATCTCAAACTCATTAAAACTATTAATGCACACTCACTTCTTTCTCATTGCAACTGTTCTCAAACCAAACAGACTGACTGAAGCACTGGCAGGAACAATTGACTGTAATATAAAATATTAAATTACAACCTGCAATTATCACAAACCCATAATCAAGTAAATTCAAGCAATACCTTTTCCGTAGCACAGTGTGACAAAAACTTGTACACAAACTAGACTTTTGTGGTTGCTTTCAGGAGGCAGCAGATTTATAATTACATGGCACATCTGTAAGATTGAATTTCATTTGTCACTAGTGTTTGACAATTACTCTACACTATTTGGGAATACTCACTAATTTCACATTGCAACCGTTCTCGAACCAAACCAAATAACTCAAGCACTGGCAGGAACAATTGACTGTAATGTAATAATATTAATGTAACAACTTGCAATAACCATAATTCCATAATCTTGTACTGTGTAGCTATACCTTTTCCTGGGCACAGTGTAACCAAATTTTTTCTTAATCTTGACTTAGTGGTTGCTTTACTGGGGCAGGAGTTTTATAATTTGAGGCACATCTGAAATATTCGGTAACATATTTTACAAGAAAATCACTTTTATTCCAAACGCTTTAATGCTTACTCACAGTTTTCACTTTTGCAACCCTACTCGATCCAAACACAAAACTGAAGCACTGGCAGGAACAATTGACTGTAATGTAATAATATTAATGTAACAACTTGCAATAACCATAATTCCATAATCTTGTACTGTGTAGCTATACCTTTTCCTGGGCACAGTGTAACCAAATTTTTTCTTAATCTTGACTTAGTGGTTGCTTTACAGGGGCAGGAGTTTTGTAATTTGAGGCACATCTGAAATATTCAGTAACATATTTTACAAGAAAATCACTTTTATTCCGAACGCTTTAATGCTTACTCACTGTTTTCACATTTGCAACCCTACTCGATCCCAACACACAACTGAAGCACGGGCAGGAACAATTGACTGAAAATTGGGAGAATGTGTTAATGAAATGAAATTCTCTTCAACTCTCAATGGAGTATTTTCCAGTTCTTACCTGTTCTGTTGCACAGGAGGTCCCAACATGTTCTCTAACAACTGTGGGTGGTTGCATTAATATGTCAGATGTTTCTTGAGATGAAGTTGTGGAATCTCTAATTTTGTTTTAATTATTTCACATTGAAGATGTTCCTGGGATTGGCTCAAATGGAATTGTGTCTCCTTCCTCTCCTGTGCCTTCTTCAGCTGTGTCAGTTCCACTAGCACTGCTCAAATTTACAACTATTTCTTCATAATCTTCTTCCACTGCCTCTCTTTCATAATACTCTTCAATAATTTTTTCTGTATGTTCCACTGAATTCTTCCAAATTTCTGGTGTGACCTGTTAATGCCATACCATAATTTTCTACTTTATTGTTTCACTAATTTTGAAAAAAATTATAATCATAACTGTTGTCATATATTTACTATTTTTCTATAATGGTGTATTGAAAACTTTACCTGATTTAGTGCCTCATTCCACACAGCTTTAGTTCTCTCCATTCCTTGCCCTGGCCTTTCACATACAGTTTTGTTGTAGTACCCTTTTGAAATGCCCCACACATGTTCAATAGGATTGAATTTGCAATGATATGGTGGCAGCCTCAAAACTGTGTGCCCTTCTGCAGCGAGCATGTCATCAACTACATACCTTTACCAATACATTGCTGAGGTCAGTTATTTATTAGATTTATATATCATTTATTTATCACAAGTGTAGATGTATATATTTGTACATATTTAAAGTACATATTTTAATATTTTATTACAATGATGCAACAGAACAAGATAATATGATGCAAAATATTAATGAAATGTATTCTTTAATGCACTGATATGTATCTCGTGGTACCTTTTTATCCTTTCACAATGTTGGCTCGCCAGGGCAGCAAGTGAGATTTTATTTGCAACTTCTGGCACTCGTACTCCTCGCTGGTTCAGCCATTCCTAAAAATTATTTTCTTTGGATAAATTACTTATTTCATTAAGCACAATACTTTCATTTCATTTCTGATACTTACGATCAGTTGATCCTTTCGCCACTTTGTTGTTGGATGCCTCTCTACCTGCCTTGAATGGTATGAAGCATTGTCCATGACAATGATGCAAGGTCTTAAATTGCGAATGCCAGGAATCAGTTGTTTCTTAACCCAGGATTCAAAAGTAGAACTGTTCATTGCTCCATGATACTCTTGCCCCCTTTTTAGGTCAGTAGCAAATATCAGACCAGCACCTACAAAATGTCATGCTTCGTACACATGCCTCAGTTTGTACATAATTATTGCCATTAAAACTGAAAACATTTGTACCTGGTACAAAACCTTCTCTCGTTCCTGCATGAACCACAACTAGCCTCCTTCCCTCCGGTGGTCTTCTAATTACTCCTTTACTGGTGCCTGGTAGTTGCCATGAATAAGTAGTTGAACCTAATGAAAATTATGTTTCTTTCTTGTAATTTTTACTCATAAGTAATATACATTTAATATATATATTTTCAGTAATATACATTTTCAAAGGGCTATTTTACCATTCATATAGATCCATGTCTCATCAAGGTACACTACAGTTTTTGGGTTTTGACTTCTCTTATTTTTCATATAGTCTGCCACAAAATATAACCTCTTTACAATTATTTCATTTGACTCACAAATACGAATATTTGGGTCTCCTTTCCTCCATGCTAAACCCATTTCCTTAATAATTCTGAACAATGTTGTGCGTGACCCTCTAAATAAAAAAAATATCATAATTTTCCTTCACGTACTGCCAAACATCTGTAAGTGAGAGTCTCCTGCCTGTTGCAAATGAATAGGTCTTTAGAAAGTCTTCAAAAAGTGAGCCACATACTTCATCATTCCTCTAAATATAAAATATCTTACCATTATCAGCTTCCTGGTAAATATATCTGCTAATAGCTTCTCTTGCAAATCCATCAGCTGAATCTCTCACAGGTCGTGAACGCTTCCTCTTTTTGCTTGGAGTTTGAATACAGTTTCCTGCCTTATAATCCCTAATAACGCTTGCCAGAGTTGTATAAGGTCTCTGTAATATATGAATATATTTCAATAAAATAATTATGATTCACACACACATGTTCATTGTGAAGACGTTCTTGAGGCATGCAATAAAAAGTCAATAATTATTGTGACATTGATGGCTTACCCCCACAATTACAGCTACCTTTGCAATGACACTGCTCTCAGGAAGTTTCACTTCTTTACGAGAATTTTTCTCGCTCTTGTATTTATAAACATTAAGAAGGACCTGCCTTTCACCCCTCGATAAAATCCACTTCCCCTTCTGCTTCACTGGTGAGTTATTTCTAGAATTACCTGACATTTCTAAAAATGTCAAGCACAGCACACAATAAGATTTCCCTTGGGAAACAATTCGCGCACTGGAAACGCAAAAAAAATTGCTTTTTCAGCACGCAAGTGCGGGCTGCGGCTCACTCGCATAAGCTCACAATCTCCACACAACGCTTTGCTGGTTGAAACCGTTGAAGTTGGCACAAATTCATTTCGCTCGCATGCATGCCATTCTCCGGCCAAGAAAAAGTCCCTGGCAGCTATATTTCCATTACGTCGGGAATTTACGTTGGGGTTGGCACCTACTTTCTCCACCCTAAAGGGTAATCAAAAGTCCCTAAGTCAATGTAGTATGTATGGCGGGTGGTTTACGGGAGGTTGGTATTGCCAAGCTCTCTGGGTCACATCTTACGTGGAATAAATCTTATCTG